>OY744519.1:158129028-158226528 GCA_963556195.1 Sepiola atlantica
GTCTGTGTGTTATACTACCGTGGCTCGAGGGGTGTGTACTTTGGTATGGCTGCGCCGTGGATATATCCCTGGGTGGAATCTTATGATCCTGCCACAAGATACTGAGCGTCAAAAGTAAACTTCCTCGTTCAGAGCAGCGCTTGACCATTGTTTTAATCCCTCGCTGTTTATAATATTCTCAATAAATGTTGTTTGCTGCAGCTACCTCCTAGCTGTGTGTGTGTTTTCCGCCTCTTCATGTACGGTGCGTGTATCAGTCACATACTTTGATGATTTTTTTTTCTTTGCTGTAAGTAGACAGTTGTACCGTTAAGTTATAAACCCACCAGATTATGAGAGGTCCTGGCGCAGGAATCGTTGTACTACTTCTTACAGCACCCACGCAATTTGTTTTTCCAGCATTTCCATCATGTGTAGTTGGAGAGAGTTAATATTTCCTTGACTTTCCATGACTTCCCACACATTATATAGATCTACCAAGTCGCATGGTGTTCGCCATGTGTTTAGATTGACTCTTAGTTCTTTTTTTTTAATTTAGGTGATTCTATATAAATTTTAAAGCCCTTATTTGCGTGTCTCCCAACGAGAACAGAGTCATACACAGGTCGGTTTTTGATGTGAGAAAAATCAAACTCCTCAAAAAAAGTGCACACTGGATTTAGACAAAAATTAAAATTGCTTCAGTCTCGAAGGATTTCTTCTTCAATAACTGACGACTAAAATGATGAAATGTAGTATCAGAACAGATATTACACTTTGCTCCTAACAAACAGTCCAAGGAAAACAATGTCGTCTCTTGTGGTATATTGATTCATCTACGGAGTCTGATGGGCTTTCTGTCATAGACTATTATGATTATAATGGTGAACGGATTAATTCTGTCACCCTATGCTCGACCGAGTTCCAATCTTTGGTTCATCCTAGTCAGAACAAAATATCGATTTCTCAGCTAGAGATGACAAATTTTGAGAAAAAGACCAGTTTTACTTTATTATATATGTCTACATGGCAAACACATTAGTAAAAATGATAAAGTACTATTGCCACCCCCGGGGGGTGACGCTTCGAAGACCTTTTTTTCTGCCTTGGAAGACAACAAAATCGACTTCGCTATTTATTGGGGATGATCTGTTCTGAAGTCAAATTTCTGATTCACAGCACGAACTCGTCTACATGAAACGCACTTAATATTTTCTCCCTTCAGATTCCTAGAGCCAGACAGAATTTCCATAGATCGAGATTCTTTGTCAAAGGATTCCCGTCTGTGAAACACATTACCATGGGATTGCTTCCCCACGGGATACATTATGCTCGTCTTCAATTGCAATGTCCACCAATACTTTTCATCAACCGTCGACCGTAATCAGAATATGTTAATGCTATTAATCATTTTCAATCATTTCATAATATTCTTCATCTTTTAACTTTAAATCATTCCATCTCAGTGATCCTTATCTTTGAGTGGCGTTTGACTGCGTTTAATGATTTGAACTTTCTGATCGTTCATGTGTCTTTTTTCTGTGATCTTCTCAAGATTACCGTGGACATATTTCTTGTTTGACATTCTGATGAAGCGGGAGTGTTGTTTAGAGTAAATAAACAGAATTACATGTGTTCACCGCCAACAATCCATCTAACACTTATCGTTGGCTAGTTTTTTGGTAGTATTTTTTATATATATCCTTAGATCAAGTGGCTTCATGTTTTGTCTGGGGCGATTTCCATAAAACAACCTCTAAAAATATGTGTAAAAGTTGTTTTTTGTTTGTTCTGGGATTGTTATTAAATCATAGAAGAGAGTGGTAACTCATGAGCAAAAATATGACTTGCACATTACTATCCGTAGTTTTCAATACTAGCTGCCCTTCCCAGGCTCTCTTTTTATTGGCTACTACACCAAGATGTAGGGGAGGGCACTACTCCATTACCTGGCTTTCTCCATTAACCCTTGATTCTAACCTTATAGTGTTGAGTGTTTAACAAAGAAGGATAACGCGCTATGCCGGTCCCTTACCGAACAGATGCCAAATTTACCAGGGTTAAACAATTTATTCATAATAAAAAAACGGATTTTCCTGCCCCCAAAAGAACAAGCAGATGGCGAGAGCCGAGATCAAAAACGCGACCATCGGGTGTTCAGTCTGATCCGCTACCATATGGGTTATATAAAACAAGCTTGTTTCTATTTACTTGCCCCCCACGAGGGCAGAATTAGACAAAATGTCGGTTTTTAATGTAAGGAAAATCCAGCTCTCCAAAGAGGGGCACTTCAGATTTGACAAAATAACTTGCCTCAGTCTGGAAGGAGTTCTCCTTTACTGACTGAGAACAGAAATTGAACGCTGGCGCCTACGCCTCATGCCATATGAGTATAGCTTACTGTACCAGCATGGAAAGGACGACCAAAAATGTTCAAGGACGAACTATCCGCCTGGTAATCCCATATATTATGCAGAAAAGAACTGTAGACATAGCCGACTGCACACAGCAGTTTATTGTCAAGACAGAGCAGCTAGTCAGGGAAAAGGTCTGGTTCCTTGGAATCGACAATCTAGTGGAAGAGACGGTGCGCAACTACATCCCCTGCAAGACTTCCAACCTGACATCATCACACCGATAACCCATACGTACCACACCACTCCCCGCTGCCCCATGGGCTAAAATCTACATGGACTTCGCTAGTAGACTACGTTTTAGTCGCCATCGACGACTACAGCAAGTTTCCCCTTGATATCAGCAAGAGTGGTTAGTCATCGCCTCGGCGCAATCTTTCTCAGACAAGGCTACCCTGATATTTTCAAGTCTGACAATGGTCCCCTCTTTCAAGGAGCAGGCATTGAAGGACTTTGCCACCCAAGCAGGATTCCATCACAGAAAAGTGACACCTCGTGGTCTGAGGCAAATAGATAGGTTGAACAGTTTATGAGAACCCTAAACATGTATATCCACACCACCACCGTCGACGGCCTAAACTGGAAAATCTAGCCGGCCTACTTCCTAAGACAGTACAGCCCCCGGTAGTACAACAAATCATCTCCATTTGAAGCTCTCATTGGAGGGAAGATAAATATCGGCATACCTGCTGTTCCAAAAGCCCCTATGTCAGAATCGATCCACACGCAAGTAGCAGAGAATGATGCGCGAGAAAAGATAAAAATGAAGACCTATGCCGACTAAATAAGAACAAAGGTATCAGCCCTCTGCTTAGGTGACAAAGTACTTGTCAGGCAGAAACGTCGCAGCAAGCCATATCCACCGTTCAGCTTAAAACAACTTACCATTATCAGTATAAATTGTAGCATGGTGACAGCACAGGGAGGAGATTACTAAATCACCCGAAGCTCCTCTCTTTTCAAGCCGATAGATCCGGAGAGCTCTCTTTGAGAAGAGGGTGTAGAATAAAAATCAGGTTCCGAAGATGAATTCCGTCAACATCCACAACCGGAAGAATCAGGCTCTGAACGTGAGTGCCGACTAGCCGAAATAACAACGACTCTGAGAAATAATCCCCCAGTAGTAAGACACACTCCACTAGCAGTAAGTAGCAATCCAATGCTGAAGCTGCTCCCACTCGCTAGATTTTAATATTTAATTAGATCACCTAACATATAAAAATCTTGGAGACAAGGAGTTTAAGCACCGGTGAATGTGAAGCCTGTTTATGGTTAAACCTCTTACTGGTAAGACGATCACCAGAGTTTTCTCCCGTATTATTGAACGACGATAATACATGATTGAAACCTTAGTGACAGTTCAGGCATCAACTGACATGTATTTGTATCAAATATAGGTAGCATAACTGTACCTATTTTAAATCAGTCATTGTCATAGGTTTCACGCCGTAACCGATTCATCAGATGATTTTAACACGTTTTAAGCTGCAATATTTTGGTTACTGATGAAAGTTCAAGCATCGACTGACATTTATAGCTCGATATCACAATTAAAATCAATCGGTCTATGTCAAATCTGGACTAATCATATTTTGCTGATAGTTCTCGCTACCGAGAAGATTAATTGTCATTTTTTGTTCTGTCATGCTGTGAAGAATTGAGATTTTGAATGGAACACTTTTTATTCTAATAAAATGCATTTTTCCAAATGTAAAAATTAGACACAAGAGGAAATGCGTTCAAAATGTCCTCGATACGAATCATAAAGAGTTTAAGTAGGTTAAAGTTAACAAAATATCTTCGTTGCATCTATATCTATTCATGCCATATTTCAGGTTCAAATCCCAGGCTAGGCAATTGTTTCTTCTTGTTTTGCTGCAGTATTTAAATTATTTCCTAGCAGATGATGATCATAACCTTTAATAATGTACTTAAAAAATATGTTATTTCGATTTAAAGTAAAAAATAAATCATTTTAAGTGAAAGGTTTGAGAAACCCGGCGTTGACGGATACTTAAACTAGTACGAATTTCTGCACTGTTTTTGAAAACACCTCATTATCTCATTCTTCAGCATGTAGATTCTTAACTCGATATCAAAATTAAAATTAATCGACTTAATGTGATACTAAGGTTGAACATACCTAAGTAGATTTTCCTGATATTTAATCCCAACACAAAATGATCGACAGCAGGTGCACGTCTACAACGTAGCAGCCATTTTAACCATCTTTAAACTCGTACAGAAACGTACGCTTATCGTGGCCAATGATTCCAATAACCGTCCGATTTCTGAAACCGATATTCAGCAAAGAAAAATGAAATAAAACGATTTATCTTTCTTCGAGTTGACAGGGATCTATTTCGATCATTAATTATTCCGTTTCAAAGAAATCCATCTAGTAAAGCATGGGTGCATATCACGATTGGGGGCTCATCTGAAACGGTAGTGAAACTGCAGCTCTAAATAACGATCTGTAATTCTCTGTTCGGGGGCTGGAGCTGCTCTAGTTTGGGAAAAAAAGATTATGTAGCGAAAATGCAATCTTTCTTGTTTATGTCGACTTATCGGAACGGATATAAATGAAAAGCTCAAAAGTGTGTTTATTTCGAAACTATAATATAATAGCTCTGATTGATGTTATGGTTCTACCATTGAGCTGATTTCATACCTGACGTATTTCTGTATGTATAATGGTCTGAATATACCTCGACTTTCCTATATATGTCTAGCGTGTGGCTAATTATTTGACTTGCTAAACCTTGTATTAGACTTCATTTTTCTTACATGGGTTAAGGAAAAGAAAAAAGTGTATTCATATATTCCTTGTTAAAACTACTTGATGATTCAATAAATATTGTTCTTTTTCCAATTTTTATTCTCATCACTCATTTCATTTTATTATTGCTCTAACTTGTATATTGACTTTTTATGATAGGATTAATTTAAAGATAACATTTTATCTTTATCATCTCTGCATTATATATATATATATATATATATATATATATATGTATTTATATATATATGTATGTTATGATAACTATTTTTTTAATTTATTGTCCACATACACATGTGTTTAACCTTTTTAGGGCAATCATCAGTGTGGAGGATCATCCGATTCTTAAGTCAACATTTAAACATTTTGTCTGAAACCCTAACAACTATGGTGAAAGGAAGATAAGTAAGGTCTATGTATGTCTTTACAAGCGGACATACATAGAAGTATGTCATAAACAGTGTTCAACAACCCGGTTGGGTGGAACTCTGCACTACGCATTCAATTCTACAGCCTAATTATAATTGATATATTTTCCCGTGCAACATCGTGGTGTAGACGATGTTGTTCAGATCGGTTCATCTAATTTCCGAACCTCAGAACTTAATTAACGTTTGAAACTCTTGAAACCCTAAAGCCATCTGCCAATCGAACAACCACTGTGCAAGGAAGAGTAGTTAAAGTAAATGTACGTTGTTTATATTAGATTTAAAAAAGTGTAGACTACAAACAGTTGGTCTTTCTGTTCAATCTCGAAAGGCAATGGATGTCCCTATATAAGAATGCATGCTTTATGCGTTTGTGGGTGAAGCAAGTGTGGCGCAATTACTAAACTGCACCTCTGATTGAACTTGGTATTGATTGCAGGTCAAGGGCGACTGAGAATAATAATTCGGGATCTTGAAATGACTCTCTTTGAACGGATTTGTATATTCCCTTTAGAGATTTGGAGAGCTGAAAATGGCACAAGGGATAGGCAATCAATGCGCCGTAAGAGAACTGTTTATTTTGAAATATAAAATAGAGCTCGATGCATTATTAAAACATAAAACGTCATCCTCGTCGAAAGAAAATTGTGCGATTAAAAATAAAAATGAATTTAATTTAGGAAATACTGACGTTTTTTGTGTCGTCGGATTATTTTTTCAAGCTCTCGGTATATTATTTTTAAAAATTTAAATTGCCTCCCTTCGAAAATTAATGAACATAATATTTTAAAAAAAGGTTTTTCGATAATTTATTCATTTTTTAATTCACTTTAATTAATTAATGTTCTCTGGACGAAACTATTGGGTATATGTATAGGGAATATGACAATAAAAATGTCAAATAAATAACGTAATAAATCTATTTATTAAATCTTAATTAATATTATTATGCAAATAAAGCATACACATAACTGTGTATTAATATGGTAATATGATGAAAGCAGCATATACTATGCTGCCACATCAAAGAGGAGGTAATGCTTTGGAGAAATGTATCATGGCGAATGAAAATGTACTTAACACCCCCCCAAAGGAATACTTAAAACCTGAGAGAATTAACCCCTAACATAAAAGAAGGAGGTAATGCTCGCGAATGATGGTATCATGATGATCGAATATATAACTACAGGTGTCCCCAACCAAATAAGGAGGTAATGCCTGGTAGGATAGTATCATGAAAACAGAACAGATACTGCACTACAACCCAAAAAGGGCCAGTAATACTTGCGTATTATGTTATCATGGACAGCGATAAACGATACTACAGTTTTAGATATGACGTTGTGGTTAAAGTGGTTAAATACACTTGGGAGTGTACTAAGTTCGAATCCAGATCGTTCCACAGAAACACTTTTATCAAACCCACACCTTACTTTGTGTCTAACCTCCTGGAGAGAGGAAGTAAAATGAAATAACAGATACTACATTATCCCCCCGCCCCCCAATAAAAAGGAGGTAGTTTCTGAGAAGATGGAAAAGATCGTCTCATGACAACAGAACAAATACTAAACTACTACCCCTAAAAGGTAGATAATAACTGGGAGGATCCTCACTCCCATATAAAGGGAGAAGGTATTCCTGTAATTATGGTATAATGACATACATAACAGATACTACCCCTAGCCCCTCCTCCACAAAATTGTAATCTTTGAGGATGGAAAATATGATGAGATAGTCTCATGACAACAGGACAAATGCTACATTACCCCTCCACTAAAGGAGGATGTAATACTTGAGAGGATTTCTCCATCCCTTTCAGAAGGAGATCATTTTTGGGAAGACGGTCTCATGAAAGCAGAAGCAATACTACACTACTATCATTATTGAGAAAAAATCAAAATTAGATTTGTGATTAAATCAGTTTTTTTTTTTTCTCATTCATTTAAAAATCCCTAATGATAATCTGTTATTATTCTTTGGCCTTTTGGCTAAGATTAAAGTGTAATATATGTTTTCAAGATTCAAACGACATCAGACGTTTTGCTAATTTAGTTCAAAAAGGGAAATACAAAGTGGACATTGGTTTTACTTTCGGAAGCTTCGTAACGCTCGCTTCCATTATTTTGTCCTTTATTACTCATATTCCATGGGCAATGTTTCTAACAAATGAGGAATAATTGCTGTTTTCTGGGTCAGAGTCTATCCATCTAACACTTATTCGTTGGCTAATTTTGATCTTTAAGTGGTAATTTATTTTAGGTACTTAGATCTTGTCCGAGGCGAATTCCATAAAAAACGGAAGTGTTTTATGTAAATTAAATTTCTTTAAAATTTATTGAAATTACATCCTAAGAAAATGTTTGAAACGTTATACTTTTTGATTAAATATTTTAATTAATATTATTGATAAATTATGATAATAATTACCATTGACAAAACTAGTACGTATATATAAGAAAATATGGCAATACAAATTACAAATGAATTGCAAATTAAGAATACATATACTTGTTTTAGGTGATTTGCAGATTACTATATAAGGAAAAAATACATGATATATCATTAAATGAAATTCCGTGGGAACAAGATGTATGAATAAGACTCAAAAAGTTAAACACAGGAAGAAATAATCAAAAACGGAGAGAGTTAGTGTTTTTTGTTCGGATCAAACTTTTTCTGAAGACGTTCGTTCATCTGAACCAAACCGGTAAATTTCTCGTTTTTGATGATTTTCCTCATATATTAAATTTGTTTTTCCTTTTGTCTTTATCCCATAAATTACTATACATACGGTATTTCAAAATATTATTTATCAGATAATGAAATAAGAATCAGCCGTTTGATGTTAATACTGTTAGGATAAATGGATAAAACTTTCGCATCTATTCAATTAGATATATTTACTTTCTTTTTTTCATATATTTTTATTACAAATGACCGATAGTGTCAAGTGCTCCTTCCCCTTTTGTTCATATATGTCTCATATCAAACTGTGTGCTCTTTGCGGTTGTCTACTTATATGAAAAGTTCTGTCTTCGCACTTGTGAATTCTAGTCATTTGAATCTAGGATTCACTTTCTTATATCGCTTTAAAATTATTAGACTGTCTGACCTCAACTTGACAGTCGCTTTCATTATTCTCTTCGTTTATATTGCGACGAGTCTCAAATTAGCTGGAAAGACAAACCATAGTGTGATGATAGAACGATTCCAATATTCTTCCCGATTCCGATAAAATTACCGATTGTGTTTTAAATTCCCGATTCCGATACAATTACCGAGTCCGATTCTGATTCAAAAACTGCCTAATCGCTTTAAAGGGTAGAATTTTATTTAAGATAGTGTTGGGACGATTAATCAGAATCGGAATCCGGAATCGCAAAAGTCCCCGGTAAAATGCGTAATCTCTGATCGTGTGTGTGCATCCATCCCCCTCTGAGGCCCCATCAGACCTTCTGTATAACCCTAACATAAAAAGAGGTGGTAATGCTTGGAATTATAGTATCATGATGATCGAATATATATGTATTCACTCTAAACAAGGCACATTGTTCATCATGGGCATGCTAAATGGGGAGTCGTGCAGCTGTTTGTTCACATTTCATTTAAGTTTCTGCATGTTGGTACAGTCAGAAAAATGAAGCAAGGATGGAATTCCAATAGCTAGCTACTCATGAAAATTATCTATTATTAGAAGTAAGTGTTCCTGGATCTGGGGGACCTCTACAGTTAATAGATTGGATTCAGCTGATTATCAGGTTGGTCGGAGGTATGTAGGTCAAGGGGTACCAGTGGAGTAAGTTTGTCGGAGCACATTTCATTAAAGTACTTGGCAAACAAGCACAGGGGTTCAACATTGCGGCGATATTACAAAATCTGGAGCTTTGTGAGCTATTAGATTAGAGGCTCTTTTTAGGCCTGTTAAAGAAGGATAGGTTAGTGGTTGCTGCACCAGGCTACATGTGACAAGAATATTTATGCATGGGCGAATGGTAGCTTTGTAGAAATATTGAATACTGGCAAGTGTGATAAGTTTACTAGCAGGGTAAATGGAGTTCACCATCATTGATGCAATCTTGGCAATGTCTGCTGTGTATTTGTTCCAATTCATGGTACATGTGAATGTTAGGCCGAGTGTTGGAATGTTTGACTCTAATCAATCTAATTAATCAAATCAATATAATCAATCTGATGTTAAATTGTTAAAGGAAATTACTTTCGTCTTAGTAGCATGCAATGTTACCATCCATTTATGTTTCCATTCGACTACAGACTGCAAGTCACTTTTGGTATCAAGTCCAAATTGTTTTGTTAGCCGATGAATTTCCCCAAATTTTGCATCGAAGGCACACTGCGAATTCTAGGGTAATTGAATAGCCACGATCGAACCGTCGGTGTAACCCTTCCCAGAAACTAGGAGACAAAGCCTGGAAGGATGTATTCATCTGCATTATCTCTGAACCACGAGATGACACAAATTAGAGTTTAAAGGCGAGAGGCTAGTGCCTCTAAAAATCAGGAGCGCCTGGTGTGTATAAGAATAGCCGTGTTCAAACCCGTTGGCATACCACAGTGAAAGCGTCTGAGGCGACAGGCAATGAGGAAGCAAAGCCTGGGAGTACGTCCTCCTGAGACTGTTAATATTGGTGTCACTGTCAAGGCCTACCTATAATGTTGGTATGTCCTTAGTCATGTTTATTTATATCCTCTGAGGGTGGTTAGACACAAGGTCAGGTAGTTTGTGAAAATCCAGCGCACATCATAAAGTGCATTATAACTTACAAAAAGAAGAAGCTAACATTTGGCTTGCAAAGTGATAGCAGCTTTTGGGGGACATCTTGAAGGCCTTTGAGAAGTTGATAAAAAGAAGATGAATACAAGATTTATGAAAATTAATGTTTGTTTATTTCGTTCAAAGTCAAAATTTATCAACCAACCCCAAGGAGTATTATCGCTCAAAAAAAAACCCGTACAGAGCACAGAAAAAATGACACTTCCATATTATATATATATATAAGCATTACTTAACATGAAACTATCAGCCTATTGGTTATATATATGTACATATATATATATATATATATATATATATATATATATATATATATATATATATACGTGTGTGTGTTGTGTTTGTGTGTGTGTGTGTGTGTGTGTGTGTGTGTGCGCGTATATTTGTATATATATTTATACATATATATCTGTATATATATTTATACATATATATATGTATATATATGTATATGTGTGTGCCTATATATATATATATATATATATATATATATATATATATATATATATAAGGAGAATGAGGGACAGACGGACAGACAGACAGACATAGAGAGTAGAGGGCAATGCAAGGAGAGAAAAATGTATATTTACAGAAGTTAGGCTACCAACATTTGTAAAAAACTTCTTTCAACTATTTTTTGTTATTTTATTACTTTATCATTTTATAATTTTGTGATTTTATAACGCGTTTAAAGCCTCGTGCGGCTCTCTTCAAGTATATTTACCATTTGAAAAGATCTTTTATATTTAACAGTTTGATGTTTCTGCGCATGTGCGGGTGTATGTGTGTGTATGTATACGTGTGTGTGTGTGTTCATAGTTTTTGCTATTTATTGATTTTTTTAAGTATGTGTGATTTTGACTTTTATCTTTCTTGTCATCTTCGTGGGCAATTGTTGAGTAGAATTTGTTCAGAATGCTTAAAGTTCGTCTTCAAATTTTATGACTTTGTCGGCACTCTGTCTGTCTGTGTGTATGCGCGTTTTTTTGGCCAGCTATGGTTCGCGGACCGTGCGTCCATATATACATACACTCACACACACATACACACACAGAGAGGAACACCCACACACCCACAGACACATATACACATATATATGTACACACACACACATATATATATATATATATATATATATATATATATATAGAGAGAGAGAGAGAGAGAGAGAGAGAGAGAGAGAAAAAGAGCTGAAATAAAGGTTAGGGGGAACAGTATGTATATAAGATTCAATTAGATGTCAATAGATGAGTATGTGTATATATATATATATATATATATATATATATATATATATCGATAGATAGATAGATAGATAGATAGATAGATAAGTGAATATGTAGATGGATAAGTAGACAAATGAGTAGATATATGGATGGATAGATAGATGGATGGAGTGATAGATGGATAAGTAGATGGATAGATAAATATATAGATGGATAGATAGATGGATAAATAGATAAATCATGAATGGGCAGACAGATTGATAGACAGACACACACACGCGCGCCCACATTAATGTGTGCATGCACGTATACGCATACATACACATACATGCACGTGTGCTACCCATCCTTCTTGGTATGTTGATTCGCACACGCACATGTATGGTCACTGGAATTCAGGACACTGATATATTCTGATTTCTGTGGGTTGATGACATTTCTCATCTTATTTGATTCATGTATCTTAGATAGTCCATAGAAGTTGTTGGTTTTAATCATGAAGTTTGTTAGAAAATCCCTTTCTTTCTTTGTTAGTATTTAATTGTATGCCGTGCAAAGTTTTGTGATTTTTGTAGTTGTCAATGTTGGTGCTAATTGGTTCTAGTGATCTTTTTTGTCTTCTGCCTCTATAATTTCCGATTTAGAGTAATGTTTGTCCATGACGACCACAGCACTGTCTTTGTTAACTTTTTTTTTATAATTATGTTACTATTATTTAGTATGTTATCTAGTGCTGGTTTTGTTTAGATGTTAAGTTGCTGGCAGGTTTCGCTTTTCTCTGAGGGTTGATGTTCCAAAAGTTTTCAAAGAAGCTGTTTAGTTCTCTGTCGTATTGTTGTGTTTATTAAGGAAGTATGTTGATTTGTTTTTACTGTCTGTCTATAAATCTGTCTGTCCATGCCTTTTTACTTATTTATCCATATATATATCCATCTATTTATTTATCTATCTATCTATCGATTTATATATCCACCCATTGTTCTATCCATCCATCTACTTATTCGCTTACTTATCTATCTATCTATCTATCTATCTATCTATCTATCTATCTATCTATCTATCTATCTATCTATCAATCTATCTATCTATCTATCTATCTATCTATCTATCTCTCTCTCTCTCTCTCTCTCTCTCTCTCTCTCTCTCTATATATATATATATATATATATATATATATATATATATATATATATATATATATATATACTAATCTATCTATATACATATCTGTAAATCTATTGATCCGTACACTTATCAATGCTATTTTATCTACCTATCTATCTATCTGTCTATCTATCTATCTATCTATCTATCTATCTATCTATCTATCTATCTATCTATCTATCTATCTATCTCTCTCTCTCTCTCTCTCTCTCTATATATATATATATATATATATATATATATATATATATATATATACTAATCTATCTATATACATATCTGTAAATCTATTGATCCGTACACTTATCAATGCTATTTTATCTACCTATCTATCTATCTGTCTATCTATCTATCTATCTATCTAGCTATATATCTACTCATTTGTCTGTCCATCTCTCTATCTATCTATCTACTCATCTGTCTTTCTATCGATCCATACACCTACTAATTCTACTCTTTTTTATCTATCTATCTATCTACCAACTTATCTATTTATATATCACTCTATTTGTATCCAATTGAATTCTACATATATACAGGACTGTCCCCCTAACCTTTGTTTCCGCTCTCTCTCTCTCTCTCTCTACATATATATATATATATATATATATATATATATATATATATATATATATGTATGTGTGTGTGCGCGTATATGTGTATATATATTTATATATATATGTATATATATATATGTGTGTGTGAGTGTATGTATGTATGGTGAGGTAGACGCACATGTGTACGCGCGGGCCGCGGACCATAGCTAGCCACACACATGCGTACACACACAGACCGACAGAGTGCCGACAAAGTCATAAAATTTGAAGACCAACTTCAAGCATTCTGAACAAAGTGTACTCAACAACTGCCCACGAAGATGACAGGAAAGATAAAAGTCAAAATCACACATACTTAATATAAAAATAACTTTGAACCAGAGAAGCAAAAACTATGAAAACACATACACACACGCACACGCACACGCACACACAGATACGCGCGCACATTTGCCGAAACATCAAACTGTTATAAATAAAAACATTTTTTTCAAATGGAAAATATATCTGAAGAGAGCCGCATGAGGCTTGAAACGCGTTATAAAATCACAAAATTATAAAATGATAAAATAATAAAAAACAAACATTAGGTAAAAAAAGTTTTTTACAAATGTTGGCAGCCTTACTTCTTTAAACACACACACATACACACACACACACACACACACACATATATATATATATATATATAGTAATCCAGGTAGGGTAAAAATCTACAGGGTAGAAATCCAAAGAGAATCAAACCGGGCTTATAAAAAAGTGCTCAATAAAAATATAGAGCTGTATTTTTTGTGATCCAACCCGGTCGGTGAAATCCAGGATTTCACCGACCGGGTTGGATCACAAAAAAAACCTTCTGCCTGATATAACCTCAGCTCTTCATAGCTGTAGATCGATAACATCGACATGCCAGTGTAGCAGACTTTGTACATGTTTAAATAAAAAGCATTCACTATATATATATATATATGCGTGTGTGTGTGTGTATGTGTGTATACAGAGAGAGCGAGAGAGAGAGAGAGAGATAAAGATTGAGTTTTGTCTTTTTTAGCTAACTATACAAAAATAATAAAAAAATATTGATTAAATTAGTTATTTCTAATATTGTTAAAACTTATGTTTCAATGCTTATGTGATACAATTTGGGCTCTACTATCTGACTAGACTATTAGCTTAACGTTGATGACTTTCCTTCATATATGTATTGATGAAGCGATATAATAAATGTGTCACAGTAACATATGTTAACTGTCGAATTTTTGGAACGTGTTCCATTAAATGATGAATATGACATCATTTTGTATCCTTTGAAGTTTTTATATAAATGTCTGGTTGACCCCAAACACTAACAACGAAGCTGGTTTAATACCTGAAGTATTTATTGCTATATGACCATCTTGATTTACTTCACCGTTCATCATATTTGTTGTCTAGTCACGATACTGTCAAAAATTAAACCATTTGACTTGACATCTATTTATATCTCAGAAAGAACAGTTGGAAATAATTTATACACCATCCACTATGACTATGCAATCTCTACAGCTACATATCTAGAAAACGGAGCTGTTAAACCTGACATCGTTATATGGGACAAAAGGGAGAAAGTAGCAACACTGGTTGAAGTCAGTGTCCCTAATGATGCAGGATTGAACAGAGCATAAAGGGAAAAGATTATGAAATACCTAGGTCGTATGTACGACATGAAAAGAAACTTGAATCTTAGGAAAATCTCCATCATACCAGTAATTATAGGAACAACAGGACTAATGAAAAGGAATTTTAAAAGCTATCTGGCGAGTATACCCGGTGAACCGAGTGCAAAAGAAATACAAACAATTGCACTTAAAGGGACGGTTAGAATCTTAAAAAGATCTCTAGGCTAGAGTGTCTGAAATAGCAAAAAAAGAAAGATAAGAAAAATAAAAAATAGAGTACTATATATATATATATATATATATATATATATATATATATATATATATATATATATATATATATTCACTTCTGAAGTGCTGGATAGATGAAAGATCCTGGATATACGTTCTATTCCGAAACGAAGTGTCCTTGATAAAGTCAGCGCAACAGTTGGATTAAACGTTGAATTCCCAGGTCTTTAGCTGTTTCTTTTTTTGATTCATGCTGTCGGATTATTTTATCCCTCTATCTTTTCATATATATATATATATATATATATATATATATATAAAGATATATATATATATATATATATATATATATATATATATATACATACATACATATATATATATAGAGAGAGAGAAAGAGAAATATAATATATATATATATATATATATATATAGAGAGAGAGAGAGAGGGACAGAAATATATATATATATATATATATATATATATATATATATATATATATATATATATATATATATATATATATATATATATACGGTGCCCTAGAAATACGTCTCACATATTTAAAGTTGACAAAGAAAGTTGAAAATGATTTATGTAAAATTAACTATTAATGTTACTGTTATTTGAATAATAGTTTACACTTTTCGTAGATTTAGCTTTAAAAATGCCATCGTCTAAATAGTGACCTCTATTCGCTGTACATTTTAGATAAAGTTTCTGACGTTCCCCATCACTCAAAGATTCATTACAGAAACATTTTAAAGGACAGCATATAAACATGACATGTTATCTTCCCAGTCGTGTTCGTTCTGTTTCTTAGCGAACATTAATTTATATGAATGGCAATTCAGGTTGGCGCGTAGAATTCTTCTGACTTTCTATCAGACAATCCCTAAAGCATGCTTGCGAGCTGAACGTGTAGGATGAAAAGAGAAAAAAAGTCTCAAACTGTCTGGAGTTTGTGTGCTTCGAGGTCTTTCAGGTGGTCTTCTTATTGGTGTCGAACTTTTGTCTCTGAAATGTGCAACCTATAACACTATTGATTTTCTATCCAGAACAGCATCATTACAAAACTGGCATGTAAGCCCTCTGCGTTGAATTTAAAGATTCACCTAACATGTAAGCTCGCTGCATTTAAATTACAGATTCACCTATCATGTAAGCTCTCTTCGTTGAAATTACAGATACAGCTAAAATGTATGCTCTCTACTTTGAAATTACAACTTCACCTAGCATGTCAGCTCAATGCGTTTAAATTACAGATTCACCTAACATGTAAGCTCAATGCGTTAAAATTACAGATTCACTTAACATGTAAGTTATCTGCGTTTAAATTACAGATTCACCTAACATGTAATCTCTGTGCGTTGAAATTACAGATTAACCTAACATGTAAGCTCTGTGCGTTAAAATTACAGATTCACCTAACTTGTAAGCTCTGTGCGTTGAAATTATAGATTCGCCTCACGTGTAAGCTCTGTGCGTTGAAATTACAGATTCACCTAACATGTAAGCTCTGTGCGTTGAAATTACAGATTCACCTAACATGTAAGCTCTGTGCGTTGTAATTACAGATTCACCTAACATGTAAGGCTATCTGCGTTAAAATTACAGATTCACCTAACATGTAAGCTATATGCGTTGAAATTACAGATTCACATAACATGTAAGCTATCTGCCTTAAAATTATAGATTCACCTAACATGTAATCTCTGTCCGTTAAAATTACAGATTCACCTAACATGTAATCTCTGTTTGTTAAAATTACAGATTCACCTAACATGTAATCTCTGTGCGTTGAAATTACAGATTCACCTAACATGTAAGCTCTGTGCGTTGAAATTACAGATTCACCTAACATGTAAGGCTCTCTGCGTTAAAATTACAGATTCACCTAACATGTAAGCTATATGCGTTGAAATTACAGATTCACATAACATGTAAGCTATCTGCGTTAAAATTATAGATTCACCTTACATGTAATCTCTGTCCGTTAAAATTACAGATTCACCTAACATGTAAGCTCTGTGCGTTAAAATTACAGATTCACCTAACATGTAAGCTCTCTGTATTGAAATCACGGATTCACGGAACATTTAAGCTCTGTGCGTTGAAATTACAGATTCACCTAACATGTAAGCTCGATGCGTTGAAATTACAGAGTCAACCTACATGTCAGGCTCTCTGCGTTAGAATTACAGATTCACAATTCTTCAAGAACGTTTTTACAGCAAAAGCATGATGTAGACCAGATGTTTGCAAGTAAGAAATGGTAAGTCATTAGCTAAAAGAAAACATCATGGTAACTTGTACGAAGTCATTAGCAACACTTAAGTGACAGGTTAACATTTCCGATGTATTTCTACAGCAAACTGCATTACGAAGTTATAATTTTTCACAAAATGGCGGCGTATACAATTTTACGGCGGTCTTTTGTGATAGAAAATATAATCGCAAAAGATTTAGATTTATTTAGTAACTAATCACAACTTATCTAAGTAAAAGCTATTCGAGAATAAGAGCTGATGAGAAGAATATATTGTTATTTCAAAAATGGAGAATACTATAAGAGGATTGGAACTTATGAATACGATAAAAAGAGTTTGATTAATTGTTTATGAGTAAGTGGGTACGTTTGCTAGTGTTCATCTAACGATTTTAATTTACGGGTCAACTTCGACACGTACATAAGGTAATCTAGTCAGCGAGTGCATTCAATGTCATCTCGATTCTGCCGTGTATTGGAAACGGACATGACCTCACCTGGCTGGAAAAAAGTAAGAGGGGGAGTCGCGTGGAAGCTTGTGAAGCGATACGACGTGCTGAGAATGTCTGAACATCGACGATGATTAAAACAACGATCAGTGGCCCGAGAATGTGCCCTCACCGCTGGCAGGAGAGAAGGCCCCTCCAACACAGTCAATAAAGGTTATGTCTTCAAATCGATGATTTCTTCATTATTCGTGCTGTTGAACGACATTAATTGCAGGTGTCCCCAGTCATATATGAATGGATGACACTAGGCGATATTGAACGGTCCGCTTATGATTATGATCAGCATGCGATGATAAGGTATGTTTATGAACCCGTATATTCTAATTCATTGGGATCTTTAGACGTTGTGCTTCCTCTGAGAGGAGGTACGCAATATACTTATGGGGACGATTTATGACAGCTATTTGTTAATATTGAATTTGAAGAAGACTATGTTGTAGCCTATAGAGAAGCAGTCTCCGTGTTAATATAATCCACAAGTGTTGCAAATTCTGCCTGACGCTAGCGATATGGAGGAAGCTTCTTTCCGTTTTGGTAGAAGACGAGTTCTTTCCATGAATGTACCGCAAAGAGGGAACAGAATTGGAGCTTAGTCGAGCACCTCCGATTGAAATAATTATAAAGTAGAGGATGACTAGCAACACCTCTTCTGTGAGAAACAGAATTTAGGGAAGAGAAGAGATTATCTCCCACTAGATTTCGAATTAGATTTTGAATGTCGTTAAGACGAGAAAGGATGCTCTAAACGACACCTCGGTCTTAATGCATACCTGACTCTAATATAGGTAGAGTATTGAATCAGGAGTCAGGTACTTTGTGAATAGGTAGAATGTAAATAATTTACGTGACTGGAATAGTAATGAATCTCAAATAAATGTAGTCTGTTATCTTTTTCGCATTTGGTGTGGTTGAAAATGGCGAGCTAACGCGACAATATTTTTTCCGACTTTAAAATAAAAATACTCTCGTACAAAACTTTGTTCTCATGATGATTTTGTGACAAAAAATAAACGATTATGTTTGTGGTTTTATTTTTTAAATAATTGTAACTGCACATAGTTTGTATGTTTAGGGATGACAAGTGTGAACGCTGACCCGACAATATTTAAAAAACAAATACTCTCGTTCCCGATTATTTTGTAACAAAAAAGGGATATTTTTCTAATAAAGTTTGGTTTTAATTTACATTTATTTTTATCTTAAATATTAAATCGGTTTTAATGCAGCTAAAGCAATGAATATTTTTTAAATAACGCCAATAAGCTAAAAAAATCGTGTTTGGATAAGTAAGTTAATTTAATTGAGTTTTATAATCTTTCCTCCTTAGTTCAGTTGGTAGGGTTAAAGACTGAAACCGTTTAGTTGTCGGTGTCAGTTCCCAGTCTCGACATGAAATTTCTTTATTGTTTATTTATCTATTATTTACTCTGAAAGAAGTAGTCTGATCAACGATATGGAAATAAGACAGTCCCCCGCAATGTATTTTTGACGTTTACAAAAAAATCCGACCGCCAGACAGACTGACAGACAGACAAACAAAAAAAGAATGTATTCGTTATATTATAACTAGTTAACTAGTTAAAATAATCATCCACATAGAGTTTTTAGAAATGTATCACTTTCAATTAAGCATCTAAGATACGTCTTCGACGATCAGTCCGACACAAAGTTTATAAAAATGTATCACTTCTATATCCAAATTATAAAAATAGTTTTACTTTAAATTGTAATTACTTCAACCTGTTCTACATCGGTTGCCGACAGAACTGACTACTTAACTTAGGCCATGACTGAGTTGCGTCAACCCAAAAGTTCTTCCGGTTTTGTATAAATTTACAAAGTGACCTCAAAATACCATGGTTTCGTAAAATTTACGATAGAGTAGAGAAAGACTACCAACGTCTCTTCTGTGAGAGAGGGTGTGTGTATAGCAGAAGAGATCACTCCCACTAGATTTCAAAGTCGATATTGTACTCTGTCAAAGCTATAAAGCGTTACCTGAGCAGGGCATCCCCAAATGTTGCAACATTCGATATTATGACGTATCTGATTCGTATATAGGCAGACGATTGCAACCGGAGTAAAGTACTTTCTGGAGCATTAAAATAATCCAACATTTTTCCCAGCGAGCTTAGAAAAAGATTGGATCTATGTATTCCATTATAGATCTGGGTTGAAAGGCAGTTCTATCAGTATATCTAAACAAGGGGATTCCTTGTTGAGAGAGCCATAAATTTCGACTGCGGCATAACCAGGATCCGAGCGTTGGTGGTGAAAGGAGAACCGCTTTAATTTTAGCGATATTACCTTTGCAAAAAAACTTTCTTTTTATTTATCAACTGTTCTTACCTAGCATTTCAGGGATGCAGTGAAATAATTTTAGGTTTCAATTTTTGCTTTTCACATTTTTAAACGTAAGATAGGACCACCCTATCATATTATTCAATTAAAATCAGTTATTCTCCTTGTTGAATGTTATTTTATGCGATTATTTAACCCTTAAATGTTTCTATAATTTTAATTATTCAGACTACTGTCCTCATCTTCAGTGTTATTCTCACAGCGTTTCGCCCGATGTAACCTCCAACCTTATTCAGGTGTATCTTGTCGAACTCGGGTATCCTTCTATCGAACTCGGGAATCTGTACGGAATTTCGAACGGAATCTTTTATTTTATCCATGTGGTTAGCATGCTTATACGGGATTATACGAACTCCCTATATTATGCTTACGTCACAAAACCGTCGCACTAAAGAAAAAACAAAAACTTTTTTATAACAACAAATATTGGGTTTCTTAAATAAAGTTGTCTACACCGTACGGTATAGTTAAGAGATGTTGAACAGTGTCCAAGTAAGGAAAGTTATTTGGCCTGCCGAAGGTCTGTCAGCAGATATCTTCCGGTCACGATAGTAAGTGCTCTGAGCGTCCAGGAAAACAACTGTCAGCAACAAGGAAACACGTCTACATTCTCTCTCCTGACCTTGTCCACATAATATAGGGAGTTCGTATAATCCCCTATACCGGGTAGAAGTCTTCAGTGATTGGCAATTCTTACTATCGCCCTCACTGAGGATTGAACTTTCTACCCTCAGAACACTCAAGATGAGAACAATAATTCGAATAATCCACATTAAACAAATTATCAATCCTCATCTTAAAAATTCAAAAACATAATACCTTAAATGCTTTTTATTTTAAACATTAAACATTCCAACAAAATGCCTATTTAATATCCGATGAATTCGCCGCTCTGGTGCCCCCTCGACGTAAGTTCATTAGACCAACTCGACAATCGACTAAATCCCATCCATTCACTGTGGAGGTCCCCAGATGCCGGAGAGCTTTCTACTCAAATAGCTTCTTTCCTCGTGCTGCTGGCGTCTGGAACTCCCTCCACGCCCCCTGTTTCCCTGACGGTACTGACATGCAGAAGTTTAAAACTAATGAAAACAGACATCTCGCTGCGCAGATCCCAATTTGGGTTGACCCCCCACCCCAACCTTCTCCCTTTCCTTTCTTCTCAGTAGCCCCTTACGTCTACGGGTGCGGCCTGACTTGTCTGGGGTGAACTATGTTTTAAAAAATATATATATATTCCACAAAAATGTTTCAAACTGCAACTTGTTTTACATCTGCGACGAGCCTGTTAGCAAGTATGAGTAGGTATTAATATCATGTTTCATCAGCACACCCACTAAATCAGTATAGTCGATGTACCGAGCGAGTGAAGGTATGACATATAAGTATAATAAGGTGTTTTCTGTTCATGCATATATATATATATATATTTATATATATATATATATATATATATATATATATATATATATATATATATATATATATATATATATATATATGTGTGTGTGTGTGTGTGTGTGTGTGCATTTTTTATTGTTTATGCTGTGATATTACGGCTAAAGGCAATTGATATTTGCTTGTTCTATATTATATATAATATTATCTTTTGTACCAATTATGCCATTTGTTGCACATTTGTAACATCATTTATTTTTGTTCAATAATTCATTTTTTTAAATCAGTGTAACTCGTTTATATTACCGCTATGAAACTTTTTCACTTCATAATTTTTAATGCGAATTCATAAAATAAAGCATTTAAGGTGTAAATGCTTTATTTTAAAAGCAATCGTCTGGCTCTTACTAAGTGATTTTTAAAATAAATTGTAATTGAGTGCGTTTTTATATTTCCAATAACACAGTACAACGATAACAAATGAAAATGTATACAAAGTTTGATTTTTCTGTTTCAATTCTATTTCGGTTTGACTTTTAAAATCTAACAATATAGTTTTGTAGGTTTGAATAATAAATGGTTTTATAAGCAGTCGATCAAATTTCACTGAAAAAAAGTATTATACTTTTTCAAACTACAAATACATCATTCAAGGCAAACGACACATTTTCATTATAAAAAGAGTTATTGTACAAAAATGTGGATACTGGCTTTCTTTTTTGTTTTTATTTCAAGTAAGATTTTTTTAATATTACCTTACTCAATGAAGACTAATGTTATTTTTTAATAATTATTACTTCCATTGTTAATATAAAAATGTGATTTTTGTACTGAAGAGATTAAGTTAAATACACGATGACTTCAATTATCCTTCGGATTAAAAATATTAAATTCAATAATTATTTTAAATAATTAGTCGTGTTGACTAAATATAAAATCATTCAGAATTCTTGTCCGATATTTTCAACAAATCTTAACTAATATCTGGTTTAAGTTTTCAAAATATAACTTTTAAATAATGACATTTTATCATAAGTTTCTTTTTCAACAACTTTTAAATAATGACATTTTGTCATAAGTTTCTTTTTTACCAACTTTTAAATAATTACATATTGTCATAAGTTAATTTTTCAGCAACTTTTAAATGATGACATTTTGTCATAAGTTTCTTTTTCAGCTACTTTTAAATAATGCCATTTTATCATAAGTTTCTTTTTCAGAAACCTTTAAATAATGACATATTGTCATAAGTTTCTTTTTCAGCTACTTTTAAATCATGGCATTTTGTCATAAGTTTATTTTTCAGCAACTTTTAAATGATGAAATATTTTACAAAGTTTCTTTTTCAGCAACTTTTAAATAATGACATTTTGTCATGAGTTTTTTTTTACCAACTTTTAAATCATGACATATTGTCATAAGTTTATTTTTCAGCAACTTTTAAATGATGACATATTGTCATAAGTTTCTTTTTCAGCAACTTTTAAATAATGACATATAGTCATAAGTTAATTTTTCAGCAACTTTTAAATAATGACATATTGTCATAAGTTTCTTTTTCAGCAACATTTAAAAAATGACATTTTGTCATAAGTTTCTTTTTCAGCAACTTTTAAATAATGACATTTTGTCATAAGTTTATTTTTCAGCAATTTTTTAAAAATGACATATTGTCATAAGTTTAATTTTCAGTTACTTTTAAATAATGACATATTGTCATAAGTTGCTTTTTCAGCAACTTTCAAATAATGACATATTGTAATAAGTATATTTTTCAGCAACTTTTAAATAATGACATACTGTCATAAGTTTCTTTCAAAAACAATAGTTTGAATAAATAAGATGTAATTTTATTAGGGGTTGATTTTAAGAATCCAGCAAAAAAATTTCATATGTTAGATCTATGCTTTTTAAAACGTTGTATATTCTTAAATTTAAAATATTTGCTCAGCTAATTATTATTTTTAAGTAATTATTTGTAATGTTTCATATTCGCAGTTTTCTATGTCGGACTAATATATTGTAGTGCAGTTCGCGAATATTTTGCCAATAACATGATACAACAATAACAAATGAACATTATCATAGATAAAATTTTATTTTATAGCTGAAAATGCTGTTTGAGTATGACTTAAAAATTCGACAAGATAAGTTTATATGTTAGCTTCATGCTGAAACGTTTTATATGTTTTTCAATTTAAAATAACTATCCTTTTGCTGATTATTATTTTCAGGTGATTATTTAAAAAATGTTGTTTGTTTAAAATAGTCTGCACAGGACTATTACACTTTAGGGAAATACGTTATTATATTTCCAATAACACGGTATACTAATAACAAATGAAATTTCTCATGAATAAAATTCAATTTCTCAGCCGAAATGCTATGTTGGTATGGCTTTTAAAAATTCGACAAGATATGTTAGCTTCATGTTGAAAGGTTTTATATTTTTTTCAATTTAAAATACTTGTCCCCCTTTGCTAATTATTATTTCCATGTGATTATTTTTAAATTCTGTATGTTTTAAGTAGTCTGGGCAGGACTATAAAAGTTTAGGAAGTGTGTTATTATATTACCGATGACACGGTATTCCAATAAGAAATAAAAATTGGATAGTCAGAAGCAAAACTTAATTGTTCAGTTAAAATCCTATTTTTTAATCTGACCAGATAAGTTTATATCTTGTGTTTATGCTTCTTTAAACCTTTGATATTCTTGAATTTAAAATAGTTATCCACATTGCTGATTTTTATTTTTAGGCTATTATTTATGAATGTTTTATATTATCAGTTGTCTATGTCGGACTAATAACGTTATGGTTATTTACCTTATTACGTCACTAGTTGGTCTCTTCCCGACACTATGAATAGTAGTGGTAATGGAGTGTCACTATGACAAATCTAGAAAGAGTGTGTACTTTCTGTAAATACATACTCTTCTTAACTTCCTTCTTATTGTCTTATTTCTTTAAGGACCTTAAAGGACACAACAAATAAATTGTAGGGCATTACGTTAATATCTTGCCAATCACGAATTAACATCGTCAGAAAATCGAATAGAAGTTGTAAGTGTAAGAAGCCAGAACAAAGCAGAATTTATTTTTTAAATAAGTATTTATTTATTTAAATCAGCTACGTTTCGACGGTATTACGTCATCTTTAAGCATAGAAACAGTTTATGTTTTTTTGTTCTTCTCCTTTTTGTTTTCTTCGTGGCATGATGTCGCTAGAAAAGTAAACGTCTTTACGAACTTAAACGGTGAATTTTTTTCAAATGTTCTAATCAAAGAGGAGATCGCGGTGGCACGCGTCGAATAAATGAAGTGTTTTTCTTTGGCATAAACGTTGTGTTAATTTGAGTAAGAATCTGTAAGTTTAACGCAGAATCTTTTAAAAAATAAATTTAAGGGTTCTTTTTTATCATTTTTTAAGTAGAAACATATTTCGTTGATTCTTTTTACCTTGTTTTATACCTGGTTAGGCATTACCTAATAGGACCCAGTAGGCTATTAAGGGCGTCTCTCTACTGTGTTTTTGTCCTTTTTTTAAGTTTTTCAATTGCCATGGGGATTATTCTATCGCTCTCTAGTCTACCTATTGTCTATATATCTCGTAACGTTACCTGCCCATCTATGTTTTGCCGTTCATATGATGGTGATCATGTAATTTACTCCAGTTTGCTGCCTAATCCAGGTTTTCCTTTTTCTTTTACGTAAACTGATGCCAATCATAATGTGTTCCATTTTGCAGTGTGCCACTCTTAGCTTTTCTATCGCTGCATTATTAAGTGCCCATTTCTTATAACTTTTATTTCGTGTTTTTCCAAATGTGTTTAGATTTTTTTAGTAGCCTCATAGATAAATGTCTTATTAAAATGATTAAGAATATTAAAGTTGTGAAATAACTTTTCAAATAGAAATTATTATTTATGAATTGTAATCTAATGAATAATCAACGGGTAAGTAAAGCACGTGTTCACAAATGAATATATATATATATATATATATATATATATATATAAAACAGGTTGTTTACAAAAGTTGAAAACAAAGGAATACTTAACTCTTTTTAATTTTCGTTTCTTCGATGAAGATTGATAATAAATATTATTTAGATTTCTCGGACTATTGCTCTCATCTTGGGTGTTGTTCTCAAAACGTTTCGGCCGATATAACCTCCGTCTTCTTCAGGTGTATTTTGACAATTGCTGTTATTGTTTTATAGTGCAAAAAATGTCGTTGAAATTTCAAAATCTATGATGTACTTACGAAAGGGAAGTCTGGTTTAGTAGTTTCAATTTCTGTACTACATTCAGAAAAGGTTTGATGTCATATCGACCGAAACGTTGTGAGAACAATACCCAAGATGAGAGCAATTGTCCGAACAATCTAAATAAAAGGAATACTTGTTCGTATGATAATTGTATTTGCAAAATAAAAGTTATTCAGGGATCATCTGAAAAGCAATAAAAAATTTAGGGGATGCAAAAGACGTCAGAACGAGTGTTCAGTAGTGCTGTTAAGTATTATTTCTATGTTCAAGGATGTGCGAACAAAAAAAACTCAAATACAACGAAATAGAATAGAAGAAAGGAGGCAATTATCTTAACTAGTGAAGAAACTTTAGTCGACAATTAAGTGATAGAATATATCCATAGGATAGAACAGCCGTGACTAAGAGCTTCCCTACTAATTACATTTTTGCCTATCTATGCACTTGAGAGTCTCTGTAGTTGATTACAAATAACAACTTGATAAGTTCACACAGCCGCTTCTGATTCGCTCGAAAATATAGATCCGATTTTAGGCACTTTCATTTGTTACATCACAGGATAAACTTCCGCCGTTATACTCCCAAGCATAATATCCTACAATTCTAAGTCCTAGCACGTCAATGCCCTCGTTCGTGCAATTGTATCGCTTCATTTATAAATTATAGAAAGAAACAGAGAGAGAGAGAGAAAGAGAGAGAGAAAAAAGTGAAAAAAACGAGACCGTGAGAAAGTGAGAGAGAGAAAAGGGGAGAGGGAAAGAAAGAGACAGCGACAGAAAGAGATAAAAGTAAAGAAAGCGAGAAAAAGAGAAAGAACGAGAGTAAAAAAAAGAAAGAAAGAAAGGGAGACATGGAGAAAAAGAGATATGTTTCTGTGTTTATCCATGAATTAGTTGAGCACCGTACAAAATAATGGCATATTTGATTCCTGCGGATGTTTTAGCCACGTTGTCCATGTTTAGAATTCTTTTTTCTTTTATAATTTGAAGAATATCTTAATTCTTATTTTCATTTCATTTAGTTATTTTAGTTACAGCGTAAACAATACCCGAAATAATCTCTTGATGTATGTTTAGTCGCTGCGACTAATTCTTTGTTTGAGAGCCACATATGAGAGTTATTTCGTTAAATCATGTTAATACTCAGATTGTGTCTTTCAATCGTTGGTGTGACATTTTTCTTCCTGAAATTCTTCCTTAAATTCACATGAAGGACTCTGTTCTTGCGACGAAATCGACTATGTACCTTCTTGGTCTCACTCTCCTACCAAATCTTTCTTTGAATTCATACATTAGATCCATTGTTCTTTCTGCTTCGTAGAGTCAGTTATCTCTATCGCTCAAAACACTTTTCCACACTTGAAGCTATCCTCTATGTCTACAAAGCTACTATCTGACCATGTATGGAGTGCTGTTGTCATATTTGGGCTGGTGAATCTCTTTCCTATTTGAGGATTTTTGATGATGTGCAAAAACATATTTGTAATTTGATTAGCCACACCCAATTTTCTTTTCACCGACGTGATGTTGCTAGCTTAAGTCTTTTGTATAAATACTATTATGGTATGTGTTCTTCAGAATTGTGTTATTTATTCCCTGCTTATTTTGCTCCAGCTCATTTGACTCGTTGGTCTTGTGGTTTCCGTCAATTCGCTGTTTCGATACCCTATTGTAATACAGCTTCCTATTCCAGTAGCTTCTTTCTAAAGAACTGATATCTTATGAGACTCTTTTCCTGTAGATGTTTTCCCTCTTACGTATAGCTTTGGTCTTTTTCAAGACTAAGACAAATAAGCATCTACTGTCTTTGCGATAATCATATTTTGTTTTTGTTAGCTTCTTACATCACGTGGCTTAATGCCTTGTCTGGAGCGATCTTCATTAAAAAATAGTGTTGCTTCGTTTATAAATTGTAATCTAATGAAAAGCAGAATGTATTTTGTGCAGAAACGATGAACGATCCATGTAAAAATTGCAATCTATACAACAATTAGTGTCATTTTATTGATTCCTCAAAAATCTGTTCGTCACGAATCTTTTGCGGTTGTGGTGAAAGGCGGAGTGGTAGCCGGCAGAATTGTAGAAAGTGACGTCAGAACAGGAAGAGTAGTGATGTCAGTCCCGCTTTTTGGCAAGCTCAGTCTCTTCTCTCTGCGGGTACATTTTAGATAGTCGGTGGCTAAGCCTGTTAGAAGAGCGTCCCAGCCATGGGGTAATTAAAAAAACTGTTTTCGTTGTGGGAAAATGCGAATAAAACATGGTAATTCTTTTTACTAACGAAAATGTAACATAATACATTAATGGCGTGAAATCACTTTTTCACAAAACAAACGTTAATCCATTTATAAATTGTTATCTACAAAATAAGGAGTGTAACTTTGGTGCGCTCTAGCATAAATTACCATCAAACAAAAGATACGTCACAATCATTTACTTTTTTGAGAAGAAATTAATGTTAATAAGGTTTACCTTTTAGTCAGTCTAATCCACAGAAGCTTATTTCGAACAAGGTTATTGTGCAAGTTACATTGTTTAATAATGAACACACTCAGTCATGCTTTATCTCTACCCTTCCAACCGACTGTGTGTGTTGTTTTATTGATTCCATAAAAATCTGTTCGTCACGAACCATACTACAGTTGTGATGAAAGTCGGAGTAGTAGCCGACAAAATTGTAGGAAGTGCCGCTTATTGGCAAACTCCGTCTCTTCTCTCTGGAGATACGCGGGGCAGGTAGGTTATAAAATTGTCGCTGTCTTACCCTGTGGGCGGTTCACTCTATTCCTCTGATTATTTTAATGACAACTGTTTTCATTATAACCGGACCCTCAAATATTTTCTGTTTTTCTCTTTCACTTAAAAACACTTTTTTATCAATCCACATCGGCTTTTGAGGGGTGTTGTATCCACAAAAAACCAAGAAACTTAGTTTAACGACGATGACAGTGTTGTATAAGGGGTTATACACGCATCAGTTAGATAAATACATTAAAGGCGTAAAATCATCTTTCAAAGAAATAAGTCAATCCATTTAAATTTTTTAGTTATAAAACAATTACCGTAACTTTTGTACGCTCATGCGTATATGACTATGAAAAAATGCGTCATGATCGTTTACTGTTTTGATCAGAATTTAATTTATATAAGGGTGACCCACTTAGTAAGTCTTATTAACACAAGCTTATTTCGAGAAAGTTTTTCCTGCAGATTCTATTGTATAATAATAGAAACTATCAGTCATGCTTTACCTCCACCGGCTCTCACCGATTGTGCGTGTTGTTTGTTTAAACCATTCGGTAAGATAACTATATATATTAGTTTGATGCTATTTATAAAAGGTTTGAAATTCTTGAATTTAAAATAGTTACCCCCTTACTGATTTTTATTTGTATATGATTATTTAAAATGTTTTATATTAGCAGTTGTCCATGCCCGACTAATAAATTGTTAGGGAGTACGTAATATATTGCCAATAACATGGTACAACGATAACAAATGAAAATTGTCGGAAGTATAATTTGATGTTTAAGTTAGAAATGCTATTTGGATCTGACTTTAAAAATCCGATAGGATGACTTTATATGTCGGATCCATGCTTTTGAAAATATTTAGTTAAAAGCTTATTTGGTGTTTATGCAAATGTATTCATGAATGAAAAAAAATATCCGTAAAGATAAGTGTTTTATTAAAAAGTATTGCCAAACCATACCTTAAAAATATCGTTTCGGAAATTGAACACAAAAGGACTGGCGTATGGTGACGTAACCAATTGTTCTATATACACTCTGGAAAACCAACAAACAGTCGGATGGGAAATTAATTTTAATGAACGTGACCCAGTAAGTCAGTCTAATTCACACATTTCGAGCAAGTTTATCTTGTAGGTTTTATTGTTTAATAATGGAAACTCTCAACCATTATTTACTTATACTGACTGTGTATGTTGTTTTAGTGATTCCATTAATATATGTTTTTAACGACCCCTGCTGCAGTCATGGTGGAAGACGAAGTTGTAGCCGGCAAAATTGTAGAAAGGTACGTCAGGATAGGGATAGCAGTGGGATCAGTCCCGCTTTTTGGCAAGTTCAGGCTCTTCTCTCTGGGAGATTAGCGGGGCGGGTATGTGTTAGATAGTCGGTGAAAAGGCCTATTAGACTCTCGTCCCTATTCCTGGGTTAATATAAACAACAAGTGTTTTCGTTTTAAGACGATGCGAAAAAAATATGTTCTTCTTCCTTTGTTTTTTTTACTAATGAAAATTTGATTTTTCAGCTGAGTTGAGTACGTCTTGAAAATCTGACAAGATATTTTTATATGCTCGATACCTGCTTTTATTTAAAAGGTTGTCTCTCCCCGATTAATAAATTGTAGGGCAGAACGTTATTTATTTATTTTCTTATAAAATAAATAAGAAAATGGATCACCGCTTATTAAGGCCCGCGTGCCATTCGAGGGTAAGGGTTTAAGAGACAGTCGGTTTGACGTTGTGTGCGAGGATTGGAAACAAGCGTGGAATGGACAGAACACTTCTCAAGGGGAATTGACTATCAAAGAGGACAGCTTTACAACTAGTTGTTCACATTAGATTGAAGTTTGCTTTGCTGTGAATGTTTTGCAATGCCGTCAATGTTATTACCAATAACATGGTACAACAATTACAAATGGAAATTGTCAGAAACAAAATTTGATTTTTTAGTTAAGTTGTGTATGGCTTTAAAATCACACAAGATAATTATATTTATTTCGCGTTTATTTATATGTGTTTAGGAATAAAAATATAGCCTTAAAGATAAATGTCTTATTAAATAGACTATGACATTTAATTTGTGAAATTCAATTTCGAACTGAATTGTACTCTTGTGCGCAAACGATAAACAAAGGAGAAATAGGTCACAAACAAAATGACTCTTAATGAAAATGAGCCAATTAGTCTAATTTATACAAGCTAATTTCAAGCAGCAACTTTATCTTGCAAGTTCCATTGTCTAATAATAGAGACCCTCAGCCATACTTTACCTCCACCGACTTTCGTTGCATATCAAACTTGGGGCATACATGCATAAAACCAAACCGCCGTAATCCAATTGTAGGGTATTACGTTTATATATTGCTAATTACAATAACAAATGAACATCGTAAAAAAATGATTTTTCAGCTGAAATGGTATTAAAAAAATCCTATAAGATTACTTTAGTTATTAGATTCATGCTTTTGGATAATATTTTAAATAGCTTTTTTTTCCTGTGTATTGAAATATGCTTACTAATCAAAAATAGTCTTAAAGATAAATGTCTTATGAAAAGGAGTAGTTGTTGCATAACAAGGACTATTTTTTAATAGAAAACTTTGACTGACACCTTAAAGATCAAAGGTGACAAACGAACTGAAATCAACGAAACCATTAAAACGATCAGCCATCCTTTACCTCCCCCGACTCCCCTGACTCCTCCGACTTCCCCGACCGTGTGTGTTGTTTTTTGATTCCATAAACATGTGTTCGTTACGACTTCTACTGCAGTCATGGTAGAAGGCGAGGTGATAACCGGCCGAGTTGTAGGAAGTAACGTCAGAACAGAAAGAGCGGTAAGGGTACAACCGCTTCTTGGTAAGCTTGGTCACTTCTCTCTTGGAGATCAGCGAGGTGAGTTCGTTTTAGATAGTCGTGGGGTTATTTTAACAACAACAAATCAGTGTTAATTGTGGGAAGATGCGAATAAACATGTGAATATTACGTTTTTTTAATGATGGGTGCCCACTTATGAAAGCTCAGGGGCCACTCGATAGATAATGGTTAAAAAAAAATCGCCAGTTGAACGATGGTTGCCTCCACGAGAAAATTCGAAAAAGTATGTAGAATGGCCGAAGATAACTTAAAAAGAAGTGATAATCCTTGCCGTAGAGAGAGGCTTGCGACATCTCTTCTGTGTCAAAGAGGATGCAGAAACGAGAAGAGATAACCCGCACTTGATTGCGTGCTCTGAGCTGTACCTTCATAGAAACATGACAGCAGTACCTCCCCATTTTAGGACATATCTAGCTCTTGTGCAAGCAGATGATTGCGTCAGGGGCTTATATTTGCATTTTCAATTTTTTTTATGGAAATCGCTCTAGATAAGGCATGAAGCCACTTGATGTAAGGAGCTTAAATAAAATTATTACTACGTAGTAAAAAACTAGCCAACGATAAGTGTTAGAGAGATAGATTCTTACCCAGTAAACAGCAATTCTTCCCCTTTTGTCAGAAACATCGCTCATGAAATTAAAGAAGCGAGAGTTACAATGCTGACGAAAATAAACCCAAGGTCCACTTTCTACTCTCAGAGTCATCACTATTTAATTAACCAACTACTTGTGTGTCAGAGAGAGAGAGACGAGCAGCTGTTTCTGTCGACGAAGTAGTAAACCTAAAGTCTACTTTCTACTCTCTATGAATGAATATATGTTTATATATATATATATATATATATATATATGTGTGTGGGGGGTGTGGGGGGGGTTTTCTCTTTTTTTTTCATTTAATTGTGTTTAATGTCAGAAGTAAACTTTTAATTTCACATAAAAAATAATTACCTGTATCGGAGAAACATCATTTGGGTTCGTTGTTTTATTGTATATCATGCTATTTTATTCATTGTGTATGGGGTAAAAAATGTGGGTTCGTACGTTTTCTTCAGGTGCATCTTTGCGAATTTAGGAATTTTTTGTCGTATTCGGGAATCTATAAAGTATTTCGAACTAAACCCTTTATTTAATCTACAGGCGGTAGATTGTTCTCGTTCCGTCTGCCATGATCGGGCGGAAGTGTTAATTATTGTTATTCTTAGTTATTATCGCATGTAGTAAAGATTGAACCTTCAACATCGGGAAAATTGCTAATGAAAGTCCTTAACCGTTGGGCCACGGATCGATGTGGACTAAGAATGACACAATAATCAACACTTCTTCCCGGCTGACGAACGAGCGCAATCTGCCTTTGTAGATTAAATTAGAGGTTAATTACAAAATCTCGCATAGGAGAAAATATAAACCTGGAGAAAATCAGAAGTTACATAGGCCGAAACGTTGTGAATCTGCTAACCAAGATGAGAACAGTGATACAAATAATCCAGAATTCATTGTATTTATTTGATCAATTTTGGGGCTTACACTTGATGTCTGTATGAAATAAATCAATATCCCTGTGTTCGAATTAAACTCAATTAAACATATATTTTAGCTCTTAAACTTTGAGATAGTAAAACAGTGAAATACATTCATTTTCTTCATCTCTATTGACTACTTAAATCAAAATACACAAGTTCAGAAAGATGAACCTGAAATAAATCAGAGGTTACGTCGGCCGAAATGCTGTGAATCTAACAACTAAGATGAGAACTCTTATAGTTTTTCTTTATTCTGGTCTTTTCTTTGTCTTGCTGGTCTCAGCCATGTTTCCAGTAACCTTAGTAACGGATTTGATGCAATCTTCTTATGCATCTTTAATGTCAAGGTCGCTCATAGAAGCTTATCATAGAATGGAGCTTCCTCGAGGAGCGCCATTCATTTCAACTGGGAAGAAGTGAGATTCTGTCGTTGTTACTCGAAAGCTTTATGTTCAGGTCGTCAGACGTCTACAATATTAATCGAAGATAGTGTCCTGAAAAAATAAAATTACTAATAGACAAAGAATTGTCAACATCATCAATATCAGACGAGAGTCGAGTAAAAGCATGATACCAACTCAGACTGGCTGTCTGCAACTATGGTACGTCATAACTAAATTCTTTTAAACATAACATTTAGGGAATCATGTCTTTGAGCATATGGCATAATAGCTAACAGAGCAGTCACAAGATAGTGAAATTTTGATTTACAACTTCCAGAAGACTGTCATTAAGAACTGATTTTTACTGAAATCTGTTATCTATTGCGTAACGTCAACTTGTTAATGGTTCAAAAGAAGAGATGTTTAATTGTATTCGTCTTTAATGGAAATAGAAAGTCTGTTTTTTTTTTAAATCGACTGACTTCACGTGTGCGTTCTTCATATTCTTTTCTTTTCTCTAGCTTTTTTGTAAATTTGTATTTTTCACCTAAAGAGGATTCGACGAAGAATCGAAAACGTTCTTGATACGTATGGAAAATACATTTTTTTTAAAATTGTAACACAAAAAAAGATCATTAGAAAAATTGAAAATTAAAAAGGTATGATTCAGAAAAATAATTCTGTTATTTTTAACAATGTTTGCTTAAATGAAAACATGCTGCCTACATACACACACTATATATATATATATATATATATATATATATATATATATATATATATATATATATATATATATCGTTCTAATCGTGCGACCTGCTTGAACAGGTATCTTTACACTGAAGAATCCGCAAGGATAGAATGCATGTTCATGTGGATATATATATATATATATATATATATATATATATATATATATATATATATATATATATATATATATATATATATATATTCTGATAACGTTCGTTAAATCTTTAGCCGGTTTAGATATGCTGCCCTTCGCATAAATACAACTTAAATTCCTTTCTTTAATGTGGTAATGTCTCGTGGCCTAATGGTTATGGCGCTTGCTTGCGAAGTCTATGTATATTCTGTGGTTCGAACGGTGCGAGCGTCTGAGATTATCATCCCTACACTGATGAGAGTGAAAGCTTAGAACGCTGGCGTACGTAGGTAAAATAATTAAATATTATTTACTTAAAATGTATATTGTTATAAGGCCCTTTAATAAGAGTAAAGTTGAGCCCTGTTCGGGGAAGTTAAACGTAGACTGACACGTAGCTATAAGTCATAGTCCGACAACGTTCGTAGAATGTTTTGCCAGTCTTTCTAATTATGCCGGCCTCACCATGAATAGAACTTAAATTCTCTTCTTGTATGTGGTTATGTCTCGTGGTCTAATAGTTATGGTGCTTCCTTATATTAGTATATATATATATATATATATATATATATATATATATATATAGAGAGAGAGAGAGAGAGAGAGATAGATAGATAGATAGATAGATAGATAGATATAGAAAGAGAGAAAGAGGAAGATTTTATATTTCCTGTTTGAATACCTGATGTGTTAATATGTATTGTAATGCATGCAATTTTTATTTTTATCATTATGTTATTTATATATATATATATATATATATATATATATATATATATATATATATATATATAACATAATAATAAAAATAATATATATTTATATATATATATATATATATATATATATATATATATATATATATATATGAAATTAGAAAGCGCTCGAACAAAAATGGCCAAATTAAGAACAATCGGAGAAGTACTATACGGATTGCCACCTGAAACCAGAAGAATAGCTCGACGGTTTGAGAACCTCACGAAGAAGATATACAAACGAGAAAGTTCCGTGACGTTCAATAACGCTTGATTAGATAATGGCTTGCTGCCTAAGTATACATATATATATATATATATATATATATATATATATATATATATATATATATGTGGGTGTGTGTGTATATATTTCCTATATTTTAACGGAACATTTTTAATGAAAAGTAAAAAATGTAGCATTCTTTTACTAAAAAGTTGTGAAACTTCATATCGTTGGTTAACTGCATGACTAAGTCTTTATATGCCAGAAATAGTCACATCCGGTTTTAGAACAATCTATCTGAACTAATCGCTAACAAAACAGCGAGAAAGATAATCGTGCCGATTCAGCCATTACGCGATTGTAGAAATTGACGGCTTTCACAAAATGACTACATTGTTCGAATGAATGAACAAGAGTCTTTTGTGATACAAATATAACATGGAGATATTTTGAATTATTTGTATCATTGGGACAACTATTCTAATCTTGGTTGTTATATTCCCAACGTTTCGGCCGATGTAACCTCCGGTCTTCTTCAGGTGCATCTTTTCGAATGTGGGAACCTTCTAATTTAAGTTGGGAATCTTTGTATTATTTAGATTATTCGGACTACTATTCTCATCTTAGATATTGTTTACACAACGTTTTGGCCGATATCACCTCCGATCTTCATCAGGTGTAATTTTAGCGTAGGGAACTTCAAGTAACACTTATGCCAAACTTAATTTAACGAATAGGTTCTTATACAGAATTTCTAACTGAACACGTTCATGCATCAACAGGGGTAGATTGTTCTTATTGTGTCAGACTGACATACAGCCACATGGTTACAACTCAACACTACTAAATAATATCTAAGAAGGGACTGTTTATGTGACGTAATAGAAAACAAAAAGCCAGCAAATAATCGTAACAAGTCAACCATTAGTTGATACATAAAGTCAGCGGCTGATTGTTGAATACCTGTTGGCTGTGATCGGAGATATATTTTATTCATGGAAATCGCCCCAGACAAGGCATGGAGTCACTTGATGTAAGGTGCTAACAAGAACGAAATAAAATCATCGCAAAGACAAGAGATGTCTACTGGCTTTAGTCTTGGACTAATGCTCTTGCTAGGAGGAAAACAGTCAGTAAGAAGAAAGTTCTACAAGCCTGCAATTCTTGGAAAGAAGCTACTGGAATAGAAAGCTGCATTACAATGAGGTATCAAAACAGTGAATTGATGGAGACTACTACACAAACGAGCTGGAACAAAAGAAGCAGAGAATACATCATATAATTCTGAAGAACACATGCCATAATGGAATTTATAGAAAAGACTGAGACTAGCAACATCACGTTTGTGAGAGAGAATGGGTGCAGATAAGTCGAAAGTTTGTAGCCAATCAAATTACAGATACGTTTCAGCACCTTATCAAGAACCGTCAAATGGGACGAAGATTCACCAGCCCAAATATGACAGCAGTACTCAATAGATTGTCTGATAGTAGATTTGTAAAGATAGAGAATGGCCTTAGGTGTGAGAAAGTGTTTCGACTGATAAAGAGAACCGACTTTAGAAGAAGCAGAAAGAGCAATTGATCTAATGTATGAAGGTACGGTTTACACTCAGGAAGGTAGAATTCTTTGTTTGTGTTTTTGCTCCGTGGAACAACATGTCAGAGGATCTACTTCCGATTACGAACATATTCAGGTTCTTTTAATAATATATGGCACCCATCACAGAGAACGGTATTGAATAATCGACCACTGGTTTCAAAGTTAAGTGATTCGTTTTATTATACTAAAAATACAACAATAGAATTTTTCTTGCAACCCAACCATATTTAGTACAAATCTATTCTCACTGGATCAGCGGGAGTTGCGATAAGACTTGGTTCTAGCATACATCATAATCAACGGGAATTTAAACCTATTTTTCGAGGGTATTTACTGATTCAGCGCTAAGTCGTTGTCTCTGTGTAACCCTTAAAATGTATCGGTTTCGACGGAATAGGAAAAAGGCAGAGTTTTCTGTACGTGTTTCTGCTAAGTTGAACCACCTGTAAGAAGAGGTATTGATGATGACTACGATATCCATGTTTAAAGCGGATTTGGTCAAACTTGTGAATCGTCATGCCGAACCTTTATAGAAATTAGAGGTTCACCCGTTCGTGCTATCAACAGGGGTAGATTGTTCTTATTCTATCACATTGACATATGTTACAACTAAACATCACTAACCCAATATCTAAGAATGTGACCTAATAACAAATGATCGTGAGGATTCAACCATTACTTTATAAATAAAGTCAGCGGTGTTGTTGTTGAATACCTCTAACCCTAACCTTACGCCTAATCCGTTCACTGTTATGAATCTTTTTGTTGAATCTTTTTTGTTGAATATTTTTGTTGATTTTTTATGATTGTTGATGATGTTTTTAGGTTGATGTTGATGATTTTTTTAGTACTTTTTTATAATCCGTTCACTGTTATGAATTTTTTGTTGAATCTTTTTTGTTGAATATTTTGTTGATTTTTTTTATGATTGTTGATGATTTTTTTAGTACATTTTATGATTGTTGATTTTTTTATGATTATTAAATATTTTAGTTGAATTTTTTTGTTGAATAACTCTAACCCAAACCTTACGCCTAATCCGTTCACTGTTATGTGATGGCAGACATATTTTATTGAGGGACATCGAGACATACTTCGCACGTTTTTACACTTAGGAAGACAGAATTCTCTGTCCGTGTTTTTGCTTTGTGGTACAACCTGTCAGTGGTGGTCGTGACTATGGCTACTCTATCCAGGTTAAAAGTGGCCTCAGACAAACATTCAGATTTTATGGTAATATAAATAGGTCTCACTTTCTCTGTGCATGGCTTGTTGTACAATATTATTTTCTTTTTCAATTAATTTGATTTGATTTTATTTGATATTGGTGTAGTCGCAAACGAAAACGAACCCTTCAAGTCTCCCTCGACTAGGTCGATCCATGACTCTCTCTCTCTTTCTCTCTCTCTCTCTCTCTCTTTATATATATATATATATACATATATATATATATATATATATATATATATATATATATATATTCGGGCCCACGCTTTTATAAAACTTGTTAAAACAGAAAAAACAACAAATCTTAACTGAAGTGGTTAATGTGCCCTCTCTGTTAGCTGTTGCACAACAGCATCGATGGTTTAGCCATTTCTAGTTACTTTTTGGATATATTCAAGGAATATCTGAAGGGTTCAAATGCAAAATTTCTTTCCAACTGAGAAATCATACGACAGAACAGGAAACTTTGTTGGTTTGCTCACATACTGAGAGGAATTACACAGCCATTGTTGTCTAGTTTATTTTTATTTACACTAATTTCTTAGTGCATTAATGTAATCATTAATAAAGTTCACAATCGTTTCTGCAGTCCATGACTAACTTGTCCATCAAGTTTCACTCATGAATGTCGAACAGTCTTTGTTTTATCGCCGTCCAAGCGGACTTGGATGAACATTCAGATAGTATATGAATATAAATAGCTTACACTTGTGTCTTTGCACGGCTTGTTGCACAATGCTATTTCTTTTTAAATAAATGTTATTTGTTTTTATTTGATATCGGTGTAGTATATAACGAAACAAGTCCTCCAAGTCGCCCTCGACGACGGTCGACCCTTTGTCTAGATATATTAGAGAGACTACGTAGAAATGCCATCGTTGCTTTCTTAATCCCCTTCTATGTTAAGCGCTAATGGCAATATATGTTAACCTAAAAAAATCCACGAATGGAATCGTTAATAAAATATACAGTTTTATCTACAATCCAACCATATTCGATACAAATAAACTGCACACTATTCATGACTTGTTTACCAAATGTCAGCCAAGAATGTCGCACAGTCTTTGTTTTATACCCATTTAATGTTTCGACTACGACGTGCATATCAAGGTTTAATTTAGTAAAAAAAAGGCAGGAAAAACATTAAATCCCACTTATTTATTAATTATTATTTAATTAAATTAACATCAACCATATTTGATACAAATCAACTTCAATCTATGCTTAGACTTGTTCAGCCAATTTCAGTAATGATTCGCCAATAGTGTTTGTTTTATCACCGTGCAATGTAAAGCACATCTGGATACGACCTGCATATCCAGATTTAAAGAGGCCTATGACAAACACTTAGATTCTATGCGGGTGGAAATAGCTTTTACTTGACTCTTTACATAGCTTGTTGCACTTTGCTATTTCTGTCAAATAAATGTATTTTAATTTGATTCATGATTAACTTCAGTCTATGGCTGACTTGTCTATCAAGTTTCAGTCATGAATGTCCGACATGTTTATTTACAACTTTTTTTATTGATAAGCACAACTGGATACGTCGTACAAAATTGTCAAAAACTCTGACACATCCTCTGTTAGCACTGCTCTAATGTTGGCTGTGATAGCATTCTTTAGTGTAAGAATAGTCTTGGAATTGATTTAATATAAATTATATTTAAGATAAGACCACCGTTAGTCTCTTTAAAATCATATTAAAATAAATATTAATTTGGTAAAAAACAAACATCAACGGCATAGTTAAGAAATAAAAAAGTGAAAGAAAACTGAATCTTTATATAATCCACGGGGTTAGATTGTTCTTCGTCTGTCACATTGATATGTAGCCTTATGGTTATAACTAAACACGACTAAACAATATTTGTAAGTTAAGTAGCCAAAACTAAGTAGGGTTTTCTAAATAAATGTATTTATATTAAGTCAACATAGTTTCAACGGTATACATTTTCTTCAAGAATAGTAACACTGTCTTAGTCTTTTTCATTTTTTGCCATGTTATCACTAGAAACATCCGTCCGCTGTTCAAACGGTCATTTTTTAATGTCTCATTCAAGAGGCTCACGCTGGCGCGCGTGTTATAGACTAAACATTGTTCCTCGATGTACAAGCGTTGTATAATTTGATATTTTAAGTTTGGGAGCCAAAACAGCGCAGTCTTTTCTAAATAAATGCATTTAATCATAGTCTACTTAGTTCCGGCGATATACGTTTTTTTTTTCAAGAATAGTAACCTTTCCTTTTTCTTTTTCTAACGCACGCGCCGGTGGGAGCCTCTATACTATTTGTTTTAAAGCACGGTTGCAAGAGCATACAGATGTTCCTTGTAACAACATGCCACGAAAAAATAAACATAAAATGTTACTATTCCCGAAGAAGACGTGTATCGTCGCAATTAATTTCGCTTTAAATAAATACATTAGTTTAGAAAAAAAGCTGCATTGTTTTGGCTTCTAAACTTGCAAATTTCAAATCACACAACGCTTGTATACTGAGGAATGATTTCAAATACAGTAAAAAATATCTAAGTAGTTACTTGTGATGTGACCTAATCGCTAACAAAACAGTTGGAGAGATAACCGTGACGATTCAATCATTGGCTGATTGTATGAATTAGCATATTTCAGAAAATGATTGCCGTTTCAAAATTTCTTCTAAGGAATGAATTAGTCTTTTATTATACGAATATAGCCTAAAAACATTTTAGAGATTTTTATTGACATTTTGATATTTCCTTGTTGAAGGAATTTTTTTCTCGTCTTTTTGAATACCTTTTATTTACAAATTACAGTATTTTTTATCAGCCAAACGAACGTATTATCTTCTTCTTTAATTGCATGACTACGTCTTCAGATGTTGGAGACAATCACATCCGGTTTTGAAAATGGCGCAGACTAGAAAAAATATGCGACCAATATATTATTATCCAGCCCCCACTCCAAAGAGAAAGAGAAGGACATATCTGGGAGGATAGTATCATGACCACAAACAGATACTTCACTAACCCACCACAGAAAAATGAGATGGTAATGCCTGGGAGAATGGTACTAGGACGACAGAACAGATAATATACTACGCTAACCTCCCTCACAAAGGAAGAGTACAAACATATACTACAATACCCCCTAAAAAGTAAGTGACGATGCTTAGTAGGATGGTTTTATAATAACAGAACATATACTTCACTACCCTCGTAAAGGAGGAGGAAGTACGTAAGATGATAGGCTTATGGCAACAGAACAGATACTAGACTATCCCCTCCTCACTCAAAAAAGACGATAAATGACTGAAAACGTTGTATCATGACGTACGAACATTACTACACTAATTCTACAAAAGCAGAGATCATACCTGGGAGTATGGTCTCATAACAACAGAATAGATAATATACTTCCTCCAGGAGAGAAAGAATTGCCTGGAAGGATGGTCTCATGACAACAGAAGTGATATTAATTATCTCGCCTCGAAAAAACGAGGAGATAGCACCTAAGAGGATAGTATCATTACAAAGAACAGATACTACACCCACCCTTCCTTCTTCAAAACAGGAAAAAGTAATACATGTGAATATTGTATCATAACCCCATATACTACATTAGACCCCAACGGAGGAGAATGGGGTCATGGCAACATCAAAAATACTACACTCCATTCATCCGAAAAAGAGATGAAGTAATATCTAGCAAGATTCTATCATGACAACGAAACAGATACTACACTACCTTCCCCCGAATAAAATAAAACTTCCCCCGAAACAAATCTATCTCCCCCTTCCCGAAAACAGATACTACAATACAGAACTCCTCTCGTAAAACGGAGGCGTTAATGCCTAGGAGGATGGTATCATTACAATAGAACAGACACTATACATCCTCTTTCCTCGAAAAATGAGGAGGTAATTCCTGGGAAGGTGGTATGATGACAAACGAACATATACTACATTACCATCTGAAAGGAGGGGGGTAATGTCTGTGAGGATGCTCTCACGACTACAGAAAAAGATTGCATTACCATCCATGAAAGAAGGAGGATGTAATATCTGGAAAGATGGTTGCATGACAACAGAACATATACTACACTAACCCCCAAGTATTAAAAGATAGTAAGACAGTTGGTTCTTCTTTAGATTAGGACCTAAGATAAAATCGATTTGGTGTCTTTAGTTTCTGGATGTTTCCGTAGACGTTCGAAAAATGCCGGCGCGCTTATACAATCAGAATACTAGAAAATAAGTAAACAACAAGTTAACATTCAAATTGATTTAATTGCGAAATTTGCTAATTAGAAATAAAAATTGATCAAAGCGATATTGAATTTTGTGCTTATGCTAAAATCGACTTGACGCCAGTTAAGGTTAGCGCTAAGGTTAGCTTGGGTCCTAATCTGCATAACTACCATGAATTTTTACGAACTCTGACCCTAACTCTAACCTTACACCGTTTTAACACTTGTTCAGTGATAAAAACAACTTTTTCATTGAGAAAAAACACATTTTATAACCCTAACCCTTACTCCTCACCCTAAACCCGTGTTAACCCTTGTTCAGTGACATTTTTCTTTTGAAAAATATTACGTGTAAAATTAACAATATTTTTTCTAGTTGTACATCCCGCCTAGTTTTTTTTATTACGCAGGCAACTGACTTTACCTTCGGTATTTTCTGGTCGTCTCCGTAAACATCTGGACACTACTGACACACAGTCGATTTTAGATTGGGTCCTAATCTGGACAAGTACTCAATAGTTAAGCATTAATGGAAGTAATAGTATAGTTTCGGCATAAGACACACAGCTACCAAATCTTCATAAATAATAGAAATCTACGAATAATATACAGACTGACCCTCCTTCAAAATGCCACATGTTAGAATCGTTAATAAGATGCATAATCTGTTCTGCAATCCACTCATATTTGGTACAAGTAAACTTCAGGCTATGCTTGACTTGTCCACCAAGTGTCAGTCATGAATGTCCAACAGTGTTTGTTTTATCGCCGTGTAATAATGCGCTTCGAATGTACACCTTTTGGGCGCCCTGTGCAGATTAAGAGGTGTTGTGAGGGATGGACAGTGGTTCTATAAAGATGTGGCAACTCTCCACATTATTATCATAAGATAACACGTAACGTATATAAAGGGTGACCCCCCTCACCCACAAAAATGTCAATTACGGAATCGGTAATTAAATCCAAAATTCTTTTCTGTAATCCAACCATATTTGGTTCAAATAAACTTATAGTATTCCTGACTTGTCTAACAAGTTCATTTCATAAATGTCCAACAGTTTTTGTTTTATCGACATTCAATGATATGCGAGGACACTTTGGTTATCGTCTTATAAGTAGGAGATGTTATTCTGAATGGGATTCACAAGCACCGGACCTTTACCTCCAGATTAATGTTTTATTTTACATTACTTAAATACACGATTCCTAAATAAAAATGGCACTCATCATAAAAATAAGTCAAAATCTTTTTTTTGGATTAAACCATATTTGGTAAAAATAAACTTCACTCTATGTGCACCAAGTTCCAATCGGGAATGTCCAAGAGTGATTGTGTTATTGTCATTCAATGATATTCTTTGGTGATCGTCTCATGAGCATGTCATGTGATTATGAATGGGTTTTACAATCACCGGATCTTTACCCCCAAGATTAATGTCGTTGTTTTTTTTTATTTTGCTGAAATGCATGACGACTGCAAAAAAATAGGCAGCCATTAAATTGTTAATAAAATCCACAATTCCCTCAGCGATTAAACCAGCCTGTGATCGTGTACAGGTGGAGACATAAATCCATCATTGCGGACCCCGTCGTAGCTCGAGATTAATACATAGAAAAAGAAAGTGAGGAAGTGATCTGAAAATATATTTTTCAAAACACGTCTAATACTATAAGGGTTGCTGTGAGGGATAAACGTTGTTTGTAACTCCAAACACTTAAAATAAATCGTTGGAATCGGACACTTTGGCAATTGTATCATCAGTATGAGCTTAAATGCTGAATGGGTTTTACACTCACCGAGCCTCAATCCCTCTACATACGTTAATCATAATTTCTATCACGTCAAACCCAGACTATTTCTAAACTGAAGAAGAATATAACAGTCAATAACAAAAATCATTCTTTTAACAAAAAAATATCGAAATGTCAATAAAAATATCTCAAAGATTTTCCAGGCTATATGTGTATGATAAAAGACAAATTCATTAAAATAAATTTTGTAAAAGACGGAATTTTGAAAAAGACGGTAATTTCAACAATCAGCCAATGGCTGAATCGTCACGGTTATCTCTCCGACTGTTAGCGATTAAGTCACATTATCAGTCCTTTCTTAGTGAAATTGATATTGTTACTTTGAAAGTTTAGAAGCCAAAACAACGCATGTAATTTGAAAGTTAAGAAGCCAAAACAACGCATTTTTTTTTTCTAAATAAATGTATTTATTAAAAGTGAACTTAGCTTCGGTGATATACGCATTCTTCGGAAATAGTAACATTTTATTTTTATTTTTATTTGCTGTCAGTAAAAAAATCTGTATGCTCTTCAAACGGTGATTTTTTTAAGTTCTTAGTCAAGAAACTCACATTGGCGGGTTAAAGATATCAAAAATAAAATGTTATTATTATTGCTGAAGACGTATATTGTCGAAATAAAATTTCAAATTACACAACGCTTGTACACTGAAGAATACTTTCTAGTTAATAACACGAGCGGCACCGCGAGCTTCTTGAAGAGCATACGGATGTTTTCTAGTAACAACATGCCACGAAAAACATATTACTATTCCTGTAGAAGACGTATATCGTCGAAACTAAGTTGACTTTAAATAAATACAATTATATTGGCGCTCTTGTAAAGCAGTAACCGATCTGAGGGAGATAAATCTATTTCTCTTAGTCGCCGCTATTCCGAATTCGCTTATACTTTCGTAAGAGAGATAACTTTGTTTATTACTAAAAAAAACATGTTACGGTTTTAAAATGCGTTAAAACCCCTAACCCTAACCCTAAACCCTAAACCCTAACCCTAACCCTAACCCTAACCCTAACCCTAACCCTAACCCCTAACCTTAACCTTAACCCTAACCCTAACCCTAACCCTAACCCTAACCCTAACCTGTTCAAAATAACTTTTAAGCACTTTTATTTACATGCCGCAAATTGTATACACTTTATATAAACATAAAAAGAAAAGTTATTTTCTCTCATGCTGCGATAAACAAAGTTATCTCCCTTGCCAAAGTATAAGCGAATTCGGAATAGCGGCGGCTAAGAAAAATAGATCGGTTACTGCTTATACAAGAGCGCCTTTATATTTAACAAAAACTGTGTCGTTTTGGCTTCTAAACTTACAAATATTTTAGTAGTGTTTAGTTTAACAATGAGGCGATGTATCAACGTGACGGAACAGGAACAACCCACTCCCGTTGATTACATAAAGGTTCAGTTTTCTTTCGCTTTTTTATTTCTCAATTATGCTGTTTTGTGTTTCTTACCTAATTAATATTTATTTAAATAAGATTTTAAAAGATTAATCTCGCGAGTAACGGTGGTCTTATCCCAAAGATAGTTTCCATTAAATAAATCTCTAGACTATTCGAAAACTGAAGAGGGCTTTCATAGGCAAATACAGGTCAGTGGCAGGAGAGGAGTGTGTCAGAGTTATTGAAAACCGTCGTATGCAAGTGTGCTTAAAATAATATAACGGCGCTAAAATAAAACATGTTGGACATTTAAAATATATTTATTTGGCATAAAAAGCAAAATGCAACAAACCATTTTAAGAGACAGGTACAAAATATTTATATGCATATATAGTATGAGTGTTTGTCCATGGCCGCTTTAAACCTGAATATGCACGTTGTATCAAAATGTGCTTTACATTAGACGGTGGTAAGACAAAGACTGTTGGCTGTTCATGAATTTAGTGTAAACTGCGGCTTTTCCACGTGGTCTACCGAATGTATATAGATAAATAGATTAAGAAATAGATTAAGTAAGCAACAGCGGCTTTTCCACGTGGTCTACCGAATGTATAGAGATAAATAGATTAAGAAATAGATTAGAAAAGCAACCGCGGCTTTTCCACGTGGTCTACCGATTGTATATAGATAAATAGATTACGAAATAGATTAAGAAAGCAACCGTGTCTTTTCTACGTGGTCTACCGATTGTATATAGATAAATAGATTACGAAATAGATTAAGAAAGCAACCGTGTCTTTTCTACGTCGTCTACCGAATGTATATAGATAAATAGATTACGAAATAGATTATCAAAGAAACTGCGGCTTTTCCACGTGGTCTACCGAATGTATATAGATAAATAGATTAAGAAATAGATTAAGAAAGCCACTGCGGCTTTTCCACGTGGTCTACCGAATGTATAGAGATAAATAGATTACGAAATAGATTAAGAAAGCAACCGTGGCTTTTCTACGTAGTCTACCAAATGTATATAGATAAATAGATTACGAAATAGATTATACCAGAAACTGCGGCTTTTCCACGTGGTCTACCGAATGTATATAGATAAATAAATTACGAAATAGATTAAGAAAGCAACTGCGGCTTTTCCACGTGGTCTACCGAATGTATATAGATAAATAGATATCGAAATAGATTAAGAAAGTAACTGCGGCTTTTCCACGTGGTCTACCGAATGTATATAGATAAACAGATTACGAAATAGATTTAGAAAGCAAGTGCGGCTTTTCCACGTGGTCTACCGAATGTATATAGATAAATAGATTACGAAATAGATTAAGAAAGCAACTGCGGCTTTTCCACGTGGTCTACCGAATGTATATAGATAAACAGATTACGAAATAGATTTAGAAAGCAAGTGCGGCTTTTCCACGTGGTCTACCGAATGTATATAGATTAATAGATTACGAAATAGATTAAGAAAGCAACTGCGGCTTTTTCACATGGTCTACCGAATGTATATAGATAAACAGATTACGAAATAGATTAAGACAGCAACTGCGGCTTTTCCACGTGGTCTACCGAATGTATATAGAGAAACAGATTACGAAATAGATTAAGAAAGTAACTGCGGCTTTTTCACGTGGTCTACTGAATGTATATAGATAAACAGATTACGAAATAGATTAAGAAAGCAACTGCGGCTTTTTCACGTGGTCTACTGAATGTATATAGATAAATAGATTACGAAATAGATTAAGAAAGCAACTGCGGCTTTTTCACGTGGTCTACCGAATGTATATAGATAAACAGATTACGAAATAGATTTAGAAAGCAACTGCAGCTTTTCCACGTGGTCTACCGAATGTATATAGATAAATAGATTACGAAATAGATTAAGAAAGCAACTGCGGCTTTTCCACGTGGTCTACCGAATGTATATAGATAAACAGATTACGAAATAGATTAAGAAAGCAACTGCGGCTTTTCCACGTGGTCTACCGAATGTATATAGATAAACAGATTACGAAATAGATTAAGAAAGCAACTGCGGCTTTTCCACGTGGTCTACCGAATGTATATAGATAAACAGATTACGAAATAGATTAAGAAAGCAACTGCGGCTTTTCCACGTGGTCTACCGAATGTATATAGATAAACAGATTACGAAATAGATTAAGAAAGCAACTGCGGCTTTTCCACGTGGTCTACCGAATGTATATAGATAAACAGATTACGAAATAGATTAAGAAAGCAACTGCGGCTTTTCCACGTGGTCTACCGAATGTATATAGATAAACAGATTACGAAATAGATTAAGAAAGCAACTGCGGCTTTTCCACGTGGTCTACCGAATGTATATAGATAAATAGATTAAGAAATAGATTAAGACAGCAACTGCGGCTTTTCCACGTGGTCTACCGAATGTATATAGATAAATAGATTACGAAATAGATTAAGAAAGCAACTGCGACTTTTCCACGTGGTCTACCGAATGTATATAGATAAATAGATTACGAAATAGATTAAAAAAGGAACTGCGGCTTTTCCACGTGGTCTACCGAATGTATATAGATAAATAGATTACGAAATAGATTAAGAAAGCAACTGCGGCTTTTCCACGTGGTCTACCGAATGTATATAGATAAATATTTTACGAAATAGATTAAGAAAGCAACTGCGGCTTTTCCACGTGGTCTACCGAATGTATATAGATAAATAGATTACGAAATAGATTAAGAAAGCAACTGCGGCTTTTCCACGTGGTCTACCGAATGTATATAGATAGATAGATTACGAAATAGATTAAGAAAGTAACTGCGGCTTTTCCACGTGGTCTACCGAATGTATATAGATAAACAGATTACGAAATAGATTTAGAAAGCAAGTGCGGCTTTTCCACGTGGTCTACCGAATGTATATAGATAAATAGATTACGAAATAGATTAAGAAAGCAACTGCGGCTTTTCCACGTGGTCTACCGAATGTATATAGATAAACAGATTACGAAATAGATTAAGAAAGCAACTGCGGCTTTTCCACGTGGTCTACCGAATGTATATAGATAAATAGATTACGAAATAGATTAAGAAAGCAACTGCGGCTTTTCCACGTGGTCTACCGAATGTATATAGATAAACAGATTACGAAATAGATTTAGAAAGCAACTGCGGCTTTTCCACGTGGTCTACCGAATGTATATAGATAAATAGATTACGAAATAGATTAAGAAAGCAACTGCAGCTTTTCCACGTGGTCTACGGAATGTATATAGATAAATAGATTACGAAATAGATTAAGAAAGAAACTGCGGCTTTTCCACGTGGTTTACAGAATGTATATCAATAAATAGATTACGAAATAGAGTAAGAAAGCAACTGCGGCTTTTTCACGTGGTCTACCGAATGTATATAGATAAACAGATTACGAAATAGATTTAGAAAGCAACTGCGGCTTTTCCACGTGGTCTCCCGCATGTATATAGATAAACAGATTACGAAATATGTTAAGAAAGCAAGTGCGGCTTTTCCACGTGGTCTACTGAATGTATATAGATAAATAGATTACGAAATAGATTAAGAAAGCAACTGCGACTTTTCCACGTGGTCTACCGAATGTATATAGATAAATAGATTACGAAATAGATTAAGAAAGCAACTGCGGCTTTTCCACGTGGTCTACCGAATGTATATAGATAAACAGATTACGAAATAGATTTAGAAAGCAAGTGCGGCTTTTCCACGTGGTCTACTGAATGTATATAGATAAACAGATTACGAAATAGATTAAGAAAGCAACTGCGGCTTTTCCACGTGGTCTACCGAATGTATATAGTTAAACAGATTACGAAATAGATTAAGAAAGCAACTGCGGCTTTTCCACGTGGTCTACCGAATGTATATAGATAAATAGATTACGAAATAGATTAAGAAAGCAACTGCGGCTTTTCCACGTGGTCTACCGAATGTATATAGATAAACAGTTTACGAAATAGATTTAGAAAGCAACTGCGGCTTTTCCACGTGGTCTACCGAATGTATATAGATAAACAGATTACGAAATAAATTAAGAAAGCAACTGCAGCTTTTCCACGTGGTCTACCGAATGTATATAGATAAACAGATTACGAAATAAATTAAGAAAGCAACTGCAGCTTTTCCACGTGGTCTACCGAATGTATATAGATAAACAGATTACGAAATAAATTAAGAAAGCAACTGCAGCTTTTCCACGTGGTCTACCGAATGTATATAGATAAATAGATTACGAAATAGATTAAGAAAGCAACTGCGGCTTTTCCACGTGGTCTACCGAATGTATATAGATAAACAGTTTACGAAATAGATTTAGAAAGCAACTGCGGCTTTTCCACGTGGTCTACCGAATGTATATAGATAAACAGATTACGAAATAAATTAAGAAAGCAACTGCAGCTTTTCCACGTGGTCTACCGAATGTATATAGATAAATAGATTACGAAATAAATTAAGAAAGCAACTGCAGCTTTTCCACGTGGTCTACCGAATGTATATAGATAAATAGATTACGAAATAGATTAAGAAAGCAACTGCGGCTTTTCCACGTGGTCTACCGAATGTATATAGATAAACAGATTACGAAATAGATTAAGAAAGTGACTGCGGCTTTTTCACGTGGTCTACTGAATGTATATAGATAAACAGATTACGAAATAGATTAAGAAAGCAACTGCGGCTTTTTCACGTGGTCGACTGAATGTATATAGATAAATAGATTACGAAATAGATTAAGAAAGCAACTGCGGCTTTTTCACGTGGTCTACCGAATGTATATAGATAAACAGATTACGAAATAGATTTACAAAGCAACTGCGGCTTTTCCACGTGGTCTACCGAATGTATATAGATAAACAGATTACGAAATAGATTAAGAAAGCAACTGCGGCTTTTCCACGTGGTCTACCGAATGTATATAGATAAATAGATTACGAAATAGATTAAGAAAGCAACTGCGGCTTTTCCACGTGGTCTACCGAATGTATATAGATAAACAGATTACGAAATAGATTAAGACAGCAACTGCGGCTTTTCCACGTGGTCTACCGAATGTATATAGATAAACAGATTACGAAATAGATTAAGAAAGCAACTGCGGCTTTTCCACGTGGTCTACCGAATGTATATAGATAAACAGATTACGAAATAGATTAAGAAAGCAACTGCGGCTTTTTCACGTGGTTTACTGAATGTATATAGATAAATAGATTACGAAATAGATTAAGAAAGCAACTGCGGCTTTTTCACGTGTTCTACCGAATGTATATAGATAAACAGATTACGAAATAGATTTAGAAAGCAACTGCGGCTTTTCCACGTGGTCTCCCGAATGTATATAGATAAACAGATTACGAAATATGTTAAGAAAGCAAGTGCGGCTTTTCCACATGGTCTACTGAATGTATATAGATAAATAGATTACGAAATAGATTAAGAAAGCAACTGCGACTTTTCCACGTGGTCTACCGAATGTATATAGATAAATAGATTACGAAATAGATTAAGACAGCAACTGCGGCTTTTCCACGTGGTCTACCGAATGTATATAGATAAATAGATTACGAAATAGATTAAGAAAGCAACTGCGGCTTTTCCACGTGGTCTACCGAATGTATATAGATAAATATTTTACGAAATAGATTAAGAAAGCAACTGCGGCTTTTCCACGTGGTCTACCGAATGTATATAGATAAATAGATTACGAAATAGATTAAGAAAGCAACTGCGGCTTTTCCACGTGGTCTACCGAATGTATATAAATAAATAGATTACGAAATAGATTAAGAAAGTAACTGCGGCTTTTCCACGTGGTCTACCGAATGTATATAGATAAACAGATTACGAAATAGATTTAGAAAGCAAGTGCGGCTTTTCCACGTGGTCTACCGAATGTATATAGATAAATAGATTACGAAATAGATTAAGAAAGCAACTGCGGCTTTTCCACGTGGTCTACCGAATGTATATAGATAAACAGATTACGAAATAGATTAAGAAAGCAACTGCGGCTTTTCCACGTGGTCTACCGAATGTATATAGATAAATAGATTACGAAATAGATTAAGAAAGCAACTGCGGCTTTTCCACGTGGTCTACCGAATGTATATGGATAAACAGATTACAAAATAGATTTAGAAAGCAACTGCGGCTTTTCCACGTGGTCTACCGAATGTATATAGATAAATAGATTACGAAATAGATTAAGAAAGCAACTGCAGCTTTTCCACGTGGTCTACGGAATGTATATAGATAAATAGATTACGAAATAGATTAAGAAAGAAACTGCGGCTTTTCCACGTGGTTTACAGAATGTATATAAATAAATAGATTACGAAATAGAGTAAGAAAGCAACTGCGGCTTTTCCACGTGGTCTACCGAATGTATATAGATAAACAGATTACGAAATAGATTTAGAAAGCAACTGCGGCTTTTCCACGTGGTCTCCCGAATGTATATAAATAAACAGATTACGAAATATGTTAAAAAGCAAGTGCGGCTTTTCCACGTGGTCTACCGAATGTATATAGATAAATAGATTACGAAATAGATTAAGAAAGCAACTGCGACTTTTCCACGTGGTCTACCGAATGTATATAAATAAACAGATTACGAAATAGATTTAGAAAGTAACTGCGGCTTTTCCACGTGGTCTACCGAATGTATATAGATAAACAGATTACGAAATAGATTAAGAAAGCAACTGCGGCTTTTCCACGTGGTCTACCGAATGTATATAGTTAAACAGATTACGAAATAGATTAAGAAAGCAACTGCGGCTTTTCCACGTGGTCTACCGAATGTATATGGATAAACAGTTTACGAAATAGATTAAGAAAGCGACTGCGGCTTTTTCACGTGGTCTACCGAATGTATATAGATAAACAGATTACGAAATAGATTTAGAAAGCAACTGCGGCTTTTCCACGTGGTCTACCGAATGTATATAGATAAATAGATTACGAAATAGATTAAGAAAGCAACTGCGGCTTTTCCACGTGGTCTACCGAATGTATATAGATAAATAGATTACGAAATAGATTAAGAAAGCAACTGCGGCTTTTCCACGTGGTCTACCGAATGTATATAGATAAATATATTACGAAATAGATTAAGAAAGCAACTGCGGCTTTTCCACGTGGTCTACCGAATGTATATAGATAAATAGATTACGAAATAGATTAAGAAAGCAACTGCGGCTTTTCCACGTGGTCTACCGAATGTATATAGATAAATAGATTACGAAATAGATTAAGAAAGCAACTGCGGCTTTTCCACGTGGTCTACCGAATGTATATAGATAAATATATTACGAAATAGATTAAGAAAGCAACTGCGGCTTTTCCACGTGGTCTACCGAATGTATATAGATAAATAGATTACGAAATAGATTAAGAAAGCAACTGCGGCTTTTCCACGTGGTCTACCGAATGTATATAGATAAAGAGATTACGAAATAGATTAAGAAAGTAACTGCGGCTTTTCCACGTGGTCTACCGAATGTATATAGATAAACAGATTACGAAATAGATTTAGAAAGCAAATGCGGCTTTTCCACGTGGTCTACTGAATGTATATAGATAAACAGATTACGAAATAGATTAAGAAAGCAACTGCGGCTTTTCCACGTGGTCTACCGAATGTATATAGTTAAACAGATTACGAAATAGATTAAGAAAGCAACTGCGGCTTTTCCACGTGGTCTACCGAATGTATATAGATAAATAGATTACGAAATAGATTAAGAAAGCAACTGCGGCTTTTCCACGTGGTCTACCGAATGTATATAGATAAACAGTTTACGAAATAGATTTAGAAAGCAACTGCGGCTTTTCCACGTGGTCTACCGAATGTATATAGATAAATAGATTACGAAATAAATTAAGAAAGCAACTGCAGCTTTTCCACGTGGTCTACCGAATGTATATAGATAAATAGATTACGAAATAGATTAAGAAAGCAACTGCGGCTTTTCCACGTGGTCTACCGAATGTATATAGATAAACAGATTACGAAATAGATTAAGAAAGTAACTGCGGCTTTTTCACGTGGTCTACTGAATGTATATAGATAAACAGATTACGAAATAGATTAAGAAAGCAACTGCGGCTTTTTCACGTGGTCGACTGAATGTATATAGATAAATAGATTACGAAATAGATTAAGAAAGCAACTGCGGCTTTTTCACGTGGTCTACCGAATGTATATAGATAAACAGATTACGAAATAGATTTACAAAGCAACTGCGGCTTTTCCATGTGGTCTACCGAATGTATATAGATAAACAGATTACGAAATAGATTAAGAAAGCAACTGCGGCTTTTCCACGTGGTCTACCGAATGTATATAGATAAATAGATTACGAAATAGATTAAGAAAGCAACTGCGGCTTTTCCACGTGGTCTACCGAATGTATATAGATAAACAGATTACGAAATAGATTAAGACAGCAACTGCGGCTTTTCCACGTGGTCTACCGAATGTATATAGATAAACAGATTACGAAATAGATTAAGAAAGCAACTGCGGCTTTTCCACGTGGTCTACCGAATGTATATAGATAAACAGATTACGAAATAGATTAAGAAAGCAACTGCGGCTTTTTCACGTGGTTTACTGAATGTATATAGATAAATAGATTACGAAATAGATTAAGAAAGCAACTGCGACTTTTCCACGTGGTCTACCGAATGTATATAGATAAATAGATTACGAAATAGATTAAGACAGCAACTGCGGCTTTTCCACGTGGTCTACCGAATGTATATAGATAAATAGATTACGAAATAGATTAAGAAAGCAACTGCGGCTTTTCCACGTGGTCTACCGAATGTATATAGATAAATATTTTACGAAATAGATTAAGAAAGCAACTGCGGCTTTTCCACGTGGTCTACCGAATGTATATAGATAAATAGATTACGAAATAGATTAAGAAAGCAACTGTGGCTTTTCCACGTGGTCTACCGAATGTATATAAATAAATAGATTACGAAATAGATTAAGAAAGTAACTGCGGCTTTTCCACGTGGTCTACCGAATGTATATAGATAAACAGATTACGAAATAGATTTAGAAAGCAAGTGCGGCTTTTCCACGTGGTCTACCGAATGTATATAGATAAATAGATTACGAAATAGATTAAGAAAGCAACTGCGGCTTTTCCACGTGGTCTACCGAATGTATATAGATAAACAGATTACGAAATAGATTAAGAAAGCAACTGCGGCTTTTCCACGTGGTCTACCGAATGTATATAGATAAATAGATTACGAAATAGATTAAGAAAGCAACTGCGGCTTTTCCACGTGGTCTACCGAATGTATATAGATAAACAGATTACAAAATAGATTTAGAAAGCAACTGCGGCTTTTCCACGTGGTCTACCGAATGTATATAGATAAATAGATTACGAAATAGATTAAGAAAGCAACTGCAGCTTTTCCACGTGGTCTACGGAATGTATATAGATAAATAGATTACGAAATAGATTAAGAAAGAAACTGCGGCTTTTCCACGTGGTTTACAGAATGTATATAAATAAATAGATTACGAAATAGAGTAAGAAAGCAACTGCGGCTTTTCCACGTGGTCTACCGAATGTATATAGATAAACAGATTACGAAATAGATTTAGAAAGCAACTGCGGCTTTTCCACGTGGTCTCCCGAATGTATATAGATAAACAGATTACGAAATATGTTAAGAAAGCAAGTGCGGCTTTTCCACGTGGTCTACTGAATGTATATAGATAAATAGATTACGAAATAGATTAAGAAAGCAACTGCGACTTTTCCACGTGGTCTACCGAATGTATATAGATAAATAGATTACGAAATAGATTAAGAAAGCAACTGCGGCTTTTCCACGTGGTCTACCGAATGTATATAGATAAATAGATTACGAAATAGATTAAGAAAGCAACTGCGGCTTTTCCACGTTGTCTACCGAATGTATATAGATAAATATATTACGAAATAGATTAAGAAAGCAACTGCGGCTTTTCCACGTGGTCTACCGAATGTATATAGATAAATAGATTACGAAATAGATTAAGAAAGCAACTGCGGCTTTTCCCCGTGGTCTACCGAATGTATATAGATAAATAGATTACGAAATAGATTAAGAAAGTAACTGCGGCTTTTCCACGTGGTCTACCGAATGTATATAGATAAACAGATTACGAAATAGATTTAGAAAGCAAGTGCGGCTTTTCCACGTGGTCTACCGAATGTATATAGATAAACAGATTACGAAATAGATTAAGAAAGCAACTGCGGCTTTTCCACGTGGTCTACCGAATGTATATAGTTAAACAGATTACGAAATAGATTAAGAAAGCAACTGCGGCTTTTCCACGTGGTCTACCGAATGTATATAGATAAACAGTTTACGAAATAGATTTAGAAAGCAACTGCGGCTTTTCCACGTGGTCTACCGAATGTATATAGATAAACAGATTACGAAATATGTTAAGAAAGCAAGTGCGGCTTTTCCACGTGGTCTACTGAATGTATATAGATAAATAGATTACGAAATAGATTAAGAAAGCAACTGCGACTTTTCCACGTGGTCTACCGAATGTATACAGATAAATAGATTACGAAATAGATTAAGAAAGCAACTGCGGCTTTTCCACGTGGTCTACCGAATGTATATAGATAAATAGATTACGAAATAGATTAAGAAAGCAACTGCGGCTTTTCCACGTGGTCTACCGAATGTATATAGATAAATATATTACGAAATAGATTAAGAAAGCAACTGCGGCTTTTCCACGTGGTCTACCGAATGTATATAGATAAATAGATTACGAAATAGATTAAGAAAGCAACTGCGGCTTTTCCACGTGGTCTACCGAATGTATATAGATAAAGAGATTACGAAATAGATTAAGAAAGTAACTGCGGCTTTTCCACGTGGTCTACCGAATGTATATAGATAAACAGATTACGAAATAGATTTAGAAAGCAAGTGCGGCTTTTCCACGTGGTCTTCTGAATGTATATAGATAAACAGATTACGAAATAGATTAAGAAAGCAACTGCGGCTTTTCCACGTGGTCTACCGAATGTATATAGTTAAACAGATTACGAAATAGATTAAGAAAGCAACTGCGGCTTTTCCACGTGGTCTACCGAATGTATATAGATAAATAGATTACGAAATAGATTAAGAAAGCAACTGCGGCTTTTCCACGTGGTCTACCGAATGTATATAGATAAACAGTTTACGAAATAGATTTAGAAAGCAACTGCGGCTTTTCCACGTGGTCTACCGAATGTATATAGATAAATAGATTACGAAATAAATTAAGAAAGCAACTGCAGCTTTTCCACGTGGTCTACCGAATGTATATAGATAAATAGATTACGAAATAGATTAAGAAAGCAACTGCGGCTTTTCCACGTGGTCTACCGAATGTATATAGATAAACAGATTACGAAATAGATTAAGAAAGTAACTGCGGCTTTTTCACGTGGTCTACTGAATGTATATTGATAAACAGATTACGAAATAGATTAAGAAAGCAACTGCGGCTTTTTCACGTGGTCGACTGAATGTATATAGATAAATAGATTACGAAATAGATTAAGAAAGCAACTGCGGCTTTTTCACGTGGTCTACCGAATGTATATAGATAAACAGATTACGAAATAGATTTACAAAGCAACTGCGGCTTTTCCATGTGGTCTACCGAATGTATATAGATAAACAGATTACGAAATAGATTAAGAAAGCAACTGCGGCTTTTCCACGTGGTCTACCGAATGTATATAGATAAATAGATTACGAAATAGATTAAGAAAGCAACTGCGGCTTTTCCACGTGGTCTACCGAATGTATATAGATAAACAGATTACGAAATAGATTAAGACAGCAACTGCGGCTTTTCCACGTGGTCTACCGAATGTATATAGATAAACAGATTACGAAATAGATTAAGAAAGCAACTGCGGCTTTTCCACGTGGTCTACCGAATGTATATAGATAAACAGATTACGAAATAGATTAAGAAAGCAACTGCGGCTTTTTCACGTGGTTTACTGAATGTATATAGATAAATAGATTACGATTAGATTAAGAAAGCAACTGCGGCTTTTTCACGTGTTCTACCGAATGTATATAGATAAACAGATTACGAAATAGATTTAGAAAGCAACTGCGGCTTTTCCACGTGGTCTCCCGAATGTATATAGATAAACAGATTACGAAATATGTTAAGAAAGCAAGTGCGGCTTTTCCACATGGTCTACTGAATGTATATAGATAAATAGATTACGAAATAGATTAAGAAAGCAACTGCGACTTTTCCACGTGGTCTACCGAATGTATATAGATAAATAGATTACGAAATAGATTAAGACAGCAACTGCGGCTTTTCCACGTGGTCTACCGAATGTATATAGATAAATAGATTACGAAATAGATTAAGAAAGCAACTGCGGCTTTTCCACGTGGTCTACCGAATGTATATAGATAAATATTTTACGAAATAGATTAAGAAAGCAACTGCGGCTTTTCCACGTGGTCTACCGAATGTATATAGATAAATAGATTACGAAATAGATTAAGAAAGCAACTGCGGCTTTTCCACGTGGTCTACCGAATGTATATAAATAAATAGATTACGAAATAGATTAAGAAAGTAACTGCGGCTTTTCCACGTGGTCTACCGAATGTATATAGATAAACAGATTACGAAATAGATTTAGAAAGCAAGTGCGGCTTTTCCACGTGGTCTACCGAATGTATATAGATAAATAGATTACGAAATAGATTAAGAAAGCAACTGCGGCTTTTCCACGTGGTCTACCGAATGTATATAGATAAACAGATTACGAAATAGATTAAGAAAGCAACTGCGGCTTTTCCACGTGGTCTACCGAATGTATATAGATAAATAGATTACGAAATAGATTAAGAAAGCAACTGCGGCTTTTCCACGTGGTCTACCGAATGTATATAGATAAACAGATTACAAAATAGATTTAGAAAGCAACTGCGGCTTTTCCACGTGGTCTACCGAATGTATATAGATAAATAGATTACGAAATAGATTAAGAAAGCAACTGCAGCTTTTCCACGTGGTCTACGGAATGTATATAGATAAATAGATTACGAAATAGATTAAGAAAGAAACTGCGGCTTTTCCACGTGGTTTACAGAATGTATATAAATAAATAGATTACGAAATAGAGTAAGAAAGCAACTGCGGCTTTTCCACGTGGTCTACCGAATGTATATAGATAAACAGATTACGAAATAGATTTAGAAAGAAACTGCGGCTTTTCCACGTGGTCTCCCGAATGTATATAGATAAACAGATTACGAAATATGTTAAGAAAGCAAGTGCGGCTTTTCCACGTGGTCTACTGAATGTATATAGATAAATAGATTACGAAATAGATTAAGAAAGCAACTGCGACTTTTCCACGTGGTCTACCGAATGTATATAGATAAATAGATTACGAAATAGATTAAGAAAGCAACTGCGGCTTTTCCACGTGGTCTACCGAATGTATATAGATAAATAGATTACGAAATAGATTAAGAAAGCAACTGCGGCTTTTCCACGTTGTCTACCGAATGTATATAGATAAATATATTACGAAATAGATTAAGAAAGCAACTGCGGCTTTTCCACGTGGTCTACCGAATGTATATAGATAAATAGATTACGAAATAGATTAAGAAAGCAACTGCGGCTTTTCCACGTGGTCTACCGAATGTATATAGATAAATAGATTACGAAATAGATTAAGAAAGTAACTGCGGCTTTTCCACGTGGTCTACCGAATGTATATAGATAAACAGATTACGAAATAGATTTAGAAAGCAAGTGCGGCTTTTCCACGTGGTCTACCGAATGTATATAGATAAACAGATTACGAAATAGATTAAGAAAGCAACTGCGGCTTTTCCACGTGGTCTACCGAATGTATATAGTTAAACAGATTACGAAATAGATCAAGAAAGCAACTGCGGCTTTTCCACGTGGTCTACCGAATGTATATAGATAAACAGTTTACGAAATAGATTTAGAAAGCAACTGCGGCTTTTCCACGTGGTCTACCGAATGTATATAGATAAATAGATTACGAAATAAATTAAGAAAGCAACTGCAGCTTTTCCACGTGGTCTACCGAATGTATACAGATAAATAGATTACGAAATAGATTAAGAAAGAAACTGCGGCTTTTCCACGTGGTCTACCGAATGTATATAGATAAATAGATTACGAAATAGATTAAGAAAGCAACTGCGACTTTCCACGTGGTCTACCGAATGTATATAGATAAATAGATTACGAAATAGATTAAGAAAGCAACTGCGGCTTTTCCACGTGGTCTACCGAATGTATATAGATAAATAGATTACGAAATAGATTAAGAAAGCAACTGCGGCTTTTCCACGTGGTCTACCTAATGTATATAGATATACAGATTACGAAATAGATTAAGAAAGCAACTGCGGCTTTTTCACGTGGTCTACCGAATGTATATAGATAAAGAGATTACGAAATAGATTAAGAAAGTAACTGCGGCTTTTCCACGTGGTCTACCGAATGTATATAGATAAATAGATTACGAAATAGATTAAGAAAGCAACTGCGGCTTTTCCACGTGGTCTACCTAATGTATATAGATATACAGATTACGAAATAGATTAAGAAAGCAACTGCGGCTTTTTCACGTGGTCTACCGAATGTATATAGATAAAGAGATTACGAAATAGATTAAGAAAGCAACTGCGGCTTTTCCACGTGGTCTACCGAATGTATATAGATAAATAGATTACGAAATAGATTAAGAAAGCAACTGCGGCTTTTCCACGTGGTCTACCTAATGTATATAGATATACAGATTACGAAATAGATTAAGAAAGCAACTGCGGCTTTTTCACGTGGTCTACCGAATGTATATAGATAAATAGATTACGAAATAGATTAAGAAAGCAACTGCGGCTTTTTCACGTAGTCTACCTAATGTATATAGATATACAGATTACGAAATAGATTAAGAAAGCAACTGCGGCTTTTTCACGTAGTCTACCGAATGTATATAGATAAACAGATTACGAAATAGATTAAGAAAGCAACTGCGGCTTTTTCATGTGGTCTACCGAATGTATAGAGATAAATAGATTAAGAAATAGATTAAGAAAGCAACCGCGGCTTTTCCACGTGGTCTACCGATTGTATATAGATAAATAGATTACGAAATAGATTAAGAAAGCAACCGTGGCTTTTCTACGTGGTCTACCGAATGTATATAGATAAATAGATTACGAAATAGATTATCAAAGAAACTGCGGCTTTTCCACGTAGTCTACCGAATGTATATAGATAAATAGATTAAGAAATAGATTAAGAAAGCAACTGCGGCTTTTCCAAGTGGTCTACCGAATGTATAGAGATAAATAGATTACGAAATAGATTAAGAAAGCAACCGTGGCTTTTCTACGTGGTCTACCGAATATATATAGATAAATAGATTACGAAATAGATTATCAAAGAAACTGCGACGTTTCCACGTGGTCTACCGAATGTATATAGATAAATAGATTACGAAATAGATTAAGAAAGCAACTGCGGCTTTTCCACGTGGTCTACCGAATGTATATAGATAAACAGATTATGAAATAGATTAAGAAAGCAACTGCGGCTTTTCCACGTGGTCTACCGAATGTATATAGATAAATATATTACGAAATAGATTAAGAAAGCAACTGCGGCTTTTCCACGTGGTCTACCAAATGTATATAGATAAATAGATTACGAAATAGATTAAGAAAGCAACTGCGGCTTTTCCACGTGGTCTACCGAATGTATATAGATAAATAGATTACGAAATAGATTAAGAAAGCAACTGCGGCTTTTTCACGTAGTCTACCTGATGTATATAGATATACAGATTACGAAATAGATTAAGAAAGCAACTGCGGCTTTTTCACGTAGTCTACCGAATGTATATAGATAAACAGATTACGAAATAGATTAAGAAAGCAACTGCGGCTTTTTCATGTGGTCTACCGAATGTATAGAGATAAATAGATTAAGAAATAGATTAAGAAAGAAACCGCGGCTTTTCCACGTGGTCTACCGATTGTATATAGATAAATAGATTACGAAATAGATTAAGAAAGCAACCGTGGCTTTTCTACGTGGTCTACCGAATGTATATAGATAAATAGATTACGAAATAGATTATCAAAGAAACTGCGGCTTTTCCACGTAGTCGACCGAATGTATATAGATAAATAGATTAAGAAATAGATTAAGAAAGCAACTGCGGCTTTTCCAAGTGGTCTACCGAATGTATAGAGATAAATAGATTACGAAATAGATTAAGAAAGCAACCGTGGCTTTTCTACGTGGTCTACCGAATATATATAGATAAATAGATTACGAAATAGATTATCAAAGAAACTGCGACGTTTCCACGTGGTCTACCGAATGTATATAGATAAATAGATTACGAAATAGATTAAGAAAGCAACTGCGGCTTTTCCACGTGGTCTACCGAATGTATATAGATAAACAGATTACGAAATAGATTAAGAAAGCAACTGCGGCTTTTCCACGTGGTCTACCGAATGTATATAGTTAAACAGATTACGAAATAGATCAAGAAAGCAACTGCGGCTTTTCCACGTGGTCTACCGAATGTATATAGATAAACAGTTTACGAAATAGATTTAGAAAGCAACTGCGGCTTTTCCACGTGGTCTACCGAATGTATATAGATAAATAGATTACGAAATAAATTAAGAAAGCAACTGCAGCTATTCCACGTGGTCTACCGAATGTATACAGATAAATAGATTACGAAATAGATTAAGAAAGAAACTGCGGCTTTTCCACGTGGTCTACCGAATGTATATAGATAAATAGATTACGAAATAGATTAAGAAAGCAACTGCGACTTTCCACGTGGTCTACCGAATGTATATAGATAAACAGATTACGAAATAGATTAAGAAAGCAACTGCGGCTTTTCCACGTGGTCTACCGAATGTATATAGATAAACAGATTACGAAATAGATTTAGAAAGCAACTGCGGCTTTTCCACGTGGTCTACCGAATGTATATAGATAAATAGATTACGAAATAGATTAAGAAAGCAACTGCGGCTTTTCCCCGTGGTCTACCGAATGTATATAGATAAATAGATTACGAAATAGATTAAGAAAGCAACTGCGGCTTTTTCACGTAGTCTACCTAATGTATATAGATATACAGATTACGAAATAGATTAAGAAAGCAACTGCGGCTTTTTCACGTAGTCTACCGAATGTATATAGATAAACAGATTACGAAATAGATTAAGAAAGCAACTGCGGCTTTTTGATGTGGTCTACCGAATGTATAGAGATAAATAGATTAAGAAATAGATTAAGAAAGCAACCGCGGCTTTTCCACGTGGTCTACCGATTGTATATAGATAAATAGATTACGAAATAGATTAAGAAAGCAACCGTGGCTTTTCTACGTGGTCTACCGAATGTATATAGATAAATAGATTACGAAATAGATTATCAAAGAAACTGCGGCTTTTCCACGTAGTCTACCGAATGTATATAGATAAATAGATTAAGAAATAGATTAAGAAAGCAACTGCGGCTTTTCCAAGTGGTCTACCGAATGTATAGAGATAAATAGATTACGAAATAGATTAAGAAAGCAACCGTGGCTTTTCTACGTGGTCTACCGAATATATATAGATAAATAGATTACGAAATAGATTATCAAAGAAACTGCGACGTTTCCACGTGGTCTACCGAATGTATATAGATAAATAAGTTACGAAATAGATTAAGAAAGCAACTGCGGCTTTTCCACGTGGTCTACCGAATGTATATAGATAAACAGATTACGAAATAGATTAAGAAAGCAACTGCGGCTTTTCCACGTGGTCTACCGAATGTATATAGATAAATATATTACGAAATAGATTAAGAAAGCAACTGCGGCTTTTCCACGTGGTCTACCAAATGTATATAGATAAATAGATTACGAAATAGATTAAGAAAGCAACTGCGGCTTTTCCACGTGGTCTACCGAATGTATATAGATAAATAGATTACGAAATAGATTAAGAAAGCAACTGCGGCTTTTTCACGTAGTCTACCTGATGTATATAGATATACAGATTACGAAATAGATTAAGAAAGCAACTGCGGCTTTTTCACGTAGTCTACCGAATGTATATAGATAAACAGATTACGAAATAGATTAAGAAAGCAACTGCGGCTTTTTCATGTGGTCTACCGAATGTATAGAGATAAATAGATTAAGAAATAGATTAAGAAAGAAACCGCGGCTTTTCCACGTGGTCTACCGATTGTATATAGATAAATAGATTACGAAATAGATTAAGAAAGCAACCGTGGCTTTTCTACGTGGTCTACCGAATGTATATAGATAAATAGATTACGAAATAGATTATCAAAGAAACTGCGGCTTTTCCACGTAGTCGACCGAATGTATATAGATAAATAGATTAAGAAATAGATTAAGAAAGCAACTGCGGCTTTTCCAAGTGGTCTACCGAATGTATAGAGATAAATAGATTACGAAATAGATTAAGAAAGCAACCGTGGCTTTTCTACGTGGTCTACCGAATATATATAGATAAATAGATTACGAAATAGATTATCAAAGAAACTGCGACGTTTCCACGTGGTCTACCGAATGTATATAGATAAATAGATTACGAAATAGATTAAGAAAGCAACTGCGGCTTTTCCACGTGGTCTACCGAATGTATATAGATAAACAGATTACGAAATAGATTAAGAAAGCAACTGCGGCTTTTCCACGTGGTCTACCGAATGTATATAGATAAATAGATTACGAAATAGATTAAGAAAGCAACTGCGGCTTTTCCACGTGGTCTACCAAATGTATATAGATAAATAGATTACGAAATAGATTAAGAAAGCAACTGCGGCTTTTCCACGTGGTCTACCGAATGTATATAGATAAATAGATTACGAAATAGATTAAGAAAGTAACTGCGGCTTTTCCACGTGGTCTACCGAATGTGTATAGATAAACAGATTACGAAATAGATTTAGAAAGCAAGTGCGGCTTTTCCACGTGGTCTACCGAATGTATATAGATAAATAGATTACGAAATAGATTAAGAAAGCAACTGCGGCTTTTCCACGTGGTCTACCGAATGTATATAGATAAATAGATTACGAAATAGATTAAGAAAGCAACTGCAGCTTTTCCACGTGGTCTACCGAATGTATATAGATAAATAGATTACGAAATAGATTAAGAAAGAAACTGCGGCTTTTCCACGTGGTTTACATAATGTATATAGATAAATAGATTACGAAATAGATTAAGAAAGCAACTGCGGCTTTTCCACGTGGTCTACCGAATGTATATAGATAAACAGATTACGAAATAGATTAAGAAAGCAACTGCGACTTTTCCACGTGGTCTACCGAATGTATATAGATAAATAGGTTACGAAATAGATTAAGAAAGCAACTGCGGCTTTTCCACGTGGTCTACCGAATGTATATAGATTAATAGATTACGAAATAGATTAAGAAAGCAACTGCGGCTTTTCCACGTGGTCTACCGAATGTATATAGATAAATAGATTACGAAATAGATTAAGAAAGCAACTGCGGCTTGTCCACGTGGTCTACCGAATGTATATAGATTAATAGATTACGAAATAGATTAAGAAAGCAACTGCGGCTTTTCCACGTGGTCTACCGAATGTATATGGATAAATAGATGGGCCGTAGTTGAGGACGAGTTGAAGGATTTCTTTTTCATTGGCTACTACATCGATACCAAATAAAAACAAATCAAATTCATTTGCAAAAAAATAGCGTTGTGCAACAAGCTATGCAAAGAGACAAGTGGAAGCTGTATACATTCACATAAAGTCAGAATGTTTGTCCAATGTTTTAAAACATGCATGTGTCACGAGCTATTCTGGTAGGTTATTCCACAGAGCAGAAACACGGACAGAGAATTGTGTCTTTCTTCGTGTTAAAACTTGTCAAGTATGTGTAAGTATCTTTTAATAAAATATGTATGCCCTCACAGCGAACGGGTTAGTGTTAGGGTTAGAGTTATTCAACAATAAACGGCTGATTTTATTTATAAACTAATGGCTGAATCCTCACAATTATTTTTCTGGCTTTTTTGTTAGCTATTAGGTCAGATAACACGTCCCTATTAAAGATATTGGTTTAGTAGTGTTTAGTTGTAACCATTAGGTCACATGTCAATGTGATCGAATGAGAACAATCAACCCATGTTGATTGCATAGACGGGTTCATTTCTAAATTCTATACAGGTTTACAAGCTCGGCATGAAGATTCACAAGTTCGACCAAAGCAACCTTTTAACATAAATATGGTAGTCATCGTCAAGCCTTGTTCTGGCACGGTGTTATGCGAAGAAGAAACACGGACCGAGATGTCTGCCTTTCTTCTATCCAAATTCGAAAAGATGCACCTGAATAAGGTCGGTTGTTACATCAGCTTTAACGTTTTGAATATAACAACCAAGATTAGAATAGTAGTTCGAATAATACAAATAATACAAAGATTCCCAAGATCAATTAGAAGGTCCCCAAATTCGAGAAGATGCCCCTGCAGGTCGGAGGTTACATCGACGGAAACGTTGCCTTTCTTATTTTAAGCCGAAAGGAACGGTTGTATATCTTTGTTGGTGACGCAGAGACTCCGACTTGGCACAGTGGTAAAAAAAACTTCTCGAAATATAGATTAAAATTGTTTTTGATTATACTGCATGTCAGAATCAAGTCTCCTCGCATCCCCCGCTGTTCCAGTCAGAATAGATTTCTACTAAATATGGTTGGTTTCCAGAAAAGATTCTTAGACATACTTGACACGTATTTTACACCTTTTGCAAACAATATTCTAATAAAGATGCAACTATCTACGCTACAGTCAAATCGTTAGGATGACTACGGGAACACTTTGCTGGTCGTCAAAAAAGCAGAAGGTAATCTCTAGGGGGATAGTATAAAAACCACAAAACAGATACTACAGAATACCCAAAAGTAATTCTGACAGGATTGTATCATTAGGAATGATCATACGCTAAACTACCCCCAAATAGAAGGTAATGCCTGGGAGGATTTTTTTTGGACAACAGAATAGACACTAAATTACATCCACCCCTCAGATAAATAGTGTGGTAATTCTTTGGATGGTGGTATCATTGCAACAGCACAGACATAATGAGGATATTAAATAATATTCAATAATATTTATGCGGTGATATACATGCAATATCCATTAACATTTTTCCTGGGTTAGGTTAAATCTAAGAAGTTAGGAATCTTGATTCCTGCTGTGATCTCAACTTTTAATGTTTAATATGTTCTATTTCTTTCATCTTTGGGATGAGAAACATTTCTGACTATCGCGACACTATCATCCCTATATGAGTCTATATCCTTAACGTTAATGATTCAGTAAGTTTATACAACATAAAGAATCCTAGTGAATACGACACTCAGCAGAAACATTAAATGAATCCGTGGAATCTGTTTTCACCTAAAAAATGCAGAAATATTGACAAAAACATAAAGTTGAAAGAAATTGAATAAACTTCATCATAAAAAAGCATTATTAATAATTAAACATAAATCATATATATATATATATATATATATATATATTTATTAATAAATATTAAATGCTTTTTTTTACTTACAAAAGAGCTTATTTCCTTCTACAGTGTAGGTAAGTGATAATTTTAGACAGTCATGAGGCGCTAACCTGGTTTACAGAGCCACTATCCTCACTGCTATATCAAATTACTACGTGATACGGATAATTTAAGTTGTAGCTATGCCCATTAGAGCGTAAATAGACGAGAGAACTCAACAAATTTACTCGGAGTATTGCTTCCTAGCTAAGTGAATGTCTATTTTTAAATATCTCAAATTTGATTTTTCCTAAAGGGGCTTTTTATAATAATATTTATAAATAAATATTAAATTATATCTAAACCTATATATATATATATATATATATATATATATATATATATATATTCATACATATATGTATATATACATATATATATATATATATATAAATATATGAATATATATATAGTCATCCACATACAGACTGTAGCTCAACGGTGCAGCTAGACCAGTTAGTGCCTCAAGCCAGGATTGAAACTCGACCGTCGAGCTGACGGTTGGCGCTTCTAACCCCTACACTATCATGCGACACTGACTGAATGTAAGATAGTGATCCCTTAAAAAATTGTTTCGCTTTATCACAGCTCTTCAGTGCAGTATGACAAGCACCTGCCTGAATTCGGGATAGAAACTCGACAAGAGTCGACACTTCTACCCTTTGGCCATCATACAGCTTCTGGTGATATTAAGCGAAATCACAATGACGAACATTGCTGAATGACAAAAGCTCTATTTGTTTATACGCTGGTGGCAGTTGCATATGTGAGTGTATGTACGTGAAACGAGTAACAACATTTTAAAATGCTAAACGTAAATACAATTTACTCTATGACGTTAATTCTGACGTCCGAGAATTTGAATTGTAAATGTTCTTCTGGTACTGCTCCTGTGTGTTGTTGTGACGTCTCATGACTTTACATACGGCATTTTTCGATTGTCTTCTTTTGATTCTCTATTTTCTCCGACTTTTTGTTCATTTGATTGTGTTACTTGAACATAATTTGATGAAGAATCGAAAGTGCAAGTGATACTTATGTTATATTTTTTTTAATTTAACAAAAGAGATTATTAGACAAATGCAAAAATAATAATGGTATAATCAAGCAGATAATTATTTTATGTGTAACAATGTTTACTTAATCGATAAACTGCTACCTAAATTCACAATATATATATGTATATATATATATATATATAGAGAGAGAGAGAGAGAGAGAGAGAATTCGTCTGTTTAATCATGCCTTTTTTATTTTTTCAACGTTCCTTATGGTATATATATATATATATATATATATATATATATATATATATATAAACCTAATATATACACTCGCTACGTAGATATCTTCATCGCCACTGAATCCTAGGAAAATATAAAAAAACTCAAACAAACACTCGAAACCCACTCGGTACTTACATTCACAACCGAATTCAACATTAACAATAAAATCCCCTTTCTCGACGTATTAATCGACTCCAGTAATCCTACAGAATACACGAATCAACTTATAAAAAACCCACAAATAACAATCCGAGCTTCTTCAACTATCATTGTGAATGCCCACAAAAATATAAAATAGCTCTTATTAAAAATCTCGTTCATCGCGCACACACTATATCCTCATCCAAACAAATATTCTATAAAGAATTAACCAATATTAAACAAACATTAATTAACAACAACTTCCCCAATAAAATAGTCGACGAACAAATAAAATCATATATAAACTCCATACACGACAAAAGCAAAAATAAAACCCATAACAAAAAAGACATGATCAACCTCTATTACAAAAACCAGACGCACCCTAACTACAAACTTGACGAAAAAGCAATACTTCACATAATAAAACGATACACTAAACCTAACGACCAACAAAAAAAGATCAAACTAATAATTTACTATACAAAATTTAAAACAAATAACCTAATTATTAAAAATAACACAGCCAAACTAACGTTATATGCATGTTCTCATGCCCTTTTAAGGAATGTCTCCCTACAACCCAAACAGAACAAATACATAATACCTATATTGGCCACACTACAACAACTCTCTCTCTCGACGCCTAACTTACCATTTATCCGATACCAGCGCCATCCAACGTCACATTACTACACATAACAAAAGACTACAGTGGCCGATATACGGAAAATATTAATATCTAACACGAAAATAATACACAAAAATAACTGCACAAACAGACTTAAAATACTAGAAGCAATATTCATTAAAACTAAACAGACTCGTAGTGCATGAATTTTACTACCAAGTATTTACTCCGATGAGTGTGGACGAAAGCCGGCTTAGTAAAGTTATGTAATTATCCCTTTTCCTTGTGTTTAACACTTTTCAATTTCATTTTCCTCCAAACAAATGTCACAAACGTTTATATTCCTTACCTTAATAAAATGTTGTACCACTAAAAATTGATTTTAATATTATATATATATATATATATATATATATATATATATATATATATATATATATATATATATATATATATATAAGAAGGAATAGGTAAAATAAATACCTTTTGAAGCATTAAGATGCGATATCAATTTTTTTTATAAAAAAGAAAAATAATAAATCGAAACCGATTTTTTTTTTTTTAATTAATTTGTATTTTTTATCTCTTTACCGGCTTGTTGAAGCATTTAAAAAAAAATATGAACCTTGAAACACTTATACAAATCACGTGCTGCATTCACGTTCTTCATATTTGATGGTGGGAAACAACAACTTGCCCATTTGGCCCGGCTGTAATAACAACAAGCCGGTAAAGAGATAAAAAATACAAATCCGATGACATCAGGATATATTACACACCGATGATGCCCCGTTTTGGCGAAATATCTGTATCACTTTAAACTAACAAAAAAAATGCTAGTTTTAATAAAAAAAAAATTTTTTAAATCGGTTTCGATTTATTATTTTTCTTTTTTATAAAAAAATTGATATCGCATCTTAATGCTTCAAAAGGTATTTATTTTACCTATTCCTTCTTAAATTTAACAATAGATGCTTTTAAAAAAAAATATGAACCTTCAAACACTTATATATATATATATATATATATATATATATATATATATATATATATATATATATATATATATAAGCAAGGATATACTAACTTCCAATGAACACCTCTTTATTCATTTTTCAAAAATCTATATGACTGTACGAACCGTTTCGTGGATAAATAAAACAACAAATATTAATATATATCTTAGATTTTTACATAGTGCAACTCTTCAGAAGTCGAATGATCGTGTTCAGCTGATTTCATCTTCCAAAGGTCAGTGAGAAATTGTTATCATTCCTTTAACTGTTATTGATGTTATTAACTATATTAGGAAGCAAAACAAGAGGAGGGCAGTAAAAACAAAAAAAAAGTAATATGCTGTTATAAGCTTAGTGAAAAAGGACATGGTAGTGATACTTAATCACTCCCGGGCAACGCTGGGTCTTCCTGCTAGTTGCAATATAAATCCCATTAAATTTCATTTAAGTAACAGCATTATTTGTTTATTTTAAAATAGACACGACTTCTCTTTACGGCGTTGCCTAATTCTGATGTTCTTTATATTTATTACGTGATATGATTACGCCATGTGATTCGGTCACATGATTACGTCATATCATGACGTCATATCTTTCGAAGTGATCAACTGCTAGCTCACATAAAACACTAGCTAAGGTATGTGTAGCCACGAAACCATAAAAATGGGCGTTTATTCTTCACAAAATGTCGACATTATTCAATTGGTTTCATTTCTATGAATGACACACAGCCCTTGTGTGAGACAAGTATAACTTCAAAAAGCTGTTGAGATGAAGTACTTGTAGGCAAAATTCGCTTTTAAAAGAACTTTGTCTTGTTTCTTAAATGAATTCTTACAGTAAGTGTATATCTGTTATTATACAAGATGTGAGTTAATCAACATGTGTTTACCTAAGGCATGTATCTACATACTTTGATAATACTTTGATACTTTTGCTAAAATATAATCATAATAGTATGTCATGTGGTCTAGATGACTGTTGGGACGCCAAGATGACCTGGCAATCAGCTTTCTCCATCTCTCCATTCCAATTTCTTCAAGTCTTTTTTTCATGTATTTCAGGACTGTTCCTAGTGCTCCTACGGCTATTGGTACCATATTGACGTTCTTCATGTTTCATATTCATAGCAGTTCTCTGGCAACTACCGTATGTTATCAGTATTTGTACTCACTAAGAGTTATCACACAAGTAATCGTCAGTGATTGTTCACTGACAACAGCCGGTTCTATGGAGTCTAAGTGACAACAAGCCTCCCCAGATGTCCAGTACTGTACATCTTTTTTGATGATTACCGCAAATGACCTTGCGTTATCGCAACAGCCGTCTACCATTGATTTCTCGCTGGTAACGACAATTGGTCCCAGTACTCTTCACGCTCTTCCAGTGGAAATCTGGTTAGTGCTCTATCTCTTCGGTCCTCTCATCCTCCTTGACGCTTCACGACGATTTTGTGTGGTATCAGTCGAGATTGGTTCCATTATGTTTTTTAGAGGTGGGAGGTTATTCTAGGAAATTTCTTGTAGTGTATGTTCCTTGGTTCTTGTGTACGTGTTCTTTCTGTGTTTGCTTATTTTTCTATTACAACTAGCATATGACTGATTAGTGTTCGTAGCTTATATACGTTGGATTCCGCATTACAGGTTTTTCTTTAAGATTTCAGCTGTTTTAATCGTTGCCGTTCGTTGTATGGTTTAAGCCTTCCCTTCGATTTCTCCAAGCCTTTTTTTACAATTTTTTTCAGGACTGTTCCTACTGCTCCTACGACTATTCGTATTATATTTACTGTTTTCATGCTCTCTATTCCTTACAATAATCTGGTAAGTTCCGTGTATTCTCTTCGTTTTTCTGTTTCCTTTATCTTCACTATGTGGTCTTTTTTCTCTTCGTCTTTTGGTTCTACTTCTTCTTCTTCTTCTTTTTCTTTTTCTTCTTCTTTTGCTTACACTTCTTCTTCTTCTTTTTCTTCTTCTTCTTCTTCTTCTTCTTCATATTATTGTTATTATTATAATTGTTATCATTATTGTTATTATGATGATCATGATTATTATCATTATTTTATATAAAAGTAAAAAGACTTATCATTGTGCAATGTAATGTGCATATGTGTTTGTGGTGCGTTAGTGGGCGAGAGAAATATATAGATATCTAAAAGAGAAATCGGTAACTTGTTCATCTAATTATAAATTATAGAAAATTAGAACAATAAAAACATTATATTTTTTAAACATAACTCAATCCCAATAAGAAAGTATATTTCGCATGTGTACTTATCCTTAATTGCTAATTGTAACAGTTGATTTTCCTTAGAAAGTGTATAACTGTTATTCTACTAAATGTGAAATAATCAATGTTTGTTCCCTTAAGGCTTTTCTATATAATTTGATGACGCATAATACATGCTAAAATATCATCATCGTCTCATGTTGCGTGGATTTGGATGACTGTTGGGACGCAAAGATAATTCATTCTTTGACCCTAAACTGGCGTAGATTTCGTTAAAGGACGTTTTTTTACGGTTTTGTTCTAAAGGAAAGTAACTTTGATTTTTTATTAAACAGTTGTCTGTGTGTGTGTGTGTGTGTGTGTGTGTGTGTGTGTGTGTGTGTGTGTGTGTGTGTGTGACAGAGGAATCGGCTGGGTTGAGGATAAAGAGAGGGTGAGGAAGAGAGAGGGGGATCGGGGGAGTGAGGAAAGAGAGAAAGAAAGAGAGAGATGAATAGAGAGACGTAAAGTAATAGGAGTTTTAATAGAAATATGTTACACTTTGCTCCGCTAGTACATGCTAAAATATTATCATTATCTCATATCCCTTGGCCGAGATGACTGTTGGGACACCAAAGATGACCTGACAACCAACTTTCTACAATCCTCCTGCTCTGCTGCCTTCCCGTGAATGCTATTGAGCGCTAGCCCTGTCCACTCTCAGATGGTGTTTTTTTCTTATTTCTACCTGTAAAGTTCCTTGTAAATTTGTTTTTGCGAAACCTAATGATAAACTTAAATACATCATTTTGCAGCAAAATCTGATATTTGACAAAAAGAAAACGAAATGAAAACAAAAGTTGTATATGCAGACATCTGACAGTTTATTTAGTAACAGTTCGAGTTACATACTTATTTTTCAATATAACCGCTGCCGCCAGAGACGACTATCTCTAGACTGGCACGAGATGAGTCACACGTTTTAACGACCATGTCCTTGTCTATAGCTGAAGTTTGAGACTTACATCGGATCTGTTGCTAAGGTCGTTGGAAACATTGTGGATCATTCTACAGCCCCAGAAAGTACCTCAATCCTGACGAAATCCTTTACGTGTATGAGAGCCAGATAATACTAAGATGGAGCACTGTTACCACATTTGAAGAGGTGCCGCTCAAAGCACTCTCTCTCTCTCTCTCTTGCCTTGCCATAGTACCAATTCGACTTCTAAATCTAGTGGGGGTATCATTTTATCATGTCTATACCGTGTTTATTACAGAATATACGTATCCTAGTCTTCTCTACCCTATTGTTATTTTCTTGGTAGGTGCTCGAATGAGATCCAACATCTGGTGTCCCATTAACAGCAAAAACTCTTCTAACAACTACCATTGTAAAATATGTCCTTTCTTCATCTGTGTACCTTAAATTAAACGGCATTTATATGAACAGGGTTTCCTTCCAAGAACACAATACCACAGGGCTGCTTCTCAGCTAACTTTTCAAGTCTATAAAATTCTGCCCAGATCATACCTTCGTATTTCAATCGTAGGCGTGCTCTTTTCTTCCTGGATGGCTCTGCTCTTTGGAAGAAATCGACTCTGAAACATTTTGGTCTTTCTTTCTCATAAAATCTTGCTTTTTCTGCTTCTCGTAAAGTTGGTTCTCTCTATCGCTTCAAAAACTTTCTCCCACCTAAGGCTATTCTCTTTCTCTACAAACTTACTATCAGACAATGTATTGAGTACTGTTTTCATATTTGGGCTGATTAATGTTTGTCCTATTTTAGGGTTCCTGATAAGGTGCAGAAACGTATCTGTAATTTAATTGGCAACGCTTTTTCTCATTTTCTGCATTCTCTCTCTCACATGCGTAATGTTGCTAGTCACAGTCTTTTCTATAATTACTATTATGACATGTGTTCTTCAGAATTGTGTGATGTATTTCCTGCTTCTTTTGTTCCACCTCGTTTGACTATCTCTACCACTCTACTATTGTTGGATATTGCTCGTCAGATGTTTGACACTCCTTATCGAAGATGTTACATTTCTGCTTACTTACGAGTATCAACCGTTTGCTTGTCCTGCTTGCCCGGTGTCCACCATCATCACCACTGTCATGAACAACTCACGCGGACGCCGTGACTAGAGTTTTTCTGTGAGCGTTTTAAAGCCTATTTACAAGAATATAACATTTTTAGCGATATTTATTTTGATTCGTTTTGTATGTTTTTTCCTTATTTATCTAATACTGACGAGTCCAAACTTACCACGGTCAGAAGCTACTCGAGGATACAGGTTATACATATTGTAATTTTAATCATAGACAATACAATTAGAGGATTCAAAACGATGAATGGAATTGACAAAATTTGATTATTTAGAAGTAATGTATTCGTTAACACTTGAGTTTAAGAAGAGCAGGCCCGTGGCAATTCGTCACAAACGTGGGAAGTTCTTGGAAAGTAAGTGTGTTCGTGGAAATTTAGTTTGTTTTTAGAGAACAGCAGAAAAAGAGACACTTTTTGCACTGGTAGTAGTCAAACAAATTACAGAGAAGAACCAGAGAATAGAGCTCAGTCGAGAGCTACCATGGAAAAGGATAGAGTAGAGAAAGACTAGCAACTTATGAGAGAAGCTGTAGGAAAGAGAAAAAATCAACAGATTCAGAAATCAACTTTGTACTCTGTAAAAGCAAGAAAGAGTGCTCTGACACGGTTGTTGTAATAACCCAGGAAATCATTTCTAACTTGTTCCTTTTTAACAGATATAAAGCGGAAAGAGATTTTTTTAAATCTAACCCGACCTCCAACGATTAAGGCATTGCATTAAAGTTCGAATTTCAAGTCTTATAAAAATAAATTAGAATTTTATTTCGAGATAAAAAAAAAATCCAATTCTAGACTAAATTAATAAGCTTTATCCAAAATGTACTCTATCCCCCCAAAAAACATGACTGTTTTAATTTATTACAAATGTTTACTATTTTTTAAGTATACTGTTCGTTTTGCAAAACAAAACTAATACCAAAAAAACACACATTTTTATGTATTTCAATAAATTTTCTATGTATTAATTATTTTTAGTTTATGTATTTTGTGTTACTTTACTGAATTTGTAATCTTTCATGTTTGATCCTAATTCGGACTATTGAAAGGATTTACAAAAGGATATCTAGACATGAGTTGTCTCTTATATTCAACAATACTTCCCTGCAAGAGAAAATGCTGCCTATATATATATATATATATATATATATATATATATATATATATCACTCTACACTTTGATCTTAGCCAAATGGCTTAGTTATTCAGCTCTAGAAGGTTAGAAACAAGATCAAAGTAATGTGATTTACTACTTTTCTAGGAGGCTAGACACAAGATCATGTGTGGTAAGCCAGCGCACTAGTATTCGCGCTTTCTAGCATACAAAAAATGATTGAGCAGCCACGTTGGCATTCTTCGGTAAGGGCGCCTCATGCGATTCGCAATAAACTACCCATTTCTCAAAGAGAAAGTAAAACCTGAGAGGGTGGACCTCCTAGAACGTCACAGGACAATACCTCAGACCGGCGGAATCAAGGTCTAACGCCAAGGCAGTACTGGTTTACAGGATGTAGCATCCAGTGGAACGGATAATACACTCTTATCTTAGCCAAAACGTCAAAAGGCCAAATTATCATAAAAATAATACTTTTTATGGCTAAACATTTTTAAATAAATGAAAAGAAAATGATTTAGTCAATACTGTATTATCGTTTAATGGAAGTGGGTAGTGTAGTATCGGTTTTGTTGTCACGGGCCCGTTCTCCCAAGAATTGCGTCCGCTTTTTTTATAGAGAGAACGGGGCTGATACCAGATATTGCGCCCTCCTTTAGAGGAGGGTTTCATGAGATCATTTTTTTAGGGCTGTGGATGGGGTTAATGAAGTATATTTTCTGTTGCCAAAAGAAATGGCGATTTTGTCATTGGGTAAAATGGGCAGGGGGAGAATTTCATGTCTGAGATCCAGTTAGATTTTTCATGTTTTGCGTTATTTCAATTATAACGGTTTACTCTGTACACACATCGAGCTCTCTAACAAGAGTAATCTTTACTATGACAAGACATCTAACTCGGATGTGTCATGCTATATATATGGGTAAATAATTTTCAAAGCATAATCTAAAATATATAGCTAATAGTTTGTATACCTTTACGTTTCTTTCTTATTACCCATATTTATGCTCTCTCTCTCTCTCTCTCTCTCTCTCTCTCTCTCTCTCTCTCTCTCTCTCTCTGTACATATATATATATAGAGATAGATAGATAGATAGATAGATAGATAGATAGATAGATAGATATAGCTTTGTGTCCATCGTTTGAGTAATCTAAGTCTTGTGTTTTCTCGAGGGTAAACATGTTACTGTGTGGAATGTTTTTCTTTTTTCCTTCTTGTCCAATTTTCTGAAGTGATCATCTTATAGTTCAGTTTACCGGATTTTTATTAGAAGTAACTTTTGATCTTCACCGTATTTTCCCTCCGGTGTTTTTGTTATAACAGGTTTTTTGCTACTCAACAGCGCTTAACCCTCTGAAGACTGACAAAATTGGACTAACTGGTAAGAATACACATATCATCATGTTGCCATGAAACGCGCGTAAGGGATACGAATGAATATTAAATTTGAAAAAGTACCTTTGCGTGTAAAATTAGGGATGTGAAAACACTTACCGAAGTACAGAAATGTAGAAGTCATTAAAATCAATGAAAATTATAGTTTTGAATTAATTCACCATGTTCCTTAGAATGCAAATATATATATTTATATATATATATATATATACGTGTATGTTCATTCCTCATGCATGATACCATCTTCTCATGATTATGTTGTGTCTTATCTGTTCTGTTGTCATGATACCGCTCTATCGGTTATTAGCTCGTCTTTTAAGGGGTCAGTGTAGCATATTTTCGTTCACCAAGATAGAATCCTCTTATGATACGATATATTTGCTATATGTATATATATATAATATCATTTTTTAAATTTTTCCGATGTTCTTTTTGTATTAAAATCAAAAAAATAATTAATGTTCCATAAGTTTCACAGATTTTACGAACGTTTTCGATTTTTCGTCGAATCGTCCTCAGCTGTCAACAGCAATGAACAAAAAGCTGAGAAAAAGAGAGAATTTTTAAACAGACAACGGAGAAACGCGCATAGAACGTGTTCGCATTGTTCCAGGAATATATACTTAAATCTGATTTTAGACAAATTCTAGTTAATAACACTAAAATAATACATTCAGAAACCAATTTTTTTTTAATTAAATACTGGAAGCTATCAACATAAAAACACACCAACCTAAAATTAATACCATCACATATAAAATCAGTGGTAACATTTGAAAATGCTTGACGTAATGCGATTTTGTTTTGTAATGCCATCCAGCGTTGCTGAATTTAAATCGTCAACGACTTCCTGGAACAATGCGAAAACTTGCTCTGTCCTTGATAGATTCACCAATTTATTTCATTTCGTAACCGCCTGACGATAACCGATGTCGGTCGAAAACGTTCGCACAAAATACGGAGATTGCTTACACTCCTTGGATTATAACATCAAATCCGTCATACGAAGACTAGAAAAAAACGGATCAAAACTGAATAAGCAGAAGTTGGCACTCCTGTTTAATCAAACATGTATAAAAGAAAGAATTCTGCAAAATTATATATATATATATATATATATATATATATATATATATATATATGTATGTATATATATATACATATTGTGATTGTATTGCTGTTTCCTTAATGTTAATCCAATAAAAATCCACAGTTTATACAATAGTGCTCAATAACAAGTAGAGCTCAAAAAAAAAATAGATTTGCAAAGTTTTTTTTTCACAGTCTTATTTTCGGTTGGTACGAGGCCTGAAGACGTTTGATTTTGAACGAAATGGTAGCTGAAACATCTATGCACATATGCAGCGAATACTGTTTGTATCAATAACAAAAATTATACAATATATATATATATATATATATATATATATACTTAAATACACACATCTAACTATATATATATAAATTAATTTATTAAGTTTAGATATATTGATAAAATGAACTTAAACCCACATTTTTTTCAAAAGTGCTCAACACAAAGTAGAGCTTTATAAATAAATAAACTTATCTGCACATTAGAACAGCCTACGCGAATTAAACATCATTTCGTTGTTAGTACATCTGTACGGGGATCTGTAGAGATGTAATAACATTAAAAAAACAGGTTAATTCGCTTAAGCTTTTATAATATTTTATATATATATATATATATATATATATATATATATATATATATATATATATATATATATATATATATATATATATGTTACAGTCTGTAATTGCTGGTGATAAATTCTGCGTTTTGTTTTCGTGACGCCCGTTGGCTGTTCGATAAATAAGAAACTTCGTCTCACGGAACCACCGTGGACACTTCATGCCAGACGATGGAAGAATCCTTAGAACTCTGTTCTTTATATTCTTTTTGGTAGAAGTATCGTCGGACTCGTCATGTCTGCAGGAAATTTAACTGTCATTCGGCACAATAAATACATGAATATATACATAATAACAAATTGCGATTCTCTCTCTCTCTCTCTCTCTCTCTCTCTCTCTCTCTCTTTCTCTAGCATACACACTCTTCTCTTTCGTTCTCTTCTACTAAATTTCCGGCTGTCTGTCTGTCTTTCTTTCTCTGTTACATACGGACTCTCTCTCATTTTCTTTCTCCATCCGTCTCTTTCTGTCACACATTTCTCTTTATTTCTCTTTTTTCTCCATTCTATCTCTCTACTCTGCCCGTCACTCTCTCTCTCTTTCTCTCTCTCTCTCTCTCTCTCTCTCCCTCTCTCTCTCTTCTTTTCATTTTCTTTTTCTCTTCCCTTTTTTTCTTTTTCCTCTTCACCCGTCTTTCTTGCTCTCTCTTTTTTCTTTTACTCTTTCTTTTACATTTTCTTTCCTGTTTTTCCTCGGACCTTCTCCTTTTATCTCCTTATATCTTACTTTCTCTTTCTTTCTCTTTCATTCTCTTTCTTTCTTTTTCTTTTTTCTTCTTTTTAGTCTCTTTATTAATCATTCCTTTCTCTCTATCTTTCTTTCTCTTTCTTTTATTTTCGTTCTCTATTTTTTCTCTCTTTTTTCTTTACGTTTTTTCTTTCACTTTTCCCTTTTTTCTTATCTTCTTTTTTTCTGTTTTATTTTTCTTTCTCTCTCTTACTTTTACTTTCTTATTCCTTTTATCTTTTTCGTTCTCTTTGTCGTTTTCTCTTTCTATTTCTGTATAATTTATAGTCTCTTTGTTTCTTTTTCTTATATTCTCTTTTTCTTTTTCTTTTTCTCTTTCATTTTGTTCTTTTCTCCAGTCTTCACCCACTTGTTTTTCATCGATCTCTTTTCCTTCCCCACTCTTCCCCTCATCTCTACCTATCTCTCTCTTTATCCCTTTTTAATCATTTTTCTCTCTCCATCCCTCCACCCTCCACCCTCCCTCTTTTGTATCTGTTCTTCTTTGTTTTACTTTTTTTCGCCACATTTTTCCTTTTTTATCTACCCGTCTCTCTCTCTCTCTCTTTCTCTCACAGACTCTTTTTCTCTCTTTTTCACTCCACGTTGTCCCTCTTCTCTGTTCGTCTTTTTCTCTTTTTTTTTCTTTCTCAACTCCCACCCTCTACTCAACCCGTCTTCCTATCTCTGTCTCTCTACTTATCTTTCGTTCTGTCGTTCTCTCCCCTCTCTCTGTCTCTGTCTGTCTGTCTGTCTGTCTGTCTGTCTGTCTCTCTCTCTCCCTCTCTCTCTCTCTCTCTCTCTCTCTCTCTCTGTAAGATTGCATCCAGTCATGTTCGTGACTTTCCATAAAAATGCATAAAGTCATGATCGTAACATTCGATTGTCAAATCTATTATCACGAACCAAAAACGATAACTTGGTTAGGTTAGGCGTCACTTACCCTTCATTTTCATATCTTTTGATGTATTAAGTAAAGTCAGAATTTACCCTATTTCTTTTACCGGCATAAATTTCTACTCAAAGTGTATTTACGTCGAGGAGGTACGAGAGCAGCGAGTTTATCGGAGCACATTCCATTGAAGTACTTGTAAAACAGGCACAAGGTTGCAACATTGCGGTAATGGGGTAGAGGATGGAGCTTAGAGGATAGTGAGGGGCCTATTAGATTAGCGACTCTTTATTTTACCTTGTCTAAGAAGAAGTGGGAATACAAATAGCATTTAAAATATACTTGTGAGAAAAAATAGTTTCTTTTGTTTCAGTTCGTAGGACACTGGACAACAACGACTGGTGTTCAGGTTCTAACATTGTTTACGCTAGCTACACTGAAACGATGAAACAGCTCTCTGTAGATGACTACGTTTGTCCACCATATTTGACCTAAATAGGGTGTATTTATTCACTCGTCCAGTAACGATTGGAATTAGACCACTCCGAATTGAGTTGAAGGTAACTCGTGTTCCGGGGTTTGAATCGTGCGACTAGTTTGAACAATTATCTTCACACTGAAGATTCCGCAATATCAAACGTATATGTATGTCGATAATAATTAATTATTCATTACTAACTAATTTTGTATATATATATATATATATATATATATATATATATTAGTAATAGTCAGACATTCAGGAGTTAAGCTCAATGTATATTTATTTTTGGACTCCAGAGCGTGTATAAATAAACAATAAAAAGTAGATTCCAGTAACCATATCTTGATTTATTTTTAAGAGATCCAGTTCTTTATGGACCGTTTCGTCATCACTTAGACAATAAAAGTACAGTATTACGTACCTTGGATTTTTTTTCATGAGTGTGACTTCTCAGAAGTAAAGGTAAAAATTGTGGCCAAAATAATGAGTAAATAAAAACCAAAAATAATTAAACTTATATTACAAAAGCATTTATATATGTAGATTAAATTAGGAACATAAGTTTCTGTTAATTCTATGACTTGACCCCATTAGTTCACACGAACAGGGCTAGCAAAAAGACGTATACTTTTACTAAACATTGCAATTCTACATTAGATCGTAAAAAAACGAATATAATCAGAGAAGAAAAGTAAAATAGAAGTAAAATTAATTTAGAAATTAATTAAAAAAGAGAAAAGAAAAAAAGAGAAAAAAGAGGAAAGAAACTAAAAGAGAAAATAATTTTTAAAATGGTGGGAAAAATTACGTATTAATACTTCTAAATAAAAGGCATTTTTTGGAAAGATATGTAATTTAAAATTTAATTTAAAAAAACATTTAAATTGAAGAGTTTGAATGCAAAACGCGATAAATCCAATTTGTTTGAATTGAAGCATTAAACAACAAAAGGATTAATATATTAAATCGAGACATCGATTTATTTGACGTTTCAGAAACATTGCAATTCTAAATAAGTCTCTAGTATTAGGCGATTCCAATATTATTCCCGATTTCTATACAACTGCCGATTCTGCTCGACATTCTCGATTCCGATATAATTATGATTCTTATTCTAAAATTGCCTTATGAAATTCTACTTGTTTACGGTAGAATTTCATGAGGGTGTAAGGGAGAGTCCTAACGTATTATGTAAATATAATTTTCTTTTTAATTTGACAAACTTCTTAATGTTTTTGTTTATGTATTGTATCCAAAATCTTGATAAACTCACTGTGAGAGCTTCATCTATTGTCATCACTTGTGCCATTTTTACGTATGCTATTTTTACCGAACCATTTTTTCTGGTGCAATTTTCGACCCTAGTTGTTATTATTTTCTTTGAATTTTTGTTTTACTGGTAGTTTAAAATCAATAAATATTTATCATTTTATCATTAGTACCAGCAATAGAAAATTAAGTTTAAATAAAAAACAAAACAAATAATGTCAAAGAATCGTTTTTGGAATCGGAATTTAAGCAAAAATACTTCCGATTTCGATACCCCCAAAAGTTGCGATTTTTTTATTACAGATTCCGATTAATCGTCCCGACACTATTCCCTAGTGAAAATTCAAATAAAATCTAAAATATACGAGTTATGAGAAACTAATTCTTTTTCACGAAAATAGCTGCTCTTCACTAACCTTAAAACTAACCTTAACCCTAACCCTAACCTTAACCCTAACCCAAATCCGGAGGGGTTATACGAATAAAAAAGTAAACTATATTAGTGTTGGAAAACAATTATTTCAGGTGAAAAATATTTTCAAAAAATAACATTAGAAGTTTTCAGAGACGCGATTAAAAGTCTATAATTCGTCGAATCGACTTATATCTTCAAAAATCGACATTCCGAAAAAAACATATAATACCTGAGAACATGACCCCCGTGTTTCAACCGTTAAACACGCTTTAGATGTGCAATATACTTTTTACGATATCAATATATATATATATATATATATATATATATATATATATATATATATATATATATATATATATATAGTAATGACGACGGACCCAAAGCCAGCGATCTGAATGCCTTATATTAATAACTATATCTTTAACAGTCTCTAATAACTTAATATTTGGTGTTATTAATTTGTAATTTTATTGTCCCATTTTTCCTATATAAATGCAGTTGATATGAATAGCAAAAAATAATTGTATAATTTGGTTTACTCGGACTACTGTTCTCATCTTGAGTGTTATTCTCACAACGTTTCGATTCGCAAGGACACTTGGTGCAGTGGATATAGTACTAAGTAAATTCAGTTCTAAATGATAGCCATCTTAAAGTTGAAGGTGCAATCCTCGTTGCGGGCGATACGAAGAATTGCGAATTACTGAAGACTTCTCCCAGTCAAGGGACGAGAGCATGCTACCCCCGTTGATTAAATTTAGCGTTCTGTTCGAAATTCCGTCCAGATTCCCGAGTCAGACAGAAATATGCCCGAGTTCGAAAAGATACACTTGAAGAAGGACGGGGGTTACAACGTTATGAGAATAACACTCAAGATGAGAGCACTAGTCCGAATAATTCTACTTATACAAATTATCAGTCCTCATCTAAAAAAATTCAGAGACATGTAAATAAATGTCTGCTATATTCCGTTTAGCAGAGATCGCACTCTTCATGAGAGAATAGTAATTAACGTCCCGATTTCCTAGCCTTCGGGTTAATATCAGTGTGGAGTATAGTTCTGTTTTAACCGATGAGGTCATGATCCCAGGCATTATCTCTTCCTTCTGAAAGGGATATGTTGGTTTCCGGTCACTTTGTTATATTGCCGGTGTTATTTTCTTACTCTGCACTCCCTCTACGTCGCCCTGCCTTTACCCGTAAACGATCGTGACGTATTTTTTCATTATTGGCCATTCATAAAAAAGGGTTTATTTAAAAAGGGAAGAACACTCACAAAAAATATCAGAGAGACGGATTACTTTCGTACGCGTGTGAGAGAGACCCAGAAAGATAGATAGACGCATAGCTCGTCTCGTTACTCTTAGTTACATTGCGCATCTCCATTAGGCACAGCGCTCTCGACACGTCTTACCTGCTCAAAGTATCGCAAGCCAAAGAAACAGAATATTACCAACTTGAAGTCACGTGGTTTCGTTGACTTTCATCTCCGGGCACCTTTGACTTTTAAGGTGCAACTAACAGTTTTCCATTCAAAAACGGCCTTTGTTATATAACAACAATTTTTTTTAATAAGACGTTGATCTACAAGTGAGAAGAAGCAAGAGTAACCTCACCAATCGCGCTGTTCTGGTGTCACTTCTTACAACTCGGTCGGTTATCACTCCGCCTTCAGCCATGACTGTTGTAAGCGTTGTGACGAACAGATCTTTATGGAATCAATAAAACAAAGCAAAGTCGGTGGAAGCCGGTGGAAGAAAAGCATGGCTGAGTGTTTCCATGGTTTCGTCGACTTACATTCTGGGGTCACCTTTTGCCTTTAAGGTGTCACTCAAAGTGTTCCATTCAAAACCAACCCTCGTTATGAAACAACTATTCCTTTTAATAAGACATTTATCTTGAAAGCATTTTTTTTATTCCTAAACACATTTCGATAAACACGAAATAAAAGCTATTTAAAAGTTTATCAAAATCATAAATCTAATAAATAAAGTTATCTTGTCGGATTTTTAAGTGACAGATACGGATATCAATGTTTTGGATGTTAACAAAAAGAAAATCATTAATAAGATTGAAAAGATTTTAAAAAGTATAACCAGACAGAAGAGTTATGTTATTTCTAATAGTGTTTGCACAAAGGTAAAAAATCATGCCTTAAGACACACAGTATATATAGATATATATGTTTATATACATATACATTTCATAAACACAACTGTTTAAGTTATTACTTAATTTTGTACGACTAGAGATCTTTTTTCAATATCATACGAAACATTTGACAATTTAAAGAAGCAATTTTAGATGTATCCATAAAGAACCCCACTTTTATAAGTTGTTTTATGAATTCGTGGAAAATTGTTCCATGCGTTTACTAAGGTTTCATTGATGCTATATATATATATATATATATATATATATATATATATATATATATATATATATATATATATATATATATATATATTATTGCCCCGGTAGGTTATCACTCTATTAGTAGCGATTTAATGGAAATGTGAAAATTCCGTGTGTGGCTTCCGTCAATAAAAATTGCCATTTCAATTTAGCAAATGTGTATTATCTTTAAAACAATAAAAATACAAATAACTTATTTTCAACATGAAAATTTAATATTTTGTATTCTTTGCATAAACATAAAACACATAGATTTATTACCAAATAATATGCAACCAATGAATTCCTGACAACACCATATATATATATATATATATATATATATATATATATATATATATATATATATATTAGTACAGACAAATCAGTACAACATCCATACCGTCGGTTTCAAGTACAGAAAGATTTAGCCATCTAGCTTTCTTCAGCTTCTGTTGTCATCTACTTCGGAAATGTGAAGTCACGTGTCACTCTCGTTTGGTTGCGTTATTTGCTTAGAGCGTTATGTATGTTTTTTTAAATTTAGTATAAGGAAGGTATAATAAGGTTTGAAAAAAGGGGGTGAAAAGTAACAGTTGCGATTTAAACTGGAGAATATTTAAAGAGATATATAAAAAATATTTCTATATAAATCCCGTGAGCCAATATTTATGAGTAGCGTATATTTAGCCGTTACATTTTTGGGGTTTAAAGTATGTGTCTTCTAAAAGAATTAGGGAGAGAAAACGGGTTTAAGAATCATACTTATGAAGAGATAAAAAAGTTAAAGGAATAACATTAAATTCAAATTTAAATCCCAGATTAAAGGACTTTAAATCAATCCCAAAGAAATTTAAATAAAGATATCATCCGAATAATCTAAGGGCAGTAACTCTGCAGGGTTTTTGAATGATTTGTGTTCGGGATTTAACATTATTAACTAAGGTATAGTAAAGGCTTATGGGAGTAATAATATTGGTTTGCTGATTAAGACAGGTTTAGAGATAAGAGTAAGGATTGGGTCGGCAAGATTGGATTTGTTTGGGAGATATGGAAGATTAGCATTATGACCGAGTAATGGTGGGGACTTATGGGAGTAATAATAATGTGAAATGAGGGTGTAACCCTCATAATAACTACAAATTATTATTGGAAATGTTATTATTATATATTCTAGCAAATATATGCTCCCTCCGGTCGCAAATTTTTGCTAGGCTGCCGCGTCAGAAATGAACGCTCACGCGTAAACCGATGGAGCCCCAGTCATATTTCTTGGGTGGTTAGACATTGATGTTCTTTGTTTTTGACCAAGAATTGTTTTAGTTGAAAATAAAGAAAAACAGAAATTCGACCCTACCCCGATTTTTGTTTTACTCTCCCCCATAAATAGAAATAGTTTTACTTTAAAAAGAAAGAAAGAAAATTGTTTGCACACCCTTCCTCAATTTTTTTTTATTTTACCCTCCCCTATACATAGAAAAAAATTTAGTTAAGAAAAGAAAAAAGAAAATTTTTTGACCGCTTTCCCCCAATTTTTGTTATTCTCCCCCAATACATATAAATATTTTTAATCAAAAAGGAAAAAAAGAAAACCTAAATCTAACTCTAACCTCCACGTTGACCTTGACCCTAACCCTAACGACGGTGTCAAAGTTAGCGCGGGTCCTAAAATGAAAAAGCAGAAAAAAATCAAATACAGTGAACACTGTGTGTGTTTGTTTGTTTAATGAACTTTTTATAAATTAAACAATTTGATTCTAAAATCAGTTGTATAGTTTTCCAGTACAATGTGTTATTTTTTGTTGACAGTAAAGAAAGAAAATCACATCTATTTTTTTAATAAATAAAACATGGAATCATAAATTCAGGTAAAATCGTGAAAAAAATGATAATATTGGATATGAAAGTATTAAGAAATCAAATACGGAGGGAGGGCGTTTCAATGGATTTACGCTGTTTAATCAGTTGGGTGTTAGATTAAATAACTACGTAACTCATTAATTTTAAAATAAATTATTATTTTAATTAAACAGTTGGATTCAATAAATTTGTGTTTTAAAATATAATGGCTAATAAGATTAAGAAAATAAACAAACTCAGAACGTTTTAAAGTAACACGGTTAAATGCCAATGTTTTGTTGACATTTGAAAATACGCGCCATCTTGCGTCCGTATTAATTTGACGGAGGGAGGTCGTTAAATGGATTAACGCTGTTTAATCAGTTGGGTGTAGATTAAATAACTACGTAACTCATTAATTTTTAAATCAATTATTATTTTAATTAAACAATTTGATTCAATAATTATAATTTATAAGTAAGATTATTAGCGAGCAAAATTGCGTAAATACATGTTGAAATTTGAAGGAAAACAATCATTAGTGTATATTTGCGAATACTAATTTCAAATGCAATTGATTATGTAAATTGAGAAACGCGCATAATGTTTGCGGCGGTTTTTTTCATAGTATATAAGTAAGCTGGCGGACTCAGTAGATAGTTATAATACTCTGAGGGTGTTTCGGCTTCAGACAGACGGATACATAAACTCCATTATTAATAGATACTCCCACAAGCCTTCACTATACCTTAGTTAATAATGTTATTATTTCATATTTACGTGGTGTAAATTATTGGTCTTAAGTAGTGGTGTGGATATGGGCTGATTTAGATATTTTTTCGTATTTTTTAATTTTATTTATATTTATAAGGGGTGATAGTTGGGAGAGTTGAAGTCGGTGTTTAATGGGGCAATTATGGGATCATGTATTTGGCAGTGGGGTGTAGCTAGGTCTTTATGTGTATCGGTAAGTCCAGTTTATGAGTAGTGCTTGTCTACTGTGGATGCATCCTTTAAAGATTTCATCTCGTAATTCAAACAGACAGTATTTTGGTTAATGATGGCCCTTGATATATAGTATTTTTCTGCATCACACAGAGGACATTTATTTATGGCTGGAGAGAAAGATGGTCTTCTTTCAATAACTTTTCATTTATGGTGAAGTGTGTCTTTTCATCTTTAACTTGCCATACCGGATCGCGAGTGCTGTATTTGTATGGTTTTTGTATCTGAAGGTGTTTCCGTGTGCGTACAGTCTTTGCTTGAAGCTTCTCTGCGTCATGCCAATGTATTTTTCTGCTCTACCGATAGTCTGGGTTGTGACGGTGACTTCATATACGAGGGAATCTATTTTGCAATTCCCCTATAGGGGACAGTTGTTTTTGTCCTGGAATGATCAGCCTGCGTTTGCACTTGCTTTAGGGATCCGCAGAGATGATTTTTGTTATGGATGGGACAGTGGAGTAACTAACCTTAATAGAATTTCTCTTAAAGATTTGTGCAGGTTGTGTGTGGGGGGAGTGTTTGTCGAGTAAGTTGAGGAAAAGATGGCCTACCTTTGTCTTCGTATTGGTGGAATAGGCTGGGGAAAACCAGATTACCGACCTCCTTCTATTGCGCTGAACCCGCTGTCGCGTAGCGTTTTGTTGTAATAGGGTGCTGCTTGGTTGAAAATTTCGGGACTGGATGAGAGGTGTGAAATTATTTGGCTAATATTATTGACTATATTTTAAAAAAACAGTGAGTGTGGCAGGATCCCTTGTGTATGTATTGGAGTGTCTCATTGAGTTTGTGGAAAGGTTTGTGTATGTTATTTAGAAGGTTCAGTGTGGTATCTAGGAAATCTACTTGGTCTAAATTGTTTAATGGTGATTTTAAAACCGTGTTTTTACAAGGTGTTTGTTGAATCTTTTCTAAATCTATCTAGTGTGTTCCCGTTGTGGTTGCGTGACAAGCAGAGTCCGTCATCTCTGTAAAGACCAAAGAAATGGTATGGGAATTTATTTTAGAACGTATCCAATATGAGCAACCCGACTAAGTCGCAGATGTCTACACTGTCATAGGTCCTATTACAACATCAAATGGGTCCTCGAAGAAAAGTAGGGTTTTTCTTGCTTGTAGTATTGTGTCCCTTTCTAGTTATCTCGCACAAAAGGGCGCAGTCAAACGGTGCCAGCAAATAATTATTTAATAATAAATATTTTATTATTACCTAACTTGCTGGAAGATGAACCTTTTAAATCTGATGTTTGGAAATGTTTATCATATTGCACAAAGGGGTTGATCATTGACATGTCTCTACACCTAATATTTTTATTCATAAGCTCTCAGGCGATGTCAATATTTGGGTAAGAATTGCTACCATAATATATGATGTATCGTTTCCATTCCGCGCAATTTATTTAGCGGTGCATACGTTTTTGCAAACCACCACTTTTCTCATAAGTGTCGTCGGTCGTTTCAGGTGATGGAACGAGCTGTTAGAAGTATTTCAATACTGAACGTTATAAAACAAACAGATTCGCTTCCACTTGAAAAGTTATTTCAAACAAAACACGTACGCAACCCAGAAACACTGAGAGTACATCAACACAACATAGCGATGTCACGTATACTATAGGTTTATGGTAAAAGGGTAACAGTCTACTTGATGACAGTTTCCGGTTTTGAAATCGGAATTTGTTTATGGGAATCGCTCCAGACAAGGCATGAAGCCACTTGATGTAAGGAGCTATAAAAATACTACTTCAAAGTCAAAAACTATCCAACAATAAGTGTAAGATAGATATATCCCGACCCAGAAAACAGCAATTCTTCCCCCTTTGTTGGAAATCTCGCTCGTGGAACGTGAGGACTAATAGACAAAATAAAGGACACGAGAGTTACGAGGACTCCGAAAGTAAACTCAAGATGGACTTTCTACTCTCCTAAAAGTGATTGATTCCTTTTATAAAATGATATTAATAAAGTAATTTCAAAATGTCAAAAACTATTTCAAAAATATATTAAAACCAAAAAGACATTCTAATTATAAAAAAAGTTCGATTTCATTATTTGCAATGACAAAATTCTTATCATAAAAAAGTTTGATTTTATTATTTGCAATAAAAACACACATTCTAATTATAAAGAAAGGTTGATTTTATTATTTCTAATATAACAAAATATTCTAATCATAAAAAAAGGTTAATTTTATTATTTATAACATTAAAAAAAACATTCTAATATTTTTAAAAAGTTTGAGTTTAGTATTTGAAATATAAAAAAACATTCTAATTATAAAATAATTTGATTTTATTATTTGTAATATAAAAAACATTCTAATCATAAAAAGGTTGATTTTATTATTGGTACTATAAAAACGGTCTAATATTAAAAAGGTTGATTATATTATTATAATTATATAAAAAAAACATTCTAATTATAAAAAACGTTTGATTTTAGTATTTGTAATTAACAAACTTTCTAATTATAAAAAGGTAGATTTTATTATTTGTAATGATAACACATAAAAATTCCAATTAAAAAAACGGTTTGAATTTTTTATGCGTTAATATTGAAAAAAAGGTGAATATAAATTATTTATCCTCCTCACCAAGAAAAAGAACGGTTCTTTTATCATTACCGCACGTTTCATGGTCTCAACCTTCCCCTTGATTCCAATTTCTCTCAATAATTATTTGTACTCAGTAGGAGTTCTCACATAAGTAATCGTAAGTGATTGTTCACCGACACCAACCGGTTGTATTCCCTGGAGTCTGAGTGACAACAAGCCTCCCAAGATTTCCAGTAGTCTCCATCTCTTTTCGATCACCACTGCAAATAACCTTGCGGTAATGCAACAGCCGCTTACCATTGATTTCTCGCTGGTAAGGACCATTGGTCTTATCTAGGATTTTGGTGGCAATAAGCCTCCACAAGGTCCCAACACTCTCCGCACCTTATCCAATGGAGGTCTGGTTTGTGCTGTCCCTCGTCGGTCTTCTCATCCTCCTTGACACTCTACAAATATTTTGTGTGATGGCAGTCTAAGCTGGCGCCATTTATTTGGGTGGGTGGCATCTTATGATTGTATTTGCAATTTCTGTTCATTGGTTCATTTTTGTGTAGTGACAGCTGAGGTCAGTGTAAGTTATTGGGGAGCAGCTTATGATGTGTGGTTCTTGCAGTTTCTATTCCGTGTTTCGTGATATGGTGTTCTTCATGTGGTTTTGCTTTCTTTCTGTTGTAAATTCCAGGTGTTTGGTTACCCTTGTAGCTTATGCGGGTTGGTGTCCGCACTCAAAGACTTTCCTTAAGATTGCAGGTGTTTTGATCGTTGCAGCCCTTTGTATGGTTTCAGTGATCCCTTTGATTCCAATTTCTGCCAGTCTTTTCTTCAGGTTTTGGGGGACTGTTCCTACTGCTAGTACGATTATAGGTATTATACTGATTTTCTTCATGCTCCATATTCATTTCAGTTCACTGGCACGTTCCGTGTATTTGCTTCGTTTTTACGTCTTTTTGATCTTTACTCTGTGGTCTGCTGGAACGGCGATGTCTACGATTTGGCAAAAGTTTTCCTATTTGTCGATTATTATGACATCTTTTTTATTATTATTATTATTATTATTATTATTATTATTATTATTATTATTATTATTATTATTATTATTGTTGTTGTTGTTTGCAATAATTTTGCTAGTATATATTCATGAACGATGATATAATACACTGCCCTAAAAGGAGGAGGAAGTGACTAGGAGGATGGTATCATAACCACTAAACATATATTCTAGCCATCTCTTAGGAGAATTTAATGCCTAGGAGAATGGTCTCATGACAACAAAACAAGTACTACACTACCCCAAAAAGAAGGGGATTATGCTCGGTGGATCGTATTGTGAAAACATGAAAATAGAACAGATACTACACTTCCCTCAACCCCTCTATTGAGCATTGGAACATAGTACAGTAGTCCTTAAAAATATGGTAAACTGTATTGAGCATTAAAAGATAGTACAGGTAGAATATCAGTATCAGATATAAAAGTACTAGTATAGTTTCGACTTCAGATAGACACATGAACAATCTCCATTAGTAGAAAATTATTATTATTACCATTATTCACTCATTCAGTGTCGCAACACGAGACATTACGAGTCATACTACACGGGGACTAACAAGTTGTGTTCCCTGGAATCTGAGTGACTAGTTTTCCCCAGATTTCCAGCAATCTTCGCCTCTTTCGATAACAGTTGCATTTCATTATCGCCACGGGCGTTTAGCATTGATTTCACGCTGGCAACAACCGCTGGCCTTTTTTTAAATTTGAGTGGCAATAAGTCTCTCCAATGTTCCAGTACTTTCAGCACATTGCCAATGGAGGTCCCATTGGTGCTCCACTTACTCAGTATTGCAATCCTCTTTGATCGTTCGCGATCATTTTATGTGGTACCATCCGCATATGTTTGTGTTTCGACAATGCTAGAATCCCAAAATAATGAAGATTTTCTTACTTACAGAGTTTTGACTTTATACGTCTTTATCGGAAGAAAAACATTTTTCTTTTCTTTTTTTCTACGTAGCATGTTAGCACTCGAACAATCGTGGTGAGGTTTTCTTCAGATTGAATCCTCTCCCCCATGCCGCAAGTGCATCGAAAGTGATTTATCTTCTCTCATCGCCATCTAACGTACACCTTAGAATCGGATATTATTCCCATATCAAACATGTGACAAAAATCGCACTCAAACAATGCAATAAACCTCGCCACTGTATAATAAAATCCGTTCCTGGTTAAAGTAATACTTATTTTTTACTGCATTCCCACTTGTTTCTTTTCCTTTTCTTCTTTTTCTTTTTACCCCCTTTTCCCAATTGTATGCTACACGTGCGATAACATTGCAAACTGCTACGCACGTGCCAAAAGTTTCCTGTTTTACGTCTTCTTTTTTCTATATTTTGACCGTTTTTCAATAAATTTCAAATCTTCATTTTTTCTGAAGGCGTTTGTTGATCCGATCGAACCCGATTTATTTTTCGTTAGATGATTCCTTCTGCTATGTTAAATTCCAATGACTTTATTCATTTCTTCTTGCCACACACACGCAGACTCGTTATTTGTCTGTAAATTCTTGTATTAGTTCATTTGAACAAATAATTATATGTACAAGGGTTGGACGAAATAATGGAACCACCTTGAAATTTTAAATAAATTTATTTTTATAAGGTGCTTTTTTTTGTTGAAACGGGATTATCCAGATGATTGTTAAGCTCTGTTGCTAATATTGGTTTTATTTCTATTATTTAAGATTATTTTTGTCCTGAATTAATTTTTGAATTCATTTTTTATTTCAGATAGTGCATGTTAGTAAGAAAAAATTAAATGACAGATCTATCAGATTTCCAAAGACGGCAGCTCGTTGGTACCCGTATGGCAGGTGCTACAGAAACGGAAGTGACTGAGATAGTTCCTTATCGAGAGGAACTGTTACGAAGATTGTGACAGCTTATGGAAAATAAGAGAAAGCATCTTCCTCTAAACAGAATTTTGGAAGAAAGACGAAGCTGTCTGAAAGCGATCGTAGATCCCCTGTAAGGGTTGTGAAGAATGAGCACAAAACTACGCCACTTTAAAATCATCTGGATAATCCTGTTTCAACAAAAACTATTCGCTGGGAGCTTTACAAGGCTGGATTACATGGGAAGGCTGCTATCAGAAAACTACTGCGTTCAGACACAAATGTTAAGTGGTGTAGAAACGTCAAAAAATGCTGGAAAACGTTAAACATTGGACCCCAAAGCAGTGGAAGAATATAATTTTCTCTGATGAATAATCCTACATTTTATTCCTAACCTCTGGCCGCGTTTGGAGACCGCCAAAAGAAGCATTCAATTCATCCCAACTGTTAAACATGGAGGTAGCTATGTCTAGGCTATGTCTATGAAATATGCTGGTACTATAGCTTCGCTGCATCAAAGAATCAATAACCAAGATTATTTAAACATTTTGGGTGACCAAGTTCATCCTATTGTCAGAGAGCTGTTTCCAAACGAATATGCAGTCTTATAGAATGATAGATAATGCTCTAATCCACACGGCAACAGTTGTAACTAAATGGCACGAAGAACATTCTAGTGAAGTAGAACCACCACCATCCCCAGATTTCACTGTTATTGAACATTTAGGTGTACTTTAGAAAAACAAGTGAGAAGTCACCATTCATTGAAAGAACTAGAGATGGTTTGAGCTAAAGAATGGAAAATAATCCTCTAGAAACAATACAAGCGTACTATGTTTTCATTCCACGTTGCATCTAATCAGTTATTGGCGCAAAAGGGAGCCCTACACTATATTGAGATAAATTCATGTCAAATTTGAACATGCTTCTATTATTTTGTCCAACCCGCTGTATATATATATATATATATATATATATATATATATATATATATATATTATTTCATATTTCCACATGAAATGTAATAAGGAGATATAATATTTTATGTACTTTCACAGTGCTCAATGTGTGAGTAGAGCTAGGTAGTAAGGCATGAAAATATATTTATTGCCACAGATATATTTTCATAGCTTATTATATTTATATTATATATATATATTAATATGTGCATATATATATATATACTAGCATGTCTCTCTCTCTCTCTCTATATATATATATATATATATATATACATATATATATATATAGATAGATAGATAGATAGATACATACATACATACATACATACATACATACATATATATTACTATGTATGGTCCGTATTATCTAAATGAAAAATAGGGCAAGTTTGTTCTACCTACCTTAACTATATGAACATAAGTGTTCAATACAATATAGATAGTAATCTGGAAATACGCGTAAACAACTTCGCTAATTTGCATTTTTATTTTTCAACAGTTTCAAATAAATTAACATTCTGTAATATACATTTGTAATTTGCATTTTTATATTTTCTTATATGTACGCAATATTTTCGTCGATAGTAAAACGTCTGATGCCGCTTATATTTTAAGAACAGATACCACGCTTTGATCTTAGCCAAATGTCAATGAACTATAAAAGATAATGTTTTCAATCCAAACAAGGCAAATTGGCACTGTGACGTAAGGGGCTCCTGAGAATTAGGGAGAAAGTTTAGAGGGTCATTACAGTAAAAGGCTCTCCGGCACATAGGGACGTCAACAGTAAATTGATGGGAGTTAGCTGATTGTCGAGTAGGTCGAGTCTATTTACGTCGAGGGGCCACCAAAGCAGCAAGTTGATCGGAGCACATTCTTTTGAAGTACTTGTAAAACAAGCATAATGATGCAAAATTCCGTCGATGAGATAGGGGCTGAAGCTTGGTGGATTGTGTGAGAATTATCAGATTAGAGACTCTTTTCTGTACCTCGTCTAAGAGGAAGAGACTGATGAATTGTGCACCAGCCCAGATGTGGCAACAATACTTCATGCATGGGCGGATGGTTGCAATATAGATAAATAGGACACTGTCAGTTTACTAGTACTTTAGAATGAGCCTATCTTCTTTGCAGCAGCATTGGCGATGTCTTCAATGAATGTATTCCAATTCATGCTAACTGCGAAGAGTTTGAACGATGGGCTCTCAGGTAGGGTGTTATTTGCCTTGGCAATCAGTGGTTGAAGAGGTTGCTTGTCGTTGTTGAAGGAAAAAAGCTTTGTCTTAGCAGCATTATGGGTTACCATCCATTTATGATCTCATTCGACTACAGACTGGAGGTCACTTTCTACAGATTCAGCCATTGCTTCGGATATGTGTGCGTCCGGTTTACCCACATGACGAGAGTAGAGAGTGGTGTTATCAGCAAATATACCCATCTCAGACACAATGTCATCAAGGAGATCATTTATGAAAATGAGGAAGAATTGAAGTCCAAAGATCGACCTCTGGGGTACATCTGCATTTATGTCATCTTGTTTGAATGAACAGCCATCGAGGACAACCTGGATTTATCTCGGTTTAGGAATGATCTAATTATTTTATATATTCGTCCAGTAATACCAATATGAATTCATTTTTATGCGAAGATCTTTATTCCTGCCATTGTCAAAAGCTTTGGATATATGAAGCGCTTACTACCTAGCTTCACCTGTCTTGTTTAATGTATGGTATATGCTTTCAGAGATGACCGTTAGAATATTCGCAGTAGATCGTGCTCGCCTATATATATATATATATATATATATATATATATATATGTGTGTGTGTGTGTGTGTGTGTGTGTGTGTGTGTGTAATGTTTATATTCTTAATCTACTCCATCTTGTTTAGATGAACAGCCATCGAGGACAACCAAGATCTTTCTGTTGGATAGACATTTTTAAATGAATGAAAAGAAATTATTTGATATATTGTATTTATTTTAATGGGTGTGGGTAGTGAAATATGAGTTATATTGTCATAAGACCATCTTCCCAGGAAGTATCTCCTCTTTTTTAAGGGATTGGGACTAATTTTTCCAGATACCACATCATTCCTTGTAGAAGGAGGTCATGTAGTATATCTTCTGTTGTCATGATACCATCTTCTAAGCAACTACCTTCTCCTTTGTGTGCTGGGGTTAGTGTAGTATCTGTTCTGTTGTAATGATATGATTCACCCAGGCAGTAACTCCTCTATCTTCCGATAACTAGTGTTGCTAATATAAAATAAAAATGGTTAACACATATTGTAATATTCATTTGTACTTTACTTTTTAATATTTTCTTAAATATACGCAATATATTCGTCGATAGTAAAATGACTGACATACATAAATCTATATATGTAACATTTCGTAGGTTCGAACCGTTACTAAAATGGTGTTAAACTGTTTCTTACGTGTTCTTTATAATGCGAGCAGGTGTGCATGTGCAACCATAATTAATTGCTTTTACGTGTGTGTATTTGTGTGTACCGTGTTTTTTGTCTCTTTTTTCTCTCTTTTCTCATCAAAGTGTTTATTCAAATCAAAGCGAAATTTAGCTCTTACTATACTTATTTTTTCCTCTTTTCCTTTCATGCTGTAATATCGTCGCGTTGATCCCTTCTCTCTGTCCGTCTCAGTGATCGCCATAGTGATAGCTATGCGAGATATCTCCGTCTTATCTTTTCCTGTGTGGTCGTCGTGATCAGCGAACCAATCTTTACAAATATATCAACAAAAAGGGAGTTTGAAGCCGTTTTGAGAGTTTTAAACGGTGTTTTATTTATCTTCTCTTGGTGAGAAGAAGAGATTAGAGGTCCGCAATATCTTAATAAACTGACTTTACGATATCTTAACTTTTGACGTAGTTGTTTCTTGACTTATCTTGTCATAGATCTACTTCAAGGACATGACGACAGAACGGGTTTCCCATCTTCATCTCATCCGAGACATATCTTAAAGTTGTTAGAGCTTATTTCTGGATCTCTTAAA
>OY744519.1:158234028-158246528 GCA_963556195.1 Sepiola atlantica
GTAGCAAGCACAGTCAGTCATCTCTGTAAAGACCAAAGAAATGGTCTGGGAATTTGTTTTGGAGCGTATCCAATATGAGCAAGCCGACTAAGTCGCAGATATCTGCACTGTCATAGGTCCCCCATTGCAACATCAAATAGGTCCTCTGGATTTGAATTTTTAACCCAGGTCCTTCCCTCAACAAAAAATAGGGTTTGTCTTGCTTGTAGTAGTGTATCCCTTTTCTAGTTGACTGATGTGTGTATGTGAAAGTGAAAAAGTAAAGGCTTTATCTAGGGTGTATTTTGTTATGGATTGGTAGAAGTCTATAATATCTAATTGTGTGAATTTGCATCTGGGTTTTTTTCTGTAGATTACGGAACAAATTTAGGACTGAATTTTGTATTGCCTACAAACTTAGGTTTGTTTTTTCCCTTATTTTATTAACTATATTTTTAACAATTGATTTACTTGCTTGTCCTAGTTCGCTTTTAGCTGGGTTGATGTCTGCATAAGGGCTTATTCCTGAAGTTATATGTGTGGCCTCTTTAAGTAACAAAGGCCTTCCTCATTTCTAGGTAGTTAATTCTGTATTCGACAATAGTCTAGTAGCTATTTCAGTTGTTTCGTTATTAATGGTCTTATATGTATCCGTCTTGGCTAACTGATATTTATCGGTAATGGAGCTAATGGTTAAAACTGTTTTTTTCTTGTTTGTCATTTTATAAATGCTGTTGGTTTTGTACGAGAATATTAGTGCACTATTTTTTCTTTTTAGTTTTTTATGTCTTATGGAACGGATTTTGGTTACTCGTAAATTCTAGGTGTTGGGTAATGTTAAGTAGGTCTTTCTCAAAACTGCCTAAAGCTTCCACTTTCTGCGGATATTTACAAAATTTAAGACCGTAGTGTTTTTTTCTGTCTGCCTCTGTTCTGTATTCAAAACTTTCCACCTCATTCTTCCTATGACGTCCACCATTTTAGTCAGGAGCATCCTGGTGTATGTTTGGTTGTTAGGGGTTGGGATATTTTTGGTTAGGTATATATATATATATATATATATATATATATATATATATATATATATATATATATATATATATATATATATATATATATGAAGCAATCCAACAAAAGATATAAGCGTCAACTAATATCTTATAATTAGTGGAACATCCGGATAAAAACTGAAGCTCAATATACTGGATAGAGCATTAATATTATAATATAAAATGAAGTAATAAAATAAGGTGTCAATCAAATTTTATTAGAATTCAAAGTTCAAGCAAAAGGACTTAAGGATACTTTGCTTGAACTTTGAATTCTAATAAAATTTGATTTACACCTTATTTTATTACTTCATTTTATATTATAATATATATATATATATATATATATATATATATATATATATATATATATATATATATATATATATAATGTAAACTCCTAAACTAATGAACGGATCATTATGGATTATGCAATATATATTCATAAAAAACGATTACATGGACACATTATTTTTTGCTATGTTTTAACATTTGAGGAGTGCATATATAAAAAAATGCATTCATTATATTTATTATGAACCGATCTTTTTGAATTTTTGAATATATATTCTAGGCAACACGGTGAGTATCATAGGTAGGTTATTATGAATCATCGAATATGTATCCTAGGTCACAGGGTGAGAAACGTTGGCACATTATTTATTTTTATATACTTTACTATTTAGTGGAGTTCCACTGAAACCGTACCATAAAACCCCAAGAAATAAAATAAATTAAATTAATAACTAATGCTATATTAATTGCTGGTACCTGTCCTGGAAGGCGTATTCTACTATTTATTTTTATAAAACTCAAAACGTTTTTTTATTTATTTGACGTTAGTCAACGGACAATCGTGAATTAAAATCAGGTAAAGAAATTCATTTTCAAAGTGGGTCGGTTAAGTTATTAGAAACACAATGAACACACCTCTCAAAGAAAGAAAAACATTACAATTAAATATAATGCTCTATTTATCGCTTATACCCGTCCTGGGACCGCTATTTTACTAGTTGTTATTTATAAATTAAAGTTTGATGTTAATGTATTATCAAGAGCTTTGTACAATCAATTTTTCAATTCACGAATGAAACTAGAATAAACGAGCTAATCATGCGAAAAATGCGAAACACCATTAATTTGATGGAATTTGATATTCGGAGATATTATTCTGTGAAGATCTAATTAAAAATTGATACGTTTATTAATTGATATAACAGAGATTAGTGGAAAAGAGAAAGGGCCATTAGCTGAATGGAGGAGTGATTGACGGATGAAAGGTTAAAATAGTAACGTTTTGTTAACTGAAGTCAACGAAATCTCGTGACTTCCGGATAAAAAATATCACTCTCTTCTTCCTGGTGACACTTCAAACAAAAAAGAAACAGTTGCAGTCGTCGTTCCCTACTTCATCCCGATCAAGCGTAGGGGCTGGCGCACGACATAAACTAACGGATATACGTCTGATATAAACAGTACTGTACTTCTGCAGTTTACGGACCGTGTTATTTTTTAGGTAGAATTTTCACGTTAAATTTAATTTATGCGGTATCATTTGTTCATTAATTTGTTAGGTTAAAGTGCAGAATAGTTAACAAAGCCCCACTTCCACATAGCGTTCTAAATAATAACGTTTTCATTTCAGCACGGTCCTTAAACTGCAGAAGTACTGACCGTAGAAATCTAAGTTTAACGAATTTAACTTTGATTTGACGACGTTGGAAATTTTAAGTTTAAACGGTAAATTTGTTCAAAACATATCTCGACTTTTAGTCATGTGAGATGCTTACGGATAATAATTTCGCCTCAGAGGAAGGAAAGATTAAAAACGGTGGACGGAATGGACAAAGTTTAATTAATTAAGAGGATGGGTCATAACTGACCAAGGCCAAAAGCCACTCGAGGATAACGGTTCATCAGATTGTAAGATGGATGCTGAACGATGTTATGAGAGGATGGAAAACGATGAACGAAATCAATAAGGTTTAATTTACTTAATAGGATGTTTAGAAAAGAATTTTTGACATGGGACTAGAAGACGACCATGTTGTAGTCTGCAGGTAAATAGTCCTGTAATACAATGTTCCACAGGCTGGAATTTCTTATGAAAAAACTCTGTTCATAGAAGTTATGTTAGGGAGTATTTTGGTCTGTTAGTAGCAAGACTTGCTGCGAGTATAACAAGGAGAACCATAAATTGCACCTGCCATTAAAGTGACCATAAAATAAAAAGAGACTAGTAACGGCTCTTATTTCTAGGAAAGCTTTTCGGTGAGGGATAGTGTTTGAAGCCTAGTTGAGCACCTGCAATCGAAATACCAACTGAGTATGAAAAACACTAGCAGCGTCTTTTCTGTGAGAAAGAAACTGCAGTGCAGAGAAGCGGTCATCTCCTACAAGATTGCTTAGTCGATTTTTTATTCTCTCAAGATAATGAAAAGTGTTCTGGGTGACATCCCCCCAGATTTTGCAGCATTACTCCATTCAGGAACGAATATGACAGGCTGAATAGATTGCATCAGAGGTTTGGGTACCTTTCTGGAGCGGTAGAATAATACAAACATTTTTCCAGCTACATTAGCAACGGTTTGATGTAAGTCTTCCATTTCAAGATTGTGGTTAAAGTCAGTCCTAGTATCTTGTCAAAGTAAGGGTCTTCCTCAAAGAGAAGATTATTTATTTCAACCGAGGCCAAACTAGTATCCGAGCGTTGGTGGTGAAAGGAGAGCACTTATTTTTGTAGGTCTTACATGTAACAAGACACTTTTTCGCTATTGCACCACTTGCTACAGATCGGAAGAAGGATTATTGGTAAGGTTTTGATCAGCAGTGCTCTTCGAAAAAGTACCATACACAATTGTGTCGTCAGATGTACTGTCTTTGTGTAATGCAATTATGATTATTTTTAAACGCGTTGTCGGATCTCTATCAGAGGAGTTTTATTGTTCGGTGCATTATTGTTGGCTTGCATCGAGAGAGTACAAAATCGACTCCCCAGTTTAGCGAGAGATGATCTGTTCTCTTCCCTGCGGCCTTTTTCTCACAGAAGAGAAGTTGATAGGCTTTCATTACTCAACCGATATTTCCATGCTAGATGCTTTCCTGAGTTTTAAGCTCTGGCCTCTTTCTACCAAAAAAACCTTCTCAGCGAGAACTCATCTCCGTACCAACACTAAAAAAACTCTCCTTTTTTTATAGAAATCGCTCCAGACAAGGCATGAAGCCACTAGATGTAAAAAGCTACAAAAATATTACTTCAATGTCAAAAACCAAGCCAAAGATAAGATGGATAGATTTTAACTTAGAAAACAGGAATCATTCTCCCTTTGTCAGAAACATTGTTCATGAAATGTAAGGGCTAAAGGACAAAATAAGGGAAGCGAGAGTTACGAGGCTGCCGAAAGTAAACCCAAGGTCTACTTTCTACTCTCCTTAATATTTCAGTAAACTTACGTAAATAGCGAGTGCGAATACTGACGAAGCATAATTTTTAGGTACACTTCGTTCTTCTTCTGTATACCTAAAATCAAACAGAACTTTCATGAACAAAGTTACTTTTCAAGAACTTCCCACATGTGGAACATGTTACTTCGGGAATATTTTCTCTACAGGCTACAACGTTGTTGTTTTCAAGTCCAATGTAATCTGTCATGTTGTCCTGTGAACTAATTCATAATAATAATTGTTGTTGGGCCATTTTAGGTCGAAATTGGACATAAAGGATTAATTTCTAGATCTACTTCGAGTTGAAAGAGATTTGTATTACACTAAGCACCTGTTTTTCTTTTCGAAATGGTCACCCATTTAGTACTGTCCAAACTCAACGTCATTTAACTTCAGTGATCTTACGACGGGACATAGTGTATCGATGTAACTCTAGCCGTATATTTATTCACCGGTGTGTTTGTCCCGCTTCAGTATCAAATACTATTTCCTTTGTTCTGTAAGGATTAAGTTTTAAATAGTATTTTCGTTAGTCTGTCACGCTTACATTTCGAATAGTATTTTTGTTGGTCTGTCATGCTCAATTTATAATCGGTTTTCAATTGTTCTGACAGACTTCTGTTTCAAATGGTATTTTTCTCTCTTTTTCTCTCTCTTCCTTTCTTAGTTTCTATTTCTCGTGCTACCAGATCAAGCTGTCTGAAAATTTGGTTTCTTGACCAAAAATTCACATAACATTTTTCTCCTTTCACTCAACTAAACATCATGAATAAATACTTGAACATATAAAAAACTTGAAGCATAAAAACTTTTACAAAAATGACCGGATTCGGCATCAAATAACCCGAAAAGGGGTGATTTTCCGTAAAACAAAATAATCAAACAAATAACTTTCTATCTATCCCTCTATTCCTCTCTCTCTCTCTCTCTGTTTCTCTATCTTTCTTTCTATCTCTCCTACACACACACACACACACACACACACATATATATATATATATATATATACATATATAGTCATCCACATACAGAGTGGTTCGCTGTATCAAAGCTCTTGAATGCGGCTAGTCCAGCTAGTGCCTCTAGCCGGGATTGAAACTCAACCGGCGAGCTGACAGTCGGCGCATTTACCCTGCGCTGTCATACGACACTGACTGAATGTAAGTGATATCTCAATGTAAACATTGTAAAGTGCCGGGAGCTCGAATAAATTTTCCACAATTAGCTGTGCCTTAAAGCTAATTTCAGTTGGTGATTTCCTTACAAATAAGCTCTACCCAAGAAAGGAAGCTTTATATATGTTATCCTTTCATTTATAATATGATGATGGACTCTCCCGTCGATTGCGACGTATGAGGTTCCAACAACTTTCATTTGTGTTTAGATCGTTCATGACACCTGAGTCCGGCAAGAGACCTGCAAGGAAAGCCGCAGACAGTGCAAGAGTGTGAGGAATCGGATGCCAGGTGTGGAGCACTCTCTCTAGCTTTTCGCCTAACTCTGGCAGTTCTCATATTATCCACACAGGTCTCGTTGAATCTTTCCAGTCCAATGCAACAAGCTGCTCGCCATGTCTTCCTGTCTTTTGTACAGTCTTCAAAGTTTTTGGGGGGTACTCCAATTGCCGTCAGCGCATCTTTCAATTTATCTGTGTACCTCAGCAAGGGCCCACCAACATTCCTGTTACCACAAGCTAACTGACTGTACATCAGTGCTTTAGGTATCCTCCCTTCGTCCATTCTTGCTACATGACCAGCCCATCGCAATTGAGACTGCAACAGGAAACTTTCAATTCCACCAATATGGCATCTGTTGTAAAGATCGGTGTTAGCGACTTTGTCCTTCAAACTAAGTCCGCATATGGTCCTAAGGCAGCTCCTGTGGAACACATCCAATTGGCGAATGTGATGCCGGTAAGGCGTCCACGCCTCACATCCATAGAGAAGACCTGTCAATATTACAGCCCTATACACATTGATTTTTGTCTTCAACTTAATTGAACTGCTACTCCAAAGACGATGTTTCAGCTTGCCAAAGGCATTTGCCGCTTTTGCAATTCGGTTTACGATTTCATCATCAAGTGAAGCAGCAGAATTAACTTTGCTACCTAGGTAGGTAAGGTTTTTGACATAGTTCATTGGTCTGTCATCCACTTTGAGTTTTTCTAATGGAAATTCATGGACAGGCTGATTTTGTTTCACTCCTTGAACTTGTTTAGGGGTAGGGCATGGTTGATGGACCACCTCAGTCTTCTTTAAACTGATTGTTAAACCAAAAGCCCTACATGCACCTGAAAATTTTGTCAAAAGATTCTGAGCTTCTTCAAAAGAAGTCGCTACCAGGGCAGCATCATCTGCAAAGAGAAGGTCCCGAATGATGGCCTCTCGAACCAAGGTTTTGGCTTTAAAACGCTGATGGTTAAAGAGCCCACCTGTGGTTCGGAATTGAAACTTAACACCTGTGCTTTCATCAGCGAATGCGTGCCAAAGCATCACCGAGAACAATGCAAACAGCACAGGTGCCATCACACAACCCTGTTTCGTACCGTTGGTTACTTCAAAAGGCTCTGAGGTTTCCCCACTGGAAACGACCTGTGCTTTCATCCCTTCATGAAATGAGATTATGACATCAAGGATGTTGTTGGGGATTCCAAGCTTATGAAGAACTTTCCAAAGTGCTACGCGACTGACCGTATCGAATGCTTTTGTCAAATCAATAAAAACCATGTACAGTTCCCGATTTTTTTCACGAACGTTTTCAGCAACTTGACGAAGGGCAAATACCATGTCGATTGTACCTCGACCAGAGCGAAAACCACATTGGACTCTGGGTAAATCTCATCAATAAGATGTCTGATGATCCTGTTCAGAATCAACCTTGCAAGAATTTTACCTGCAACAGAAAGCAGAGATATCCCGCGATGATTATCGCAAGAATTCCTGCTTCCCTTGCTCTTATAAAGATGCTTGACATTACTATCCTTAAAGTCCTGTGGGACTCCGCCAACTTTCCATATCTCCACAAACAAGATGGTCAGTTTTTCCTCGAGTGCTCTTCCGCCATGTTTGTACACCTCAATGGGGATGCAATCTCTGCCCGGTGCCCCTGACGATAGCTGTTTTTTAGCTTGAGATACTTCCTGAACTGTAGGTGGAAAAGACAGTTCCAGAATTTCGGGATGCTGCGGAAGAGTGGAAATGATATTTTCGTCAGTCACCGATGCAGAGTTAAGGACAGTTTCAAAGTGCTGCTTCCAGCGCTTAAGGATAGCAGATTTGTCAGTTAGCAGTGTTTCTCCATCCTCAGCTAAAACTGGGGCAGAACCATTCATTTGAGAACAAAACACCTTTTTCAGGCCAGAGTAAAATGACTTAGAATCCTTCCTGTCGGCTGCGTCCTGAAGTTCCGCAGCCTTGGATGACCACCAAGCCTCTTTCAATGCCCTAAGTGCCTTCTGAACTTGTGCTTTGTGAGCTCTATACGCCTTCTTTTTCACTGTGGACTTTTTGTCCTCAAGCTATGTTTTGTGGCAAACGTGCATTTGGTCGATAAGCTTCTGCACTTCAGTGTTGTTTTCATCAAACCAGTCTTGATGTTTCCGCAAAGGGAAGCCCAAAACCTCAGCAGACGAGTCATAAACAGCATTGCGCAATGAATCCCAAGAACTTGAAACGTCACTATTTACCTCTACAGAAGCTATAGCGGTCGTAACTTTTTCCTTCAGCTCATTTTGTGTATCTGCCTGTTTTAGAGGCAGAACATTTAGGCGTTTTGGAACAGAAGACTTTTTCACTCTCCTCTTGTCTAAATGGAAGATGGTCTTGCCGACTATAAGCGCATGATCTGATAAACAACAGCTACTATGGAAAGAGCGTGTTATCTTAAAATCTTTGAGGTCGCGCTTTCTGGTAATTATGTAGTCAATGAGATCTTTTGATCGGGGGTGCATCCATGATGTTTTTCGACAATGCTTTTGTTGGAAGTACGTGTTTGTCACACTGAAGTTAAATTCTTTGCATAACGTCAGGAGTCGCAATCCATTTGAATTCATTTTTCCAACACCATGGTGACCCAGAACACCAGCCCATGTTTGAAAGTTGAGCCCCACTCGAGCATTGAAGTCTCCCATCAAAGCAACCTTATCCTTATGCTGCATTTTTTAGATTAAGCTACGCAAATCATTGTAAATATCAGCTTTGCATTGATCTGAACTATTCATAGTAGGGGCATAACAGCTGATAAGTGTTGCGAATGTGTTGTTTTTTTAGTGGAAGTCTTAGGGTCATAATACGATCTGAATGACTTACTGGGAGTGTTGGAAGTTATCTAGCAATTTCCGTCTTCACTGCAAACCCTACGCCAGATTGACGTGGTTCGTTTTCTGGTTTACCAGCCCAGAAAAACGTGTATCCACGTTTGGATAACTAGACAGCTGCAGTAGGCTGACAAGTCAAAGAAGGGCATGCAATGTTTAGGGCTCCTTTTATCGCCCCCTCCCTGAAATAGGGAAAGCAGTGCTGATCCTAGATAGGCCTGCTTTGTCACTGGTGGAGGACACGAACGGCACAATTGCCCAAAGGTTTGTGCCAAACGGCCATCACCCACCAGCCGCCACTGTGTAGAGCGCCAGCTAGAGACTTCCAGCAATATCCTTTGCCTGTCCCTGTCGCCTTTACACTTCTCGCCAGTGGACCCAGAAATACTCATGTCGATTTTAGAAAAGCTGCTAGAAAACCCACACGAATGATTTGATTTGAGTGGTGAAGGCTTGTGTAGGACCATCCACACTTTTTGGAATTGTTGATTGCACAAGATCGGTGCAAATGAGTGCCACAGAAAAAGTCAGCAACAACCCTCAGGTTATACATCAGAGTTTTCCATCTCCTAGACACCTGCCTTAACAAAGGCTTAGGAGGCATCTCTCCTAGTGGGTTAAACGCGCCCCCAGATACCAAACTGGAAATTTCCCTGATCCGGCGCCATATACATATACATATACATATATACACACATACACACATATATATATACAGAGAGAGAGAGAGAGAGAGAGAGAGAGAGAGAGAGAGAGAGAGTGGTTGAGACAGACCACTACCCAGTGGCAGGGGGTTAGATTGGTGAGTGCCGGGACGTATCTGCATGCCAGCAGGCCCTGCACACTGCACCTCTGGGGTTCTAACCTACTCCGAGATCTCTAGTCTATTAGCCTGGGGCCGCAAAGCACCCAGTTACCATAGTGTACCACGAGGAGGTCAGACTAGAGTCTTGTCTGGGGATAGGCTATATACCAGCAGGGGAGACTTACTCACTCGGTTCCCTTTTCGCACAACTAGTGGGCTATCTGGCGGCTAAGCAAATAGCAAGAGTAGGAAGCCCATGCACCTACAAGTACGCTCCGCTGTAGCACTAGACGCATCACACAGACCTGTGGATAACAACTCCACCACACCATATTTATAATATAATATATATATATATATATATATATATATATATATATATATATATATATATATATGATAAATTAAAACAGGAAATAATCTGACAGTATGAAATAAAAAGGAAAAGCGTAAGACCGAAAACTCAACGTTTCGACGAACTGTTACGTGGGCTTTTACAAGAGTAAAAATATGTTAAAAGTGGCAAGGAACGTTATTTACAACTTGTAGGTTTTCTTTCGCTCTTGAAAACGCCCACGCAACAGTTGAGCGAAAGGTTGAGTTAAAACGGGAAAAGCGGATAACCTAAAACTCAACGTTTCGCCCAACTGTTGCGTGTGATCGGTTATGCGACCGCCTGAAGAGTAGTTCCTAAATTTAAGAGCAATTTTTTTTATTTGGGATGGGGGCTTCTGTTATTTTGTCACAATTCTTCATGTGAGTGTTTTTTTTTCATGTATTTCTGCATGTCTTTATTTTCTGTCAAGACATCTTAAACTGTTTTAATTTTCCTTTTTTCTGTATTTGGAATAATGTTTCCCTATTATTATTAAATTAACTATTGCTGTGAGGATCAGCAATGTTAACTATATATTTATCTTCACTTTGCTGCGAAACGCGCGTAAGATATATGAAAAGTTATTTAATTTAGAAAAAAATTATTGTTTGAAATAGGAAAACGAAATACAGGTATTCACCGAAATATGAAAATAAAGAAATTGTAAGAAGAAATGAAATTATAGTTTTAGATTGATTTTGTATATGGTTATTGGAATACAATTCTAAAGTATATATATATATATATATATATATATATATATATATATATATATATATATATATATATATATATATATATATATATATATATATATATATATATGAAGCCATCCAACAAAAGATATAAGCGTCAACTAATATCTTATAATTAGTGAAACATCCGGATAAAAAACTGAAGCTCAATATACTGGATAGAGCATTAATATTATCTTAATTGGGAAATATTAAACCTTAAACCTTGAATATATTTACAACTTCTTGATCAGGAAAAATTAAGCCCTAATTTGGATTGGACTTCTTGATTGAACAAACCTAACCTTAAATTAAACTTCCTAATCTGATAAAATTAAATCTTAAATTAAACTATTAAATTATTAAGTTCTAATTATTTAGATAACTTCGTAATTGGGAAAATTAAATCTTAATTGGGAAAAATTAAACCTTAGGGCAGGTTAAACTTTTTAATTGGGGAATGTCAGGCCTTGAGTTGGAATTCCTGGGCTGATGGGATTGAATCTTAAATTAAACTACTAATAATTTCTGGCCTGTTAAAATTAAATCTTAAAAATTAAATCTTGAATTAAACTATAAAATTATTGGAATTTAATAACTTCGTAATTTTTAACTTCATAAATATTCTAAATTACTTGATAGGGCTAGATTTGTGAAGTCGGTTTTTACTGTAAGCCAGATTTTAAGTAATACTTTTGGATGAGTACGTGATCACATGACTTGACCTATTTTTCCTAACTCTCTTTTCGCTTTCTTTTAACTTCTTAGCTCCTTCCCCTTTGACATAGAATAAGCTTACTGACCCAGACAGGGAAAACCTAATTTGGGTGGGATGGATGGCGGGGTTGTATGTTGCTGTCTTTTCTTGAACCTGTCAAACAGGATGCAAGACAGACATAATTTTAAACCCGTTGAAGTCATTCTGAGATGTAGTCAATTTAATATCGCCTTCTGTTCGTTAGGGATTTGTCATGTCTGGAGAGAAGATCACTTATATATTTTTCGCTCTTCTGGCTAGATGTGATGGGAGTCCGTCTTATTTTGCTCAATTCGGATTTAGCGGGTTTTCTAATTAAACAACGAATTTGGATTTGACTTGAGTTGCACGTGTTGAGATTTCGGAACTTTGATTGGACTTTTTGTATTATTTTGATTTATTTATTTTTCATTAACATTGAATATGGACACATTTCGCGACTGGATAACTTTGCCGGCCCCTTCAATTTCACGTATTTGGACTGCTGTTTGTATCTTGGAGTAATGTCCTTCCTGATTATGCTTCTCAACTTGTATGACCTGGATGGACTGTATGGATTCAACAAAAGTATGTTTTTGGATTGATATGTTTGATGTTATGTATTTTTATATATTTGTGTATATAATTTTATATATTTTCAAAGCGTAATTTTATTGCCTGTAGTAGTATAACTGCGGTAATGGTCCTCTGAAGAGAAGAATTATCTTTGAAAACTCATGAGCTAAGGACTTAAGGATGCTTTGCATGAACTTTGAATTCTAATAAAATTTGATTGACACCTTATTTTATTACTTCATTTTATATTATAATATATATATATATATATATATATATATATATGTGTGTGTGTGTGTGTGTCTGTGTGTTGCAATGCTCCGACTCTGTCGTTGGGTTCTATCCAATGCTTAGATATTAATACTTGCTGCATTCAGTTTAAATATCACTAAATTTCTCCGTTATCGCGTGACAATCTTTCGTTGCCTCATGGAAGTAGGTGAACAATTACAGATCTAATGTGTCTCTGTGAACCTGGTTCGCAAC
>OY744519.1:158251528-158279028 GCA_963556195.1 Sepiola atlantica
AGGCTTACAGGACCGCAAGAAATTAGAACAGACAGTAATTGAAATTAATGTACACTTAGCCGAAAGGCAGGGTAAGCGTCTTGGTGAACACTCGTATATTGTGAACACTCGGATATTTTATAATAAAGTATCCACGTCTGCTTCTTTTATTAGATAGGTTTATGTATTAGATAATGGGCCGGGTCTACGTATTAGATAATGGACGGATCTGGGGTCAAGTTGACCCTGCGAATTTCAAAGTGCTGTCGGTTCCTCCATTAAACCTAATTTGCGCTGTACCTATGCATGACACCGAAGAAGCTAAATGACAAATCGCAATGGAATTATCATTTCAGCGTTTCATAACTGTCGACCCTTCCATTCAAAGAAAACAACATGGCGTGGACAGTGTTAGCAATGGAAGACACAAGATTCAATCAGCTTGGGGTTTTCTTCAGCGCTTTCTTTGTTATCAAACAAAGCGGTCATTATTTATACACCAAACCATATCAGATAGTATAAGAAGGCTCCATATATATGTATATATATATATATATATATATATATATATATATATATATATATATGTATATATATATATATATATATATATATATATATATATATATATATATATATATAATGTTAACATAACAAAATATAGATATTATTTAACAAAGGCATCCATCCCATGATCTAGTGGTTAGAAAACGACCATGAACAAGAGTGTTGTGTGTTCGATCCCGGATTACGATAGGTGATATTCTAATCACATTGAAGAGTAGTGACACAGCCAAACAGTCTCTCTGCAGATTACTATATAAGCTTACTTCTAGGTGTAAGCACTGTCATTAATGCTATCACCCGTTACTATTTAGCGTAATGCTAAATGTTTGTAAATAATAGTACAGCAGCTGTAAATGTTTAAATAAAAAAAACATTGTAGATATCAATTGTTACGGCGTCCATCTCATATAGTGGTTAGAACTGCTGACTATCAACTAGATCGTTGTGGGTTCGATCCTGGCTTTGGATAGTTTAATGTCTATCCGAACTGAAGAGATTTGATACAGCGAAACGGTCTTCTTTCGATGACTATATATATATATATATATATTATAACTCGAACGTTTTTTCTAATAGCTTTGTTGTATAGAACTAGAGATCTAATACAAACAAAAGTTAATATAATGTAAACTTCATCAAACGCACGGAACACATTTTCATGAATTGATCAAAAAACAGTTTTTATTAGCATACAAATGTTTCGACCTTCCTTCATGATATACATAATGATTAAAATGTACAAAATATCATTTTTTTAAAGAGGTTGTCATAAGTGTACATAAAAGGTTTACTCTATAGGCCGGTAAGAACTGAAATGCCTCTATTATTCACGTATTGCGTATTTTATGTTTTTAATATATTTTTTCTATGTTATGTTTTGTTTTTTTATATTCTTCGGATCGTATAATTGAATGGGAGAAAAGTTTATTAACGTCTACTTTACATCCGAATGCATGGTAATATTGAATATTTAATTTATAACCACCAATGAAAAAAATCGCTCAAAATTCACTCAAATATATGTGTATAAGTTTTTAGATTTATGTTTTTCTTACCGGCATTATTCTTTCATTTTAACTTCTTTTTTAATGTTTCTTCTTCGGAGTTTTTCGTACTGTACTAGTCTACTAGTTTACATCCGAATGTATGAATCATAGTATATTCGTACCACGTGCGTTTGTTCTCCAGCGTGTTATATGTAATCGTCAGAAAATATCCGCCCAAAATTCACTTAAATAAATTATGAATACTTTCACTAACCGTTGGTGTATAGATTTTGATCCTCTTTTTTCTTTTTTTCCCAGCCTTATTCTTTCATTTAAACTCTTGTTTCTTCTTCGGCGTTTTTTCGTAAAATCGTGTTTATACTCCTCACGTTTTAGCAATGTTAATATACTTTCAAATAGAGTTATATTTATATATCCATTTTTATTCGTTTAAGTATTATGAATTTCAAAACTCTACATTATTATACATACATTTAATAACGCAACACTTTTATTCAAGCATTCACTATTTCATGGGTATAAAAGTGTTCTATACACTTGCAATTTGTAACTATTTTCAAGTTTTTCAACATGTGATTTATTAAGTTTGGATTTTTCTATTCAATTATTGTTGAATAATATGCTTTCATTGTATTTTTAATTCAGCCATCTTAATATGTTATGTTATTTACAATTATGATCGATTATTTAATAAAATCATTACCTAATCTGCTATGTTTATCGCTTTTTTGTGTATAGTGTGGATTAGGGTACGAAATAGCTTGTTTCGTTTAATCCAGTTGAGACTCAGCTAGTGTCTTTAAATCGTAGGCTTATCCCTTTTCTTGCTGAGATACTCATAGATGGCATTTGCTCTTGAGAAAAAATCGACTGACACTTCTTGGTCTTTCTTTCTCATTAAATCTTTCTTGGCGTTAATATATTTGATCCATTGCTCTTTCTTCTTATCGTAAGTCGGTTCTCTCTATCGCTCCAAACACTTTCCCACATCTTAGGCTATTCTGTATCTCTACAAATTTATTATCAGGCCTTTATGGAGTACTGTTGTCATATTTGGGCTGGTGAATCTCTGTCCTATTAAGGGTTCTTGATAAAGTGCATAAACGTATTTGTAATTTGATTGGCTCACACTATCTTCTTCTCTGCGCCTTTTCTTTCATAGACGTGATGTTAATTGTTAGTCATCGCAGTCTTTTCTATAAATACTATTATAACATGTGTTGTTCAGAATTGTCTTAATCTGTTCTCTGCTACCTATTGTCTAACTGGTTAGACATGTTGGTCTAGTGGTCTCAATCAATTCGTCGTTTTGATACCTTAGTATAATACGGTACAAATAACGCTGACACACCGGTTCCCGTTAGATCACCGAAGTTAAGCGACGTTGAGCCTGGCCAGTATTAAATGGGTGACCATTTGGGACTACCAGGTGCTGTATGTGCTCTCTGTTTATCTCGGCATTGTTTCCAGTCGTCTTGAACTGCTTGCCATTGGAATCAAGCAGTGCCGACTCAGGAGAGGTGTTTAAGGATTGCGCAACCCTTGCCTCATAATTACACGCGCAGCCATAGTCTCTCTAGACTGAACGGAGGGACTACTACTACTACTACATAATACAGCTTCCTATTTCAGTAGCTTCTTTCCAAGAACTGCAGGCTTGTGAAACTCTCCTCCTGCTGTCCTCCTAACTTTATAACCTTTCTCTTTTCAAGACAAAGGTCAATAACCAGCTCTTGTCTTTGCGCTAATCATATTTGTTTTTGTTAGCTCTATACATCAAGTGGCTTCCATAAAAGAAGTTATTTGAAGCATAATGCTTTGGGATCGCCCATTTATATATCAAATTGTTCGAACCTTTTAAATTTATTCGGTAAATATCTAACTAAATTTTTCTATTCAATAATATGTCTCTCTTTATATAAGCTGTAGATGTATTAACCCCTACCTTACAAGCTTTTCTAATAGCTTTTACATGGATAGTATATCTATATGTAAACTTTCCCCGTTGTACCTGTTTATGCGGACGCGTTATTTTCTTCAATGACGTTACACTTATATACTACTATTTTAGTCACACATTCACCATATGTATTTAACATTTGCATTTCGTAACTATTCTCAAGTTTTGCTTTATTAAGTTTAGATTTTAAATTAGGGTATTATTGATTTACCTAATATTTTATTTTCCTTAAAATTAGTATCGATTATTTTATAAAATTACTTTATGATATCCGTTTTTGCGTGCATACTGTAGAGGGACTAAACCAAGCGGGGTTTCTCCTGCTATTTATTTTTTCTTCTATTCTCTGTTATTTATATTCTCATATTTTCATATGTATTAGTATTGTTTGTTTTTTATATTCTGTTTATATTTCTGTTATTATTCATATTTTTCTTCATCATATTACTTTTAGAAACATCATTTCTATTTATGCACCATATCTTCATTTGTAACTTTTTAAAGATTCCTTCCTAGTATATGGTATTATACTATTTATTCTTTTCTATATGTTGTCATATATTATTCTAACTTATACACTTCACAGATTCAATGTAGCCTGATCTTTTTAGTACATTGTTATGAAATTGTTTATTTTCATCATATATATATATATATATTATATATATATATATATATATATATATATATATATATATATATATATATATATATATAGATATATATAATTACTATTTTATAGCTATACATAATTACTATTTTATAGTTATACATAATACACATGCTTTCTTAGATTAGGACCCCCGCTAAAATCGACTTGTCGTCGGTACTTTCTGGGTGTAACCTACCGGGAAGTACCGACGTCAAGTCCGTTGACCTACTTGCGTCCAAAAAATCCGAAACTAGGCTGGATTAACAAGTAGGAAAAACAAACATTAATCAACATATAAAGGAAAAAATCAATACATTTTTTCATGGAAATCGCTCCAGACAACTGATGTAAATCATCTAAAAAAATACTACTTCAAAGTAAAAAAAACTAATCAACGATGAGTATTAGATGGATAGATTCCGACTCATCTAGTCAAATCGTATCAAAGAAATATTTATTTTTAACAGAATCAATAAAAATAAACGTGTTAATCTATATTTTTAAGCATATTTTTTACTAAAACTTATTTTTCGTTTTTAATCAGCTAACAATAGTGTCGTTAGGGTTTAGGTTATGGTTATTTTACTGAAAAATATTTTCGGTTTCGTTAGGGTTAGGGTTTGCTATTAAAGTGTGTGTGTTTGTGTGTTTGTTTGTTTTTTCTCTGAGCTTTAACATTTTTTTTCTCTTACGATCAGTTTTTCTTCCTAGCAAAAGTTAATCACTCCTTCGGAAGACGCAACAGCAAATGGTAGCTCGTGAAAAGTCAGTATTATAAAATTGAAAATAGAAGCCTTTATCAATGCAAGATTAATTTAATTTATTTTTTTACAAAAAAAATGGCACAATACTGTCAACTCTGATGATGGAATTTTATTCCGAAATAAATAAAATTAAAGTAAAAATTAATCTTGCATTGATAAAGGCTTCTATTTTACATTTTATAATACATATATATATATATATATATTAGTGACGCTATATGTATGTCAGGCCCGGCACTTATTGTGCAATGTGTTACATATAACCTACATTACCCACGCTTACGCATATAAGCTTATTATATATATAGAAGTATAATAGCATTTTGTTTCCAATCCAGACTTTCCTTTATGTGGGAGCTGGATTTCCCTACATTAAAACCCGATTTTGTGTCTAAACTTGTCCTCTTTAAATAAGGACATTGCAGGGTCTAATTACAAGTGGAATGGGGTGATGATGGGGGAGAGGATTAGACAAAGGACAACACAAGATAAAATCGTGTTAATATCAAGTCTGTAAATAAGGAAAGCATTAAAACTATTCGCCGAACGAGACTTCACGAAGAACTCAACGAACGTAAGTGTTCGTTTTCTAAGTTTCTCTGTGCACAATGGGGTTTAACTCTTCTATCAAAATGAGTTATGATTCGGTTCTGTCATAGGACGTTAACCTCCTATGCATTAAGTTCTATTTCGATTGATAAATTGCTTTCAAATAGTCTTAAGGCACCTCAATGCGTGTTTAGCGATTAAAATGCTAATCCATGACAGAGTAACAAAAATGCCTTCCCAAACTTCAGCGTGACAGACTAACGAAAATACTATTTTAAATTTCCATATGACAGACAAACAAAAACGCTATTCAAAGCTTCAGCGTGACAGACCAACAAAAATGATATTTTAAACTTCAGCGTGACAGACCAACAAAAATACTATTCCAAACTTCAGCGTGACAGACCAACGAAAATGCTATTCTTGACTTCAACATAACAAACCAATTAAAGTTTTATTTAAAACATCAGCATGACAGACCAACAAAAACGCTGTTCTAAACTTTAGCGTGACAGACAATAAAAATTACTGTTACAAACTTCAGCTTTGCAGATCAACACAAATGTTGTTTCAAAATTCAGCGTGAATAACCAACAATATATATATATATATATATATATATATATATATATATATATATATATATATATATATATATATATATTAATTTTAAATAAATAATATTAAATTAAAATGGTGGCTGGACATTCGATTTCGAATATGTCCACTCTTAGCGTATCGATGTGATATTATTGCAAAGGTTCCCAGTGAGAGACGCGGATGTGGCTCTCTAAGCCTGCCAGACTTTTACACACTATAGATGAAGCCACCTCTTGTCCGTGCCTGTATTTTACAAAACATGCACTCGTTGGGGATTCAACAAATCTGCACGTGACATAGTTACCAAATTACAAGCTTGCATCTTCTATGTTTTCATCATGTGCTGGTGGTGTCACGTCCCGTCTCTTTCTTGCTGCTTTCTTCAACTGCTGGGGTTTAATCCTATTATTTTCAAAAAGCTTGCTGGCTTCAAAAAAGCTATTTCCTCCACTTTGACCTACAGCCACCTCCGTCAAATCCTCCAACATTAATTCCAAAGCACTTCAAATCGTCTTGGAGACAATCTTTGAATAGCTTACGATGTTTATGATGTGGGCGAATATTCCCAGTTAGGTCCCCATAAATTACCTGCTTGGGTAGTCTGTCATCAGTAAAACGAATTAGATGACCAACCCAACGACGTCTGCGTTTACTTATACGAGACGCGGTGCTTGGAGACGGAATAAACCTTGACTCTGCAAGCAAGCGCCATAACGATTAGGCCACGAGAAATTACCACGTCAAGTAGAGAATTTAAGTTCTATTTAATCAAAGGGCGGCATATCTAAAACATTGACTAGAGATTCTACAGAAGGTTGTCGGAATATGCCTTATAGCTACGTGTCAAGCTCTCTCTCTCTCTCTCTTTGTCTCTTTCTCTCTCTCTCTCTTTCTATATATATATATATATATATATATATATATATATATATATATATATATATATATTTAAATAAATATTAAATTATTTGACCACAAGTTTTTGCTATCATCATTGTAAGAGGGTTAAAATTTCAGACGGTCGAAAAAATTAACGCCAACGTGTCAAGCTTTTGTGATCATCAATCCAGGACGGTCGTAAGGCACGAACCCAGTACACAATAATCGGCGACTCTGCAACCAACGCTCTAATCTCACGGAAACGGAAAATTATCACGTAAAGAAAGGAAATTACGTCTAATTTGTGCGTTAAGAATATAGGCAAGATACAATAGACAGTCGAGCATATATATATATATATATATATATATATATATATATATGTGTGTGTGTGTGTGTGTGTGTGTGTGTGTGGGTGTGTTTGTTTTGTATATTGAGGCAATTAAACTTGCCTATTATTCCTAAAACACGATTAGAACATTTATTAAATGATTATATCAGTAACTCTAGTAAAATATACACTATTCAGCTATTAACCCAATGTTTGTGTTAATTCAAAGCAATTAGTATATATATATATATATATATATATATATATGTATATATATATATATTGTGTAGTTAAGCGTACTACATTTTGAATGAGATAGAATTGTGTGTTTAATTTGTTGATGCAAATAAACCTGCGTGTTAGATACCAGTGACGTGAAATCAGATCATTTCAGGTCATTTCAGGTCATTTCGCATACGAGAAAGAATGAAATGTTATCTTTAGTTAGATTTCTTCCCGTGTGGCATATATAGTCACGCCATTACATTGTCCTCAAGGAACGTAACCATTTAAAAATATATAAAACACTCCCCCCTTTCCTATTTATTATGTGGTCTTGTTTATTCCTCTGTGCTTTGGTCGCATCATCCAGGCAAATCGAAGTGAGTGCATCGTTCGATCGTCTCTTGTTACTATTGTTGATTAAAAAAAATGTGTTAGTTTTTGTCTCTAGTATTCGGTTTGTTTTTCTTATCTACCTATTATCCCAATCAATATTTTTATAATTATTTCGTATCTGGAGAAGGGTAATCGCTTAAACGTGACTATTATTATGAAACCAAAATATATGTTTATATAATAAATATATAAGGAGAGAGAGAGAGTAAGAGAGAGAGAGAGAGGGGGAGAGAGAGAGAAAGAAAGTGAGAGAGAGAGATTATGAAACGAATATGGTCGAATCCTTCGACCGAAGTATTTGGGTCCTGCTCTAATGATACATTTGTGTCATTATTTTCACTAACATGTTACTTTGGTGGTCCACATTTCCATAAATAATTTTACATATTTTCTAGAATTTTAATCTTATATTTACTCTTTCATATATATATATATATATATATATATATATATATATATATATATATATATATATATATATAAATATATATATATATATACTTCTGCTTGTTTTCCCTCACGGGGTGATGCTGAGCAGTTTCTTCGTCTTCTTTGTAACTTGCATCCATCGTTGCAATTCACCATGGAGGTCGAGGATTGTGGTTTCCTGCCATTCCTCGATGTTTTAGTGTCTAAAGCCGGTTTATCGTTTGAAACCTCTGTGTATAGAAAACCAACGTTTACAGGCCTTCATCTAAATTGGTTTTCCTTCGCCCCAAGATCAGGAAAAATAAATCTTATTGGTACTCTCACTCATCGAGCACTTATGATTTGTTCACCAACACGACTCGTTGCGGAACTTGGTGAAATTACTAATATTTTTCTTGCTTATGGATATCCCATTAATATCATAAAAAACACCATTGCACGCAAAGTTGCTAAATTTAATGGTGGTAAATTTATTGACCCGTCACATTGCCCTATATATTTGAAACTTCAATGCTTAGGTTCTCGCTTTCTTGGCCTTTTGGCCAAGATCAAAGTGTAGTATCTGTTCCGATGGATACTGCACACCATACTGGTATTGCCTTGGCCTTCGAGTCTTGATTTACGCCGGTCAATGGGTCTGTCCTGTGCAATTCTGGGAGGTTAACCCCCTCCCAGGCTTTGCCTCCCCACTTTGGGGAGGAGTAAGTTTATTGCGTACTGTCTGAGGCGTCCTGCCCAGGCAATCTTTTAAGAAACTCTTTACTCTTCCTCCAGAGTGCAAATTCCCACTTTTCGACCTTGTGTCACATTCTACGTGTGGGACGTAGATAAATAGGAGGTTCTGACGGCCTTGACATTGTCAAAAGGATTTCTCTTTCTACTCAACGTTGTTTTCCAGCAACCATGCTGATAGTAGTTTACACGACTCGAATCTTTTTCTCTTCTTTTCGTAAGGATGGTTTGCCAGCCACTCAAAATAATTATGTTGTTTATAAATTCCTGTGCCATTGTGGAACTGACTACGTTGGCAAGACTTCCCAAAGATTAGAAATCCGGGAACTTTCAGGCACAGGAATCAGCCATCGGTAATCACCTGGTTGCTACAAATAGTTGCTCTGACAAGTATTCCGATGGGTGTTTTTTTGTTTTACACAGTCCTAGGTCGAACTACTATCTCAATATTATTGAGGCGTTAGTTATTAACAATTATGCACCTAGCCTGTGTAGACAAAATATGTTGAAGCATCAATTGGAGATCTTTAAAGATTCAAATCCACCATAACGTTGAAAGATTTACGTTTTCTTTTTTCTCAATCGTTTTCTCCCACTTAAACAATCTTTTCCCTCATATCGCATTCGATTTTCTTAGTTTTTACTTCATCATTCTGACGTTTTCTTCTTAGAGGGTAAGGAAAATTTTAGCAATTTTTTTTTTCTATCCGCCAGTTTCATTGATTAAAAAATGTTTCCTCTGAAATTTTTCCTACGATTTTGTTGTACGCGAAATTTACTATATATATATATATATATATATAGAGAGAGAGAGAGAGAGAGAGAGAGAGACAGACAGACAGACAGACAGAGAGAGACAGAGAGAGAGAGAGAAAAAGTGTTAATCACATGATAATAATAAATCTAATAGCTAAATTGGTGTTACAACCACCACTCTATCCCGCTGGCTTATCATGTCCCTTGTAAACTCAGGCACAATTTACCATCATTTACAAAAACATAACTTTCCCTTCTGATTTAATTTTAGTAAATAATACGAAAATAATACATTTTGAAACCAATCAAAAAATATACACAAATCTATCTTAATTAAAACCCAGCAACGAACAATAAATAACATTGCGTATAAAACCAGTAACAACATTTAAAAATGCTTACGGTAATACAATTTTAACCTGTGGCGCTTTTTCTATCATCCCGGAATGTAAATTGTTAACATATCTCCTGGAACAGCACTGGTTCGTCCTTTTAACATTTTACTAACATGATATGCCTCTTACCGGCTGCTTTATGAAATGTCCTTCTTTTTTCTCGCTTAGATTCGACGAAGAATCGAAAATGTTCGTGATACATATGGAAATATTGAAAAAGTAAGAGGTAGAATTAAGCAGGTGAATTCTATGATGTTTATAATGTTTGCTCCAATATATATATATATATATATATATATATATATATATATATGTGTGTGTGTGTGTGGGTGTGTGAGTGTGTGTGTGTGGGGGGATGTATGTGTGTGTGTGTGTGTGTGTGTGTGTGTGTATGTGTGTGTGTGTGTGTGTGTGTGCAAACATCGTTAAGTGTAACAGAATTCGCCTGTTTAATTATAGATATTTTTTTCAAAATACATTCGCGAAGCCTATGGGACATTTTTTTGGATTTAAATACAAAAAAGACCATCAGAAAACGGATCGTGGAAGTTTTTTTAGCACGTATATTGAAAGATACGGACGTTTGGGTCAAAATGTAGAATAGGTTTTTCTGCATATCAGAAGATTCATTTTGTATATAAAACCAATGCTATTCAAAATAATTATGCCTTGATTGAATTTGTTTTTGTCTCTGATATTTTGTTTCTTATTCTTATCTACCCATTATCCGAATTCTTATTTTAATTATTATTTCCGGCTTTGAAGGAACGTAATCGCTGAAACGTGACTATGGTTTTGTATTGTTTAGCCATTTTTGGTCGGCATTGTTTTTTTTGCTGGGGACAATTAAGTTTTCTTTATAGCTGTAGCAGATTCGTTGTTGTTTGGATGGGTACCTATACCTGATACATAATGCGGCAAGGAGAATGTTCTTAGGGAATATCAAATTCACAAGCAGTTCACAGCCGCATGTATATCCCGGTTTCGGGAGATTACGACGTTAGTTTTTGCAAGTTGTTTTTTTCTAAAAACGTGTTGCTGTTTTCCCACTCACAGCTTCTGGTATTCCTAAATGGTCACCCGTCTGGTACTGGCCAGGCTACACGTCGCTTAAGTTTGGTGATCTAGCAATAACCGGTTTGTCAACGTCGTTATGCCGTATTGTTAGGATGAGATAGGTTCGTTATTCTAGATGTGGTGTTATTGTCGTAGTACTGTTGTCATATTTTGGTTTGCAAATCTATGTCTCATTTGAGGGTTGTTGATAAAGTGCAGAAACTTATCTGTGATTTGATTGGCCCCACCCTTTCTTCTTCTCTGCACCCTCTTTATCACAGATATAATGTTGCTAGTCTCACTCTTTTCTATAAATACTATTATGGCGTGTGTTCGTCAGAATTATGTGATTTATTTCCAGCTTCTTCTGTTCCAGCTAGTAAGACTCGTTGGTCTATTTATCTTCATCAATTCGCTGTTTTAATACCTCACTGTTATACAGCTTCCTATTCCAGTAACTTCTTTCCAACAACTTCAGGCTTGTGGAACTCTCTTTCTGCTGACTGTTTTCCCCCTACCTATAACCTTGGTATTTTCAAGACTAAGGCCAATAAGCATCTCCTGTGTTTGCGATAATATTTGTTTCTGTTAGCCCATTTACATCAAGTAGCTTCATGCCTTGTCTGGAGTGATTTCCATGAAATAATAATAATAATAATAATAATAATGACAGCGACTTTCACGGAGTGTTTGTCCGTTTTTCATTTGAATCAGGCATGAACAATAATTTTTCGCATTTTTTTGCTGTTTCTGTTTTGTTATATGTTTAACACCACAAAGGCGTGCGTTTTCTCCATGTCACAACAGTCTAACAATACCGGTTCTAGACAGCAGAAAATATAATAAAGAAGACAATATATCAAGTAAATGTTCCCAATAAGAAACAAAATAACACTTGGGGTGTTTGCTATTTTTCACAGCGAGTTTTTTTTTCTTGTTTTTTGGCTTGCCGACAGAACCGCCAATTTACCCAAGTTTCCGACTAAGCTATGTCAACACCAATGTGTTTGCGGTTCTTTTGAACACGGCGTAGGATGATACTGAATAGACGGAAAAACAAGTCACAATGCATGAGCTCCTCGCGACATTTTTATGATCAAACGTAGAAACAGAAACATATATGAATTCTGGTTAAAGGACATGGATCGTCCTCTGGCGCCAGCTCCTTCTCTTCATCCTAGTGTGCGTCCGGTGGTGACAGCAGCCTTATATATCTGAAATAATATTTTTTCAGGTTCAAACGTGCTCGTTCCTTGTAGAGCATCTCACTGTGTCTCCCGTGATCCTCTCTTGTATTTTTTCTTGTCAATAGTTTATCTGTATGAAGTTACATCTATATGCGGTCGTGTTGTCGTTTTGGATACATTAACACGAACTGTTTATCGAGAGTATTCAAACGTATCCAACTTTATTCACAGCTCGCAACCGCAATCCCACGAAAGTGTCTCGGAACGTTCTACAATCGATCAACAATGGGGATATTTTATTTATCTTTTTTATCTGCCGATCTTATTCCGACACCCAGAAACCAATGTATTTGATTCAAACTCGGGCAAATAGTAATTCTTCGCATTTTCGTATTGGGTTCTACTTTAATACAGGGTGGGCAAAAATAAGGGTCCTATTTTTAAAAATTCATAACTTTTTTATTTATTGATTTTTTTTTTTTTTTTTTAGAATAAGTAAAGGACCCCTTCCGAAGCAAGCATGAGCCGTATTAGCCCTAAGGAACGTACTCTCATTTAGAAAACATTATTTTTGCTTAAAAAACTCAAAACAGTGTAAAAACATATACTTTAGTTTTTGTAAGTTTTAAGAAGTGTTTTTCGGCTAAAATTTGTTTTGTTTATTTCAAAAAATCTCGGAAGGGTCAGTCTACACACACATAAAGTTTGGTGAGTTTAACTTTTATTTTGTGGAAGTTATTCAAATTCAAGTTATTCAAATTTAAAGATAGGACCCTTATTTTGTGGGCCAAAATAAGGGTCCTATCTTTAAATTTGAATAACTTGAATTTGAATAACCCCGCCATGAATAGAAACTAAACTCATCGGTGCGATTAGAAGCGGCAAGCTCTTTAACATAGAAACATAGAAACATAGATACATTCTGGTAGAAGGACATGGGTCGCCTTATGGCACCAGCTCCTTGTCTTCAACTGTGTATGCGTCCGGTAGCGACGGCAGCCTTATAATTGAATTTGATTTCTTGGTCAATCCATAACTTATCCAACCGCTTCTCAAATGTATTTACAAATTCAGCTTCAATTACACTTGATGGCAATCTATTCCACAAATCAACACAGCGATGGCTGAATTAATATTTTTTAGGTTCAAACGTGCTCGTTTCTCGTATAGAATCTGCTTGTGTCCCCTGTTTCCCTCTCTTGTATTTTTTCTTGACAATAGTTTATCTGCATTTAAGTCATATTTTCCAGAGAGCAATTTATAACACTCAATCATGTCCCCTACGTATTCTTCTATAGGCCAAACTTAGCAATTTCAGACCTTTCAATCTTTCTTCAAAACTCTGATCGTACAGTCCTGGAACAAGTTTAGTAGCTCGCCTTTGTATATTTTTATCATTTCAATGTGTTTCTCCTTATATAATCCTCACATATTATTTACATATTCAATAGGAGGCCTCACAAGCGCTTTAAAAATATAACCAATGAACTTCGATCCACGGACGAATAGTTTTTGAAAACAAACTTTGCTCATGGAAGTTCGGTTTTAGTTTAGGTGCACAGGGGAAGAAGTGAAAATTATTTACAGTTGTTGTAAATAGACGAGATTTTGTTGCAAATATTTTACGGGGGGTCGTAGAAGGAGCTGAGTTGAACAGCTTCCATGAATTTAAAGATAGAGTAGCGAAAGACTAGCCACGTCTTTTCTGTGAGAAAGAGGCTGTAAGGAGGAAAAGAGGGCAGCGCTCACTAGATTTGGAAGTCGGTTTGTATTTGTCAAAGTGGGAAAGCCTGCTTTGAGTGCCCCCCCCCCAGACAATATTTCGTACCAAATCACCTAGGGTGAAACACTGACGGGCACCCACGGCAGCGTTTTGTGCATCCTATATTTACATCTAGGAACTTAAGGATTAACGTAGTTATAACCAAAATTGCGCTATTCCCTGCAAAAAATTTTTTAAAAACATTCAAATTTGTTAAAGAATCTAGCGGTTTAGCAGCCTCGCATTAACATGAATTGAAGAACTTAAAATTCTACAAACTTTTGAACAAGAATAAAATGTTTAATTAGACACCATTAAAACCAAACAGAGCTGAAAGGGAGAAAATAACAAAATATCAAGGTCTAATGTATGATATGAAAAGAAACTGAAACCTCAAAGAGATCTTCATCATTCCAGTTATCATAGGAGCCACTGGACTCATGAAGAAGAACTTGAAAAAGTATTTAGAAAGTATACTTGTGAACCAAGTGCAAGAGAAATCCAAAAATCTGCACTCAAGGGAACAACCAGAATCCTGAAAAGAGCTCTCGGTTGGAGTCTGTAAATAGCGGGTGATCGTATGGAATTTGGAAGAATGCACCATCCCCAGGAAATAAATGAAAAGAAAAAGAAAAAAGTAACATGATATCCACCAAACGCCAAATATAGTCTAAAATTCAAAACAATAGTCCATGTTATGTCAACAAGCAATATATGGTTTTTAATTTAAAGAAGATCGGTTCATTATGGTGTCAAACATTGTTTGCTGCGGATGCACATATATACAAAAACACTTTCCTTTAATATCTAATAAATGATATCTATAGATTGAAAATCATTTTATTTTTTCCGAAGTATTTTAGGTAGTGGAGTGGTCGAGGGTTGTTGTTTTCCTTCGTATTGCTTTCAAGCTTCCCTTACAACTTGAAAGTCGTTTCGTCCGTGGGAAACAAAAGCCACGTGTTCTGCTATCGGTGTAGTTTTAACTACTTTTTTCTTAGATTAACTAACTAAATCTATTTAGCGCCTTAATTATTTTTGTCAGTACCATGTTCGCTTTCTTTAGACTGACATGTTTTTTGCTGATATCCATTTTTTAGTCTCTTGTCTTTCTGTGTGTAGCCAAATAGGTTTCGTGTTCATCGCTGTTTACGGCGAATTGCCAAGTCGCAAAGAATTGACCTAGAAACTCAGTCCATAGGTCTGAAGATACCAAATGTTACCGATTCTTCAGTTGGCGTGTTAGTAGTGCCTTGAAGGTGGTTTTGTCCGGGGGAGGCAAAAGCCACGTGGTCTTGCTATCAGTGTGTTTTTTGGCAACTGTTTCCTTAGTTTAACTTTCATATTTCGACCCAACCTTCACCCGGCCATATCATCTCTTTCTGTTTCCTTCCTCGGTCTCGTGTAGCTCTTATCTCTGCCTTTTTCTTTTTCGCTTTTTCTTTTTCTTCTTTTTTAGTTTCATTCATATTTTTTATTTTAGATTTCTGCCACCTTCATAAAACTTTGTGTAATTTTGTTCCTATCTTTAACAGGCATAATTTTATTTCAAGGCCTGATGATCGGGAGTTCCTCAAACTGCTCTCGTGAAACAAAATCAATTTTGTAGTAAAAATGAAATAAATGATCAGTTATATATATATATATATATATATATATATATATAAGTTTTCAATATAAAATCTTATTTCTTAAAAATATATTCTTAGTGAACTTTTTATGAATTAAGATTATTTTTTTAAAATAGCAGGTATTTAAACATATCGTTCCTATGAAAAACACAGATTAAAAAAATAAAAACCCAGATTATTTAATAAAAACAGATGTAGATTTTAAAACCCAGGAGTGTAAACCTGCACAAAACTGTTAACGTTTCATTTGTCAATATGCTTCAGTATGCTTCGGTTTTCTTCGGTTTTCGGTTTTCTTCGGCGTGGTTCGGGAACCAAAATGTTTTTGACGTAAAGCGAGGATTTTCCGACTTGATTATTTTGTTCGAAATCCGAATTGTTTCGAGACGTACATGAACCGAGGTTTGACTGTATCACTCATTCTTCATTGGAAGGGAAGCAGGTTCAATTTGCATAACATGCCAGGAGGCCTATACGTTACGTTTGACGAATTGTCTGGACCTAGAACCGACTCGACAAAATATTACAAACAAACAGACATGAGTAAGGTACTTGTCTAAGTAAATTCAGGCAAAATAATGGCTTGATATGCTGTAAAATAAAACAAGACAAAGAAAGTCTGAATAAATATTTGAATAGACTTAGAACTTGAAGCAAGAGTTTACTTTTAATAGAATTACTGGATTCAGTATTAACTAACCCGAAAAGAGCTGATATGCCGTAAAACAAAACAAACAAAAGGGTAAATATGCCGTAAAACAAAGCAAACAAAAGGGTCGATATGCTGTAAAACTTAACAAAAAAAAACTAGCGAACAGTAAAGCCAGAAAATAGTGAAGATTGAAACTTTCAACCTTTAGAAGACCATCATTTTAAACGGATTGTACTCAAAGCCATTATCCATTGCGTCACATGAACCTGATCATGGTTAAATGCTCAATACAGGCGATCATTTTTGATATCTACTTTAATTAACCTAAAACAAGGCACATTGCCACTAAGACGTAAGGGGCTTCTGTAAATTAGGAGCCATACCTACAGGGGAATCCTAAGTGGGGTGTTTAGTCGCAAGATGTTTGTTCACATTACATTTAAATTTCTGCCTGTTGTTACAGTCACTGAAACAAGGAGGCAGGAAGGGGATTTCAAAAGACTAGCAGTACGAGGAAAGAAGTTATTAGAGTAGAAAGCTTTCCGGCATCTGGGGTTCTCAATAGTGAAGCAGTGGGATTTTGCTAATTATCGGGTTGGTAGGGGGTTATTTAGGTCGAGGGGACACCACTGCAGCAAATTGTTTAAGCACATTTCATTAAAGTACTTGTAAAACAAGCACAGGGATGCAACATTACAGCGCTGGGACATGGGCTGGAGCTTTGTAAATAGTGCGAGACCTATTAGATTAAAGGCTCTTTTTGTACCCTAACAAGTAGAGCCTGGTAGTTGGTGCACCAAGCCAGATGTGACAACAATACTCTATATATGGCCAAAATGGTGGCTTTGTAGAAATATAGGATACTGGCAGGTGTAAAAAGTTGTTTAGCATGGTAGAGGGAGCCCAACTTCCTTGCAGCAGCCTTGGCAATGTCTTCTAATTATTTGTTTCAATTCATGTTACTTGTGAATATTAGGCTGAGGAGTCTCAATGGTGGACTCACATGTAGGGTGCTATTAGCCATTGCAATCAATGGTTGAAAAGGGTTCTTGTAGTTGTTAAAGGAAATGAGATGTGTCTTAGTATCATAAAATGTTACCATCCATTTATGACCCCATTCACCTACAGACTGGAGGTGATTTATTTGTGTGCTTTGCCCGCATGTCAATCATAGATAGTAATTTAGAATAAAAATAAAAATTACTTTAATCTTCAATACAGGCGATAGTAATTTAGAATTAAAAAAATACTTAACACTTCTAACCGACCATAATATACGGAACGAGAACAATCAACCCTCGTGGATTAAATAAAAGGTTAATTTCGAAATTCATTTTAGATTCCTGAGATCGACTTTAAGATCTTCGAGTCTGACAAGTGTACCTGGAAAATCTAACCGAAAGTTTAATTGTTTACAAACTTTCAAGAGTTTATATGCCGTAAAATAAAAAAAGTAAACATTTAAATATTTATTTTCATTGAAGGTGCTCGACTGAGCTCCTATCTGTGGTTCCTCCTTTCAGAAAATACAAAACAAAAACTCCTCTAACTACAACATCTGTAAATAATTGTCCTTTCTTTCTGTGTGGACCTAAAACTAAACGGAACTTCCATGCGCAAAGTTTCTTTCCAATACCTACCCGTATGTGGAACACAAACAGCCGGGCTGTTTACCAGCTGCAAACATGGTCGTTTTCATGTCCAATATAAACAAATCCTTGTAGAGCCCTTCTTCTAAAAATAATCAAATTCTGACCTAATTTCAACGATCGTTAACCAATCATCACGGTGTTTTCTCACCGTCCACCTGACTATTGAACGACTGAGCTTTGCGTCTTAATAAACAATGATTAGTTCGTACATAAAAGAATAGTTGAAGAGGCTAAGAACTTGAAGCAGAATTGTATTCATTTATTAATTTTATATTTATTTTTACAAATATGACTTGATTCAGCATTAAATGACTCGGAAAGGGTTGATATGCCATTAAATAGAAAAGACAAATATGTTTATACCTCGCGGTCACATCAGGCGTTAATTTACTTTTTAAACCACTGGTGGATTCCATGCGGGGAGAAACGGCAATGAAAAATATATTTTTCATTTTCTCTTTCATCTGATCTCGTGTTTGCATTTGGCACGCCAATCCAGAGATGCTGCCATGTTCTTCTGATCAATCGCAATATAAATAGACGATCACGGAACTAAAAAACTGGGTTGAAAAATTAGATTCCAACCCTTTTGGATTTCCCATGTTTCCGTGTGTCTTCATTAATGTTAACTTGAAAAGTGATAACTTCTCAAAATAGTTGGATTGGCTAATCCGAGATCTTGAGTTCCATCTAGAGGGATGTAATTCTCTCTCTCTCTCTCTCTCTCTCTATATATATATATATATATATATATATATATATATATATATTTATATCGAAAAAGTAGAGCACTGTAAGTGTAGTATTAATACAGCATGACGTCACTAGCTTTAACTGCATCGTCCCTTCCATTAAAAAAGAAGTAGAACGCTCTAGACGTTAAAATTATCACCGTTTATTCGCTATTTAAAATTGGCCGTGTGGTTAAGGCGTCGGATTTGAGTTGAAAAATACTTGTAATACAGGGTTTCGAATCGCATGACCGGTAGTGAATAGTCATATCTCTATACTGATGAGTCCCGATTTAAAAAAGGGCGAAACGTATACGACCATAGATAATAAACAATAACAAATATTTGTTATTATATATATATATATATATATATATATATATATATATAGATATATTAAATTATTAATACCTACATACGCTAGCGTTTCAAGCTTATCGCTCTCATCGAGAAAGTAACAATTTCAGACGGTCGGGAGGCGCGAACCCGGTTCACAGAGTCAGCCTAGAATCTGTAAGCAGTCGCCATATCCACTCGGCAAACGGAAATTGTCACGTAATTAAGGGAAATTAAGAGATCTTACCTAGAAGCGGGAACAGATAGAAGACTAGTCGAGAGTGGTCGACGAACGTATTCGGAACTTTGCATTAGAGCTTTTTGACAGTCTATTTTTAACATCCCCGAGAGTGCTCAACTTTAATTTCTTAAAGGGGCTTAATATAATATTTATAAATAAATATTGAATTATTAATACCTACAGACGCTAGCGTTTCAAGCTTATTGCTCTCCTCAGTACAGGAAAGTAACAATTTCAGACGGTCGGGAGGCGCGAACCCGGTTCACAGAGTCAGCCTAGAATCTGCAAGCAGTATTTCTCTTCTTTTTTCTTTCCATTCTCTTTTCCTTTCCTCTTCCTTTCATTTTTTTATAATCCTCTCTCTTTTTTTCTGTTTCATTTGTTCAGCCTCTCTCTTCTCTTTTTCTCTCTCTTTCTATGTGTGTATCTCCCTTACTTCTCTTTCTCTCTGTCTCTCTTTTCCTCTCTTTCCTTCTCTCCAAATGTTGAATTACTTCTAGAGAGACTCCCTTATCTCATTCTCTCTTTTTTTCTTTTTTTCTTTTCGCCATCTCGTTCTCTCTCTCTCCCTCTCTCTCTCTCTCTCTCTCTCTCACATACACCGTTTACCTTTCTATATTCCTGTCTCTTTCTTTTCTATAACTTTCTTTCATGTCTCTCTCTGTCTCGTTTCCTCTATTCTCTTTTTATCATTCTCTCTGTCTCTCTCTCATTCTTTTTACTTTTTTCCTCTTTCTGTTTCTCTTTTTCTCTTTCTCTCTTCCTATTTATCGTTCTCTTTGTCTCGTTTTTCTCCCTCTTTCTTCCCTCTCTGTGTCTGTCTCTCTTCTTCTCTACTTTTTCATGTTTCTCTCTTTCTTTATTTCCTCTCTTTTCATCCTTGCCTCTCTCTTTCTCTTTCTCTCTCTCAATTTATTGTCCACTTTCTCTCCTTTTAATATCTGTCTTTACTTTTTTTCTATCCCCTCTTCATATATTCTTTCTCTTCATTTTTCCGTTTCTCCATCTTTCATCTTTCCCTCTTTATTCATCTGCATCTTCTATTTGATCTTATTCGCTGTTTTTAAGTTTACTTCCTCGCTCTCATTACTTTCTTTGTCTGCCCCCTATTCCGTTAATCTCTCTCTCTCTCTCTCTCTCTCTTCATGTAAGATCCAAATACAGTTTGTTGATCACTTTAACTGCTCGTGTAAATTAGCCGCCGACTCACTATTTACAAAGTTAAATTCCTCTTTAATTATTAGCTAATTCCCTATGGCCGAGGGATTAACGCTCTTGACTGCTCGACCGTTGTGAATTAGCTTCCTGCACTGAAGATTGCGTTAGCATGAAACATCGATGTCTGTAGGTAATAAATTAATATATATATATATATATATATATATATATATATATATATAATTCAGGTGAAACATCCACAGGGTAGTAATCCAAAGAATTTCAACCGGGTTTATAAAAAGTGCTCAATATCAAATAGAGCTTTTATATATGATTATTTTTATTTACACAGACATGTACAAAATCTGCGACACTGGCATGTCGATGTTATCGATCAACATCTATTATAAACTGAGATCTCATCAGGCAGAGTTAGAATCCGATCTTAACCTTAGATCATATTTGAAAATAACTATATTTTGTACATGTCTGTGTAAATAAAAATAATCATATATATATATATATATATATATATATATATATATATATATATATATATATATATATATACGTATCTCTCTATCTATCTATTTATCTATTTATCTCTAACATTCATTATATATCTGCCTTTCTATATCTCTCGCGTCTTACTATAAATCTCTCTCTTTCCCTTTGTCTATCTTACTCTCTATCTTTCTATATCTATGTCTCTCTTCTTCTCCTCTCTATCATCTGTTACTCTTTCTCTCTATTTCATTCTTTCCTTACTTTCCCCTCTTTCTGAATCTCTTTTTCTCTCTTTTTTTAATTTATTTGTATTTACTTTCACTCCCTCTCTCTTTAGTCCGTTATTTTATCACCCTATCTCCCCCTCCCTCTCTCTCCCTCTTTCTCTCTCTCTCTCTCTCTGTTTCTCTCCCTTTCTTCTGTTTCATATTTATCTCACTTTTTTCTCTTTTTCTCTCTCTATTTATCTGACTCTTTTTTTCTCTCTCTCTTAAATCTCTTTATTTTCTCTGTCTTTACTTTCACTTTCTCATTCTCTTTTTCAGTACTACTCAAGGGTTTGCGCCTAATTTCCGTGACTGCTCCATAGCAGCGATCCAACAGCTCACGGAAGCGTCCGAGACCTGGCGAGTCGAAAACGAGGCTGTAAACAAAACTGGACAAAAAAAAAAAATGTCTGTCGCGCAACCCACGGCAACTCGGAGGCCCAGGGCATACGGTGGAAATAGAAGAGTCTCTATTCATCCACCGGAAAAAAAAACCATGCTGGCCGTGTTTTCTCCAGCCACTCTGGGTCTTCGGGGAGGATACGACCCCGCAGAGAAGGAGGGGTTTCCTGGTGACAGTGCCTAACAGGAATGCCGAAACCCTAACTCTTCCAATAATCAAGCCAGTACCTGGGACGACGGTAGTATCCGATTGCTGGAGAGCGTATAACAGTCTTTCGCTCAGCCTAACAAAACAAGCGGCAACAAAAGTAGTAGTAAACCCTGAACATCTACGAGAAAATATACGTAATCCCCCCCCCCAAAAAAAAATATATATATAAAAAGAACTTGCCTAATTGTAAACTTGACTAATTTGCTTTACGTAACACGAAACACATAAAAGAAAACATAAAAATGTTTCATTTTGCCCACGAAAACAATTTTTTTAAAAGTTTATTTATAGTTCTTCAGCTATGGGTTTGTTCATTTCTTTCATTTTTTTTTTTACAAAAATATATGCATTTTTTTTCTTTCCGTATATTCGTCGTCTTATACTGTCGTCTGCCAACCTTCCATTTTTTTGCACGATTTTTCGGTTTTGTTTATACAGCGTCGTTTTGGTCTCGACTGCCTCGTTTTCGACTCGGCAGGTCTCGGACGCTTCCGCGACCTGTCGGATCGATGCGGTCGAGCAGTCACGGAAATTAGGCGCAAACCCTGGAGTAGTACCTCTTTTTCTTTCTTTTTATCTCACTTGCCTCTCGCTCTCACTCTCTCTTTTCTTTCTATGACCCTCTCTCTTTGTCTTCTTTTATTTGTTTAGTCTTGCTTTGTCTTCTTTATTGGTATTCTTCTCTATCTTTCTCCCTCTATTCACTTTCATCTGTCTATCTTTTTCTCTCGTTCTTTATTCTCTTTTCTTTCTTTTTGTCTCCCTCTCTCTTTTTCTCTCATTTGAATCTCTTTCTTTTTTTCTGTCTTCACTATCACTTACCCCCTCTCTCTGCTGCTCTTTACTCTCTTTTTTACCTACTCCTTCTTTTTCTCTCTATCTATCTATCTATCTATTTACCTCGCCTTCATTCTATATCTATTTCTCTTTCTCTCTCTTGTCTTTTCTATCTCCTTCGCACACTCCCTATTTTCTCCCTTTCTTTCTCTCTCTTTCCCTCTCTTTGTTTATTTCTTTAACCCTATTTTTCTATCTTTTTTCTCTCCCCCTTTGTATCTCTATCTCCCCTATCTGCATCTTTCTCTTCCTCTCTTCTTATTACGATGATAAAGTTATTTAATTTTCTCCTCTCCCCTCTAACCATTCACATCAAAGAAAACTTCAGCGTTTCCAAGCCGATAGATCACGTCCTTAGTAACGAAACTTACGACCTCGCTGTTAAAACCTATTTACAGTAGTGACGGACAATCAGAGTAGAAATAACTTGTTTTTTTTAACCCAAAAAATGAAAAACCCTAATAGAAAAAAAATCACATTAAATCAGAAAAGTATATGGTCCAAATGAAATTCAAAGTATTTATTTATATTTAATTTTTTATTTGTTTTCATGGAAATCGCTCCAGAAGAGGCATGACGTCATGTGATGTAGGGAGCTAATAAGAACTATTAGTTAATGAATGTGATTATAAAGTATTAATTTTATTGTTTTAAATAACTTATAGACTTTTAAGGTCACTTAGATTCTCTCTTTTCACCACCAACGCTCTGATTGCCACCTGACCCCAATCTAAATGAATGCCTCTCGTCTTGAGGAATCCCTCTGCTTTGGCAAGCTTCTTTGATTGACCTCCACCCCTGATTTGAAATAGTAGGCTTACATCAAATCCGTTGCCAAGGTCGCTGGAAAAAAGTTGAATCATTCTACCGCCCCCAGAAGGTATCTCACCCCTGACGCAGTCTTCTAACTTTATAAAAGCCAAATACGTCCTCAAATGGAGAACTGTTGTCACATCTGGGTAGGTGTTGCTCAAAGCACCCTTTCCTGTTCTGACAGAGTACAAAACCGACATCGCAATCTAGTGGGCGATTTCCTCTTCGCCTCTCTACTACCTCTTTCTCACAGAAGAAACGTTGCTAGTCTTTCTCTACTCTATCGTTATTTTAATAGCAGGTTTTTTGCTGAGCTTCAATCTATGGTCCCTTCTGTAAAACATTTACAACAAAACTCGTATAGCTATAACCATTGTCAGTAATTTACCTTTCTCATCCTCTATGCCTAAAACGAAACTTCCATGAGCAAAGTTTATTCACTAAAACTGCTCGTCTGTGGAACTCGGTATCGTGGAGTTGCTTTTAAGCAGACTACAACATTACCGTTTTCAAGTGCAATGTAAACAAATTCTTGTTAAGCTGTTCTCCTAAATAATGAAATTCTGTCAAACGTTCACCAGCACTACCAATCATCACGGTATTCTCTCGACGTCCACCTGACCCTAAATAACTCTTATCCTCGAGTGGCCTTTTTGGCCTATATAAGTGGTGACTCTTTAGTAAAAAAAATACTAAGTGACCACTTTTACAAACACACTGAAGTTATAAATGAAGTGTTATTACATTCGAACTTGCAGTGCTTCAATGTGTTGTCTCTTTGTAAAGGTGGTAATTTACTTTCGACTAGGGGTAGGCATTCGTCGGTCAGGGACGACCATGGAACAGTCAGAAAAAGCCGAACGAACATTCGGTTTAAAATTTTATGAGCAAAGACGGTGAGGCATAATCTCAATAATTACTGATAGTAATAAAAAAGGAAGGAAAGTATATTTTAACTTTCAATATAGACACAAAAATATTTATATTATTATTATTATTATTATTATCACAACAGAACGAAAAGAATAATAGAGACAGTTTTGTCTTTTTTCCTTATTGATTAGCTTTGTCTTTTTTTCTAATCGATTAGTTTTGTCTTCTTTTCTTATCAATAAAGAGGAGGCGAGGGGGAGTTTTGCCTTCTTTTTCTTATCGATTAGTTTTGTGTTCCGATGATTTCAAGCAGTAAATAAAGAATTTGTGTTCCCTTCTTATCAATAAAGAAAAAGGGAAAGATGTTATTTTTTCTGATCAGTCAGTTGTGTATTCTTATCGATTAGTGTTGACTTCTTTTCTTATCGTTAAAGTGAACGAAAGAGTGGGAATGGAGTCTTGTCTTCTTTTTTTTATAATTCGGTTTTATCTTCTTATCAATTAGTTTTGTCTTCTTATCAATTAGTTGTGTCTTCTTATCGATTAGTGTTGTCTTCTTTTCTTATCGTTAAAGTGAACGAAAGAGTGGGAATGGAGTCTTGTCTTCTTTTTCTTATAATTCGGTTTTATCTTCTTATCAATTAGTTTTGTCTTCTTATCAATTAGTTGTGTCTTCTTATCGATTAGTGTTGTCTTCTTTTCTTATCGTTAAAGTGAACGAAAGAATGGGAATGGAGTCTTGTCTTCTTTTTTTATCAGTTGTTTTATCTTCTTATCAATTAGTTTTATCTTCTTATCGATTAGTTGTGTCTTCTTTTCCTATCGTTAAAGAGAACAAAAGAGTGGGAATGGAGGCTCGTCTTCTTTTACTTATGAGTCAGTTTTATCTTCTTATCAATTAGTTTTGGTTTTTTTCTCATCGATAAAGAGAACGAGAGAAAGAACTAGAGAGAGAGAGAGAGAGAGAGGCAGTTTGTTTACCTTTTCGAATCGATTAGTTTTTACTTCTTATCGATTAGATTTGAGCTTCTTATTGGTCTGTTTTGTCTTCTTTTTCTAATCGATTAGTTTTGCGTTCCAATGATTTCAAGTAGTGAATAAGAATTAAGTGTTGAAGCGATAACGAGCAGGCAAGACCTGCTAGTAATAATAAAATCAATGTTTTTGACCGATTGATTAAAATATGTGTCCTTGTTAAGAAACCTCCGGTATTTAGAAACGCAATGTATAAAAAGACAAATAATTGTTTAGTTGTTTTGTTTTCTTCGCCAAGACTTAGACGCTGCGGGATGACGTCATAATATACATGGTGTTGCCTCAGATGATAGCTGCTAAGCAGATGCACTGGAACATCCAAGCGGTCTCATGGGGCTCGTTCCTGCAAATGTTTATTATCTGTCCAATCTCTCGTATGAATCTGGCAGTTTCGTGAATTGACGCCTACCAGACAGGATCACAGGTAAAGTAATCCTTAGCCTGGTGTTACCACACACGCCAAACTATGAAACTATTAAAAAAAAACAGACAATGAATTACTTTAATAATTATTTTCAAGAATATACATTTACACAATTCTTTTCTATGCTATATTCTAAATTTGTACAAAGAAACAATTTCAATATGCAGTACAGCTGTCACAAGTAGAGAATTATGGCCACCTTAAAAGACAATCCCTCAGATAAAAAATGTCGTTATCTATAAATACATACCAATCACAGTCTTGAGAGCTATGGGCACGTTTGCTGTCTAATCTGGTTGGCGTGTGACATGTCCTGTTAGCCTTTGAAATTTTATTGAACGTGTTACACATCAAGACAAACAAGACACGCTTCTTAATTTAATTTTAACAAAAGGGGGATCAATTTGCCTTCTATTTCTAGTGAAATACTCATAGCTTTAACCACGAATAGTAGTAGTAGTAGTAGTAGTAGTAGTAGTAGTATAGGGCCTCCGTCGGTCAAGGGGGACTATGTGTAATGCATCTTTAGCCTGTGTGTCTTATCCGTCTGCTCGGCTGAAGCAGCGGCGTTAGTACCTAAAGAGACCAATGAGGGAATGGCAGTTTCTGTCGCAAATAGAGATCAATATTTATATATTAATATTGCCCGACTGATTCACCCGGGAACCGGTAATTTAAACAGATATAAAAACATTATCTCTGATAACTTACTGGTACAATATGCGACTATTGTACGAGTGTTCGACTCTCGATTATCGGCGTGTCATACTCAACATATCTAGTAACACAGAGAAAACGTGATACGACGAAACAGCTGTCCCTGCATGGCACTATATATAAAAATGACAAACATATATTATTTACTACGATTATGACTAACGTTCATATTTATATAACTAATGATAGGACGATTCAAATATTTTTCCGATTCCGATACAATTACCGATTCTGTTCTAAATTCATGATTCCGATATAATTACCGATTTTGATTCCGATTCTAATGACAACGGTTTTCGAATCTCGGTGTGTAGTAGTAGTCAGGGTCGACCATGAGCGATGCATCCTTAGCCTATTTGTTCAATGTGGGAGTGGAAGTTTCTGTCGCTAAGGTTACTGGCGAATCTTAGGTGTTCTCTCCAGGTTGTAGGCTGTAGGCTTGTTGATTCCCAAGATGCGGTGTGATATGGAAAGGCTGTTGCCCATGTAGCATTCCCCTTCTACTCGTCGCTGGTGGATCAAAAGGAACAGCAAGGCTGTTACAGTGTGTCACTAACGCCGTCGCAGGAGGTGGTAGAACGAAGTTTTAGGCAACGTCGAAATGCATTAGGGGCACCATTCCGGATTTTTCTTCGAGGTTTTCTCCTGAAGCCTTTCCGGATGGCTGGGTATTCCACAAGTCATCGGATGTTTGAAATACGGGTGTTACCTTCCCCTGGATGGACTGCCTTCCAAGGCTGACGAGCTTCACCTACTCGACTATACGTATAGTAAGACTCATTTCGTCCTAA
>OY744519.1:158284028-158339028 GCA_963556195.1 Sepiola atlantica
GAAATTGTTTGTCATCGACTTAGGTATTCATTCCAAATCACTAAATATATATATATATATATATATTATTTCCTGTATCCAGATATAATATTATAAGGATATATAATATATTATGTATCGATTTTCAGTATTTACTTAAACAATGCTCGATACGTGAGTCAAGCTCAGTGGTAAGGTATGAAAATATATTTAAGTTATGAATAAATATTCATGAAAAGTAAGCTACATTACATCGGACAATTCTCTCAATTATTTGTGGATTTATTTATATAGATAGAGATATCTTCCTATCAAGCTATGGGTTAAATATTACTACTCCTCTTCTTCATCAATTCGACATCTTATCGCTGTCTTCCTTCGTCTATATAGAGGGAAAGTGATTACATTACATGGCAATTAAGCTGCACTAAGATCGGATAATTCTTTTTATCTTTTGTTGATTTCTTTCAATGGTGGATTGTCCTCTTTTAACAAAAACCGAACACTTTCTCTTTCGTTCGCCGTCCCATTTTTACAATGATTACAATGAGATCCAAGTTCTATTAATCAGGTTAGCAGGAAACGAGGTCCCTCTTTGCTGTTCCGACGAGTCAAATGCTTTTTGATCGAGCAATTAAATTCAGATTATCGGAGTTTTTCTTTTTTTTCGGCAATACTTAGGCATGGATCCAGAATTTCCGATGATCTATATTTGCAGATTCGACAAATAAATACAGAGTTACCCCAATATTTATTGGGGTAACTGTATATGCAATCTTTTCTGAAATCCAACCATTTTTTCTCCTTTATGTTTTTTATCTGTTTGTGCTTCTGTCATTGCCCATTGTAACCATTACTTTAATCAGTATCGTCGGGATGGCTCTGAGGCTTCTAGACAATTCTACAGAAGAGCTAGCAATGCCTGCAAGGGAGCAATCTATGGGATAAAGTTTAGCTATTCTTAAATAATTCGTTACTCTATCTCATCTCAAAAAGTTGGATCTCGTGATTTTTATAGAATCTTCAATAGTTTCATTAACGGTGGCAAGTCTTCTATTCCATCTTTTGTTACTGGTCTTAAGGTTATTTGACGATCATAAGGCTGATCTCTTTGCTCGTTTTTTTGGCTGACAATTCTTCTCTTAATGATTCTGGTGCTGTTATTTGCTAATTTTCCTTTAATAACTGATCAGTATCTTGATTTTGCCATTATCACCCCAAAGATGGTTGCTAGAGTTCTTTCTGATCGTGACCAGTCTAAAGTTGTCGGTTCTGATTCAATTCCTGTTGTCGTTCTCAATCATCGTGCTCTTGAACATTTTTATATCCTTTTTAAATTATTCAATCTCTGTTTGTCTAGGTCCCGTTTCTCTTCTTGTTGGAAGGAGTTCTCTGTTGTCCCTATCTTTAAAAATGCTAGTGATCAGTCTGACTTAGTCTCTTCTCTGTTATTAGCAAAGTTTTTGAAAGGTTTGTCAACGGCAAGCTTGTTGCGTTTCTAAAAAGTCCGTGCCTCTTTAGCGATGTTCAATATCGCTTTCGTGGTGTTCGTTAAACTTATAATGTCAACGGCAAGCTTGTTGCGTTTCTAAAAAGTATGGGCCTCTTTAGCGATGTTCAGTATCGCTTTCGTGGTGTTCGTTAAACTTATAATGTGTTAACTATTGTAACTAAGCAGATCTGTCGGTTCATGGATAATTCAGGAGCGGGTAGATCCATTTCGCTTGACATTTCAGAGGCGTTTGACAGTGTCGCATTCTGGTTTCCTACACAAACTTCAGGGTGATAGTATTGGTGGTGAGGTTCTTGATATTATTAGGTCTTTTCTTTCTGGTGGAAGCTTGAGTAACTTTGGACAGTGTCTCTTCATTCGCTTTGCCTGTCAATACTGATGGTCCTGGGGGTTCTATTCTAGGCTCAACACTCTCTCTTCTTTATATAAATGATCTTCGAGAGTATATTGTTTAGAAAATTTACATTTATGCTGATGATGTTGCACAACTCCTCTTCTTGGGCCGTGGCAGTTCTCATTTTATATGCCCGTCCCGGAACGGGTCGTGGAAGTTCTCGTTTAATCACTCGTCATTTTTAACACCATAAATAATATAGTTTGCATACTTTTAAATTTCTCCCTCGCCGCGTAGAGGGTGCGTGTCGTCCAGTGGTTGTCTTCTTTCTTCTCTTCTGTACTGCCGTGAACATCGCCGCTACAACAAATATTTCATGACAGACTCACTAAACAACAATCTTTTAAACTTTCAATTCTTTTTATTACAAGCGTTAGTTATCTATCGGCTTGAAGATATTCACCAACGTCGAGAGAGAGAGAGAGAGAGAGAGAGAGAGCAACTTACTGCTTTCGTAATTACTTATTAATTAAGTCTAAATCATTCGTGGAGGGGGGAAAAGAGATCTTTCGCCTGTATTTTCTTAGGGAAATATTTCCCTATGTATGTTGCAGACTACATCATAAAATCACGTCTGATAGGTTCGCGTCCAAAACCCAGACTGCCTAAAACTCGCTTCTCACGAAGAACGGGTGACGTCACGGATCCCTCTGCTTCCCAGGCAAAAGCCCGTGACGTCATAGAGCCTCGATCGCAGGTGCGCATTGACCCTTGATTTGAGGTCTCGTCACGCGGTGACCCTGTTACATCTGTGAGCTCCGACTGTGAGAACAGGCCCCATTCTGCACTCGACTGCACGGGTCCACCCGCACTAATTCGCGTAAGTCAAACCAACGATTTGAAACAGATACGTCCATTCCCATAGGGCCATTATGCAACAATGATACTACTCTCTATTCTGGTGTTGCTTCTCGACTATCTCTCTCGTATCAATCGAAATATGAAGCTGATCTAGAAGTTTATCTGGGTTCTATTGTGAATTCGGGTAAGAAATGGTTTGTTTCGTTTAATCTTGTTTAGACGCAGGTGGTGTCTTTCAATCGTAGGCGTGTCCCTTTTCCTCCTTAGATTCTTATCGATGGCTCTGCTCTTGAAGAGAAATCGACTCTTCTTGGTTGTTCTCTCTCATCTAATTCTCTTAAAGTTCATATATTAGACTAATTGCTCTTTTTGCTTCTCGTAAAGTTGGTTCTCTCTATCGCTCCAAACACTTTCTCACACCTGAGGCTATTCTCTATCTCTGGAAATCTACTATCAGACCATGTATAGGGTACTGTTGTCATATTAGGGTTGTTGAATCTATCTCCCATTTGAGGGTTTTTGATAAAGTGCAGAAACGTATCTGTCATGTGATTGACCGAACCCTTTCCGTTTTCTGCCGCTTTTCTCTCACAGACGTGTTTTTTGCTAGTCTCAGTCATTTCTATAAATACTATGATGGTATGTGCTCTTCAAAATTATGTGTTCTATTCTTCGCTTCTTTTTTTCCAGCTCGTTTGACTCGTTGGTCTAGTGGTCTCCATTAATTTGCCTTTTTGATACCTCACTGTAATGCAGATTCCTATTCCAGTAGCTTCTTTCCAAGAACCGCAGGCTTGTGGATATGTCTTCCTGCTGATTATTTACCTACTACTTCAAGACTAAGGTTAATAGGCATCTCTTGATTTTTTGCGATAATCATATTTCGTTTAGCGTCATGCCTCGTTTGGAGCGATTTCAATTAAAAAAGTAACACTTGTCAATTATACAAAGTGACTCATCAAAATTCCACTCATCAGTAATAAAATTTGCAATATTTTCTGTAATCAAGCCATGTTTAGTACAGATAAACTCCAATGCATGGCTGACGTGTCCACCAAGTTTCAATCATGAATCTCATACAGTCTTTGTTTTATCGCAGTTCAATGATAGACGGGAAAAGTTTGGAAATCTTTTTGGGGTTGGTATATAATACAGGTTTAGTATACAGGTGACGGCTCAATACCACCACCTCCACCACAACTACCACCACCATCACCACCACAACAACACTGTTCAATAATACATAACACGCGTCCATCGAGTCGTGTTTGGCTTTTTTTGCTCTCTACCTCATTAAAGACAAGGAACTGGGTCTTTTCTGATCAACCGGGAGTCGTTGGTTTCATGACGTTTAGAAAAACAAACAAAAAATAACAGCAACAACAATGGCGTTAGGACGTTTATGCAATGCTCGCTTTTCTTTAAAAACAAGGAAGAACATATCTACCAGAGACTTCCCCACTTTTAGTCTTCTTTATAAACGTTAATGGTTTCGCTCCAGGTTAACGACCTGTCTCTGTAAAATATCCTTGCTTCGAATGCGATGTCTCAAGACATGGAAGTACCTCAGTTTAAGACTAAGTCAAGCTGAGAGATAAGTACTCGAAACCATAGATTTCCATCTAGATACGACAGGACCCTCTAGGCAGTAACTAACTAACTAAAAACATAATGGAAATTGACACCCCAATTCCACTCATAAAATCGTTAAAAAATTCACAATATTATCTGCAATCAAACCATATTTGCTACAAATTTTTTCACAAAGTTCTAATTTTCAATATCTAACAGTTATCGATTATCGAGCTCTTTAATCCAAATGATCGGAGTTTTTTTCAGCACTACTTAGGCATCGATCCAGTATTTCCGTAATGAAGATTTGCAGATTCGATAAATAAATACTGGGTGATTTACTTATAAATGCAACCCATGGAATCGTTAATAAAATGTGCAATCTTTTCTGTAATTCAACCATATTTGCTACGATTACACTTGAATCTATGTACGGTATAATAACGTTGACACACCGATTCCCGTTATATCACCGAAGTTAAGCGATATTGAGCCTGGTCAGTATCTGATGGGTTACCATTTGGGAATAGCAGGTGTTGTAGGTTCTCTCTGTTTATTTCGGCATTGTTTCCAGTCGTCTTGGACTTCTTGCCACTAGGATAAAGCCGTGTCGACTCAGTAGAGGTGTGGTTGGAAGAGTGTGAAACCCTTTCTTCACAAATACACGCGCACCCACCCTTACAGATGGTATTTATTGTCTCCCGAAACTGAACAGAGGTCATGTATTCTTGACTTGTCCACCAAATTTCAGTCTTGAATATCCGACAGCCTTTGTTTTTTTTATCGCCGTTTGGTGCTCCCTCGATGTAAATTCACTAGACCAACTCGACAATCAACTAAATGCCATCCAGTCACTGTAGAGGTCCCCAGATGCCGGAGAGCTTTCTACTCCAATAGCTTCTTTCCTCGTGCTGCTGGCCTCTGGAACTCCCTCCCTGTCCCCTGTTTCCCCGACGGTACTGACATGCAGAAATTTAAAACTAATGTGAACAGACATCTCGCTGCGCAGCTCCCAATTTAGGTTGACCCCCCCCAAAAAAAAACCCTCCCTTTTTTCTCAGTAGCCCCTTACGTTTACAGTGGCGGCCTGCTTTGTTTGGGGTGAACTATGTTAAAAAAAAGAAGATATGCGGAACATTTTGGCGATTTTTTCTTGGCTGGTATATAACACAAATCTATTATACAGGTGACCCCACATACATGCCACCCATGCAATCGTTAATGAAATTCGCAATGTTTTCTGCAATATAACAAATATGATTTACTTGTCCTCCGAGTTTCAGTATCGATATCACACAGTCTCTGTTTAACAGCAAGAACTCGTTTTCTACTACTATTGCAAATAACTTTTTTCTTCCTGTAGGTGACTAATATCAAATGAAAGTTTCATAAACGGAGTTGTTTCTTCAATACCTTCCCATCTGTGTAACACGTTGCTACTAGATTGCCTTCCCGAGGACTACAATATGGTCATCTTCACATCTAATGTCAATAATCACTTGTCAGAAGCCATCATCCAATTTTATTAATTTCTATTAATTATTTCTGATCCTCTAATAATATTCACAATTTTTTCTACAATATAACCATATAATAAATATGAATTACTTGTCCTCCAAGTTTCAGTCTTGGATATTCAGCAGTCTTTGTTTTATCGCCGTTTAATGATATATTGCACACGGCTAGCATGCAATGGGACCCTCCCCCCCCAAAAAAAAATGCCACTTATAGAATCGACAATAAAATCAACAATCTTACTTGCGATTCAACCGTATTTGGTACACATAAACTTTAGTCTATGCCTGACTTGTCCACCAAGTTCCAATTTTGAATGTCCAACAGTCACTGTGCTTGTTGTATTACCGGAAGGTCTCTCGTTGCCATTTCGGGCAACGTCTGATACTATTGGAAAAGTAAAAAGCCTTCTACAGCGAAAACATTTTTATTGCAAAAATTGGAGGCAGATTATTGCTTGATTTCGTCGCTCTGTAGAAGGAAAGTTATAGAAAAATAATAATCTCTACTCGAAACATTGAGTAGGGATTATTGAGATTAGATGCTTATAAGAAGTTAAACATCTTTATTGATTTATAGAATTCAATGCTTGAATACAAATTACTTTATATCAACGGTTAGCTATGTTATTGTGTGCAAAAAATAATTTTCTATTTCCTATATAGATGCTTGTATAAAGAGAGTGTTTGCCCCACCCTTGTAATACGAGTGTGTGTTACATTGTCTGAGTAGACCCGCTGGTGTATAATTTAGTTGACACCTCTCCCGTGTACACCATTCACAGGAAACTGGAGCTTTTAAGAAGTAAATGATCTGGGCATTTTTAACAAGAACCAACAAAACTAAAACGAGGGAAAAACAAAACAAGTAAGCAACAAATAAATGTTACCGAAGGCAATATACGTTACTCTTTTACCTACCTGATTAATTATGTTTTGTGCTTTAACTTATTTTGGAGCGTTTTTTTGTTCAAAACAAACTCAGTGTCAACCTGTTGAGTTAGAACAGGCAAAATGTCTGGCATAACACAGAATCTCGATAATCGCTCAAAAAACAAAAAATTAAACAAAATGCTTGTAGAACATTACATTTTTCCACGATTTATTGGATGTGTTTCTACCAGTATTTTGTTTATTTTTCCATTTTTGACCGAATATCAAGTGTCCCTGTTCACGACTTATGCTCAGACATTTGGTTTTCGTTGGTTTATTAAAAAAAACGCTACAAGTTAAAACACAAATAAACTTATCCATATAGGTAGAAGAGTTACTTATCTTCCCTGTTGTAACACTTATTTGTTGTTTATTTGTTTTTTCATCCCCTCCTTTTTGGTTGGCTCTTGTTTGATGACTAACATCTTTCAACTTTATTGCTGCATTGAATTCAATTCTGTACTGCAAATTACTTTATATAAACGGTCAGCCATGTTATTATGTTTAAATTATTTGTAAAATTTGTGTTGAGCTTATTTTTTATGACTCGTTTATTAGGAAAAATAAATAAAAAGAAAAAACTTATGATGACACTAATAAATTTTTTTTTTAATTTTCAATTCATACAATTAACCTATAAAAAAATATCTTAAAATCCTACAAATGTAATCAAGCGATGTAGTTGTGCAGAATAGAAAGACAGTCTCATTCTAACATTTAAAGTAGTAAAGCAAGGGTTGCTCAATCTCAAACCACACCTCTTCTGAACATGAGTCTGAAGTGAAGCAAGGGATGCTGTAGTAGATGTGTTCGTACCAAATCTAAGATACGTCCACAACAAGCAGTCCGACCGATGGTGGGCCGTTTTGGTTTTCTTCTTCGGGTATGGGTCTTTACAGTTCTATAAGGTACATCCTCCCAAGCATTACCTTCTCTTTGAGAAAGGGTTAGTTAATTGCTAATCGCCTAAAGTGCCTCTACCGGAGAATGCCGACGGGGGTGCTCAGGCATTCTTTTGTAAGTAATAGTGCGCTAATCGTAGTGCGCTAAATTTTCAAAACCACACCTGACTTTGTGTCAAACTTCCTGGGGAGCAGGTAAATAAACATGCAATATGTAGAATAAAGTCCAGGATAAGAATGACCCATATTTACGTTGTCAGACTGACTCATGTTCTTGTTTGATATGATTGTAATCTGTATAAATGAGCATGGTACAACTTTTGACAGACTTAATTCTGTCTTTGGCATTGGTTTCACCGATTTCTTTCTAAATTCTGGTACTTGCGGGAGAAACCACGTGAACTAACTGGATTCGAACTTGGCACACCCAGTTCGTCGGTCGGCGTCGTAAACAACTTCACCACAGCCATCCTCCATTTGATAAATATTCAGCATACCATATGCGATACTGACTAATCAATTCTCATTTATTTTTCAATATAATTCAAACCTCGCCGCTCCTAAATTGCATGAACTACCTTATGAGACCCTGCATTGCTGACCTGCGGGACTTTTAAATCCTCAATAGTCATGTAGCCGGAAAGCACTTAGTATCTGAACGTAATTGGTTGCTCATACATCTTATCCGTCGTCCTCGCCAGGCGGACTCATTTCTGCGCACGGTTGTACATAATTTGAATCGACCGAAGAAGATCTGGAGCATCCTTGGAAACCGGGATATACGTTGGATCCGCCGGATGTTTCACCGCGGACGAACTCGTCCATCAGTTTAACTTTGATAAAACATTTTAAATAACTTCATTGACGTAAATCAGAAGATGGATTATGTACACTGTAAATTAGTTAGCTTATAATAATCCACGTCTTCCGGATATAGATAATTTTATAGAGCATGATCGAGCCATTCTGATAACTTAACGCACGTATAAATATATATATACATCTCTAACACTGAATATTGCGTATACATGAAACTCATATGTATGTAAGTAAAAATAAAAAATCTTTATATAAATATATATATATATATATATATATATATATATATATATATATATATATATATATATAAGATAAAATTGATATGTAAGCCATTAACAATGCGAGATTAATTTATATTTTTTTTTTTACATTAATCTTATATTTCGGAATAAATTCTATCTTCAGAGGTGACCAGTTATTGGGTCATTTTTTAAATTTTTCTCAAAAACAAGAATAAACAAACTTATTTCTTTGTTACTTGATAAAACGTCTCTCCGCACTGGTGGTGTTGGCGGCCATGATTCAAATTCCGGTGTCGAACGAAGAGCCTGGCTCGCTCCTGTAGGTTAAGTTCTATTGGTTGGTCGTCCATTTAAAGCATTGTTGGATATGTTAATAAAATTGATATGTAAGCCATTAACAATGCGAGATAAATTTATTTATATATATATATATATATAGGGTGGGCCAAAATAAGGGTCCTATCTTTAAATTTGAATAACTTGAATTTGAATAACTTCCACAAAATAAAAGTTAAACTCACCAAACTTTATGTGTGTGTAGACTGACCCTTCCGAGATTTTTTGAAATAAACAAAACAAATTTTAGCCGAAAAACACTTCTTAAAACTTACAAAAACTAAAGTATTGTTTTTTACACTGTTTTGAGTTTTTTAAGCAAAAATAATGTTTTCTAAATGAGGGTACGTTCCTTAGGGCTAATACGGCTCATGCTTGCTTCGGAAGGGGTCCTTTACTTATTCTAAAAAAAAAAAAAAAAAAAATCAATAAATAAAAAAGTTATGAATTTTTAAAAATAGGACCCTTATTTTTGCCCACCCTGTATATCTTTTTTACATTAATCTTATATTTCGAAATAAATTCCATTTTCAGACGTAACCAGTTATTGAGTTATATATATATATATATATATATATATATATATATATATATAATTTAAAATTTCTCGAAAGTCGTAGTGATGTAAAATTATCAGTGACTTTTTAAATAATTTCCAATATACAAAACCGGAAGCCGTCATCAAGTAGACTATTACACTATAACCATTTATTAATTGATATATATATATATATATATATATATATATATATATATATATATATAAATTTAAATATTTAAATATTTAAATATTTAAATTCCCGAAACAGTTTTTCATGGTAAACAACTGATGATCCCTTAAATAGTATTAATACTAGCGTAAATTCTTGGAAGCAAACTAATATAGTGACTGTAAAAAGTAAATTGACTTACAAAAAAGTAATTTTCCAACGAATGACTTGGGACTAAAATGTTGTTTTTTTTAATAGTTTTAATGGTTGAGAAACTTCCGAGACTATATATATATATATATATATATATATATATATATATATATATATATATATAGATTTAGATTTTTCACTTATAAAATAGATCATTCAGTGAAGACCGGGGTTGTTCCAATAAAAAACAAGCTCGATGATACTCGATTACAGAGTACAGAGCATTTATATGTGATTTTATGAAGGCTTACCAAAGCATTCCTTTCAAGACACCAATGATCACCATTAAAGATATTTTTTCTTACAAATACTATTTATTCAAATTAAATGTTTTTTCCTACACGTGTTTCACTACCAAGCAGTTACTTGCTTGGCAGATCATCAGGGAAATTAAATGTCTGGAATACTGGTTTCAACTGCCGACAAAACACAATGTGGCGTTGTAATAGTTGAGGTCACTTAAGAAAAGAAGAGGAAAAAAATAAAAATAAATAATGCACAAGCTACTTTTCTAAGACTTTTCTAGGACTTTCTTTTCTTATCGTTGTTCTTCCTTGCTTTTTAAGTTTGACTTTTATTTTTATTTTTATTTTTTTCCTCTTCTTTTCTTAAGTGACCTCAACTATTACAACGCCACATTGTGTTTTGTCGGCAGTTGAAACCAGTATTCCAGACATTTAATTTCCCTGATGATCTGCCAAGCAAGTAACTGCTTGGTAGTGAAACACGTGTAGGAAAAAACATTTAATTTGAATAAATAGTATTTGTAAGAAAAAATATCTTTAATGGTGATCATTGGTGTCTTGAAAGGAATGCTTTGGTAAGCCTTCATAAAATCACATATATATATATATATATATATATATATATATATATATATATATATTATAATATAAAATGAAGTAATAAAATAAGGTGTCAATCAAATTTTATTAGAATTCAAAGTTCATGCAAAGCATCCTTAAGTCCTTAGCTCATGAGTTTTCAAAGATAATTCTTCTCTTCAGAGGACCATTACCGCAGTTATACTACTACAGGCAATAAAATTACGCTTTGAAAATATATAAAGTTATATACACAAATATATAAAAGTACATAACATCAAACATATCAATCCAAAAACATACTTTTGTTGAATTCATACAGTCCATCCAGGTCATACAAGTTGAGAAGCATAATCAGGAAGGACATTACTCCAAGATACAAACAGCAGTCCAAATACGTGAAATTGAAGGGGCCGGCAAAGTTATCCAGTCGCGAAATGTGTCCATATTCAATGTTAATGATAAATAAATCAATCAAAATAATACAAAAAGTCCAATCAAAGTTCCGATGTTCCGGATGTTTCACTAATTATAAGATATTAGTTGACGCTTATATCTTTTGTTGGATTGCTTCATATATATATATATATATATATATATATATATATGAATAAATGCGAAAGTTTGTTAAAAGTGAAAAAGTTCACTTGATGACGGCTTCTGGTTTTGAAATCGGAAATTATCCTCGAGCAGTCGCTGATAATTGTATACCGCTACGATTTAAGCGGGATTTTGTAATTTCACTAGTTTGTAAACATTTCCTTAAGCAAGTTAACCAAATTTCTTTTACCACTTAGCCTAAGTCCGAGTGGCAATGTCGTAAAACCACACACAATCGCCGATAAAAAGTAACACCCTTTCCAAGAAAAGGTTTGATTGGATTATGTGTAATTATTTTTTTTTCCAATCATAAAAAACAGTTTGTATTTTCAGTTTGGTAATTTTAAAACATGGTGAACAGAAATTTTAATGATTTGCTCTGACCCCCCATAAATATAAATAAATATATTCACAGAAAGTCATTGGATTTAAATGGGGGGGATCTTATAAATAAATATGCCCCCCCCCCAAAAAAAGAATTCTGATTTAATCTATTATTGTATTATTTTTTTAATAGGGATCGCGTAGTGTAGTATCGGTTTTGTTGAGACTGCGATCCAAGGAATCACCTCCTTCGTTTTTAAGGGGATAATACTCCCAGGTATTACATCCTCCTGTGAAGGAAGAGTTAATCTAGTATATGTTTTTTTATAATGAGACTATCTTCCTAGGGACTACCTTCTTTTTCTTTTACCTTAATACCATACCCGCAAGAATTACCTCCTACTTTTATGGTAGATTCTATTTTAGATAGAGCCGTGTAGCACTTGCTTTATTGTAATGATACCCTTATACCAGGTATTACCTCCTCCTTTGATAATTAGTGTAGTATATGTTCGTTATATAATACTCTCAGTCATTACCTCATCCTTTCGTTTATCATGATATCTCGCCAACATAGCAATATTCGACCGGAAGGAAACATATATTTGCTAGTATATATATATATATATATATATATATATATATATATATATATATATATATATATATATATATATATATATAAGAAAAAGAAGGATGAAGGTAATCCGATGTAATGGGAAATGAAAAAGGAAAAACCAAAGAGGAAGATTTTATGTGTTCATCAACGTTTCGTCTTAATTTGTAAGACTTCTTCAGGATGATAATATAAAAAAAATGCCATGCAAGTACGTGGACATATAGGGTTGACATGGTGGGTTGAAGGGGGGAAATAGTATCCACTACTGGAAAACAGTAGGGACCGACGTCCTCACAACTGACTTCACCAAGTCCGGACGTCAGCCCTACTTTTTTTCCAGTAACTGGCTATTACTTTCCTCCATTCAACCCACCATGTCAACCCTATATGTCCAAATACTTGCATGACATGTTTTCTTTATATTATTATCCTGAAGAAGTCTTACAAATAAAGACGAAACGTTGATGAACACATAAAAACTTCCTCTTTGGTTTTTCCTTTTTCATTTCCCATATATATATATATATATATATATATATATATATATATATATATATATATATATATATATATATATATATATGTGTGTGTGTGTGTGTGTCTTTGTGTGTACTAATTTCGTAGATATTAATATTAATTAATTTTTTTTAAACTTACAGCAATTATTTCTTCTAACATCGCTCCCTAGAATTCGTACTGACAAGCAAAAGTGAGAAGGCAAAAGAGAAGGGGCTGGCTGTGTTTGTCCCCTTATTTTCTCAACCGAATGTATTCCTTCTTTCTTTTGATTCTATTATGAACTTTTATACAATTAAATTTGTACAAAACTCACAAAAAAGTTCGTTTATTTAATTATACTAATAAATGTGAATGTTTTTGTTTTCTGTTTGCAAGAAACTTATGAATGAAATGTGTATTATTTATTTTCAACATAATACTCTATATATAACACCGACGAACGATGCAAAAACAATCATTTCAATGCCTAATTAGCGTAGGTATTTTTTAATTTATATTTGGTGTTATACATTTGTAATTTTATGGTTCTATGTTGCCTCTATATATACAATAGTTTCGTCGATATTAACATTAATTAGTTTAAAATGAGATAATAGAAATAGATGACTTACTAAAAACCATTTCTTCTAAGATGTTTCCGACAGGCAAAATCGAAATGGGAAAAGTGAAAGGAACGGATGGCTGACTGACTGGTTGATTGGCTAGCTGTCTTTCTCTCTTCACGCCATTCCTTTCCACCACTAACTATGCTGTTTTTTCAAGCGAAATGATTTCTTCTTTCTTTTGATGTCATTAGGGTTTTATTTAAAGATAAATAAATTTGCTTAAAAATTACAAAGATGTAAATATTTATCTATTTATACGAATTAGTTCGAAATTTAAAGTCTTGTGGTACAAGAAACACATGAATTAAATGTGTATTATTTAAAATTTTCGTTTAAATAATTTCAAGTAACGAACTTTGGTCACCGATAGCAAGTTTGTAAAGCCAGCTAATATATATATATATATATATATATATATATATATATATATATATATATATATATATATATATATATATATATTCAAATTTCAATATAAATATTCAGACACGTAGTACTTCAAAGATGTTATCAATTTCCTTTTTCAAAAGGCGTCAACAAGCGAAAAAACAATATATACTTCACTTTAAACTACACACTTTAACAACTTGATGTGTTTTATCAGACTCTACTGTGAATCTGACCCCTAGCGTTAATACCAACAAGTCCCGTTCTTGAAAAAGATGTTTTCAGCGAAAGGTTCAGAAAAAAATTAAATCAATGATTTTATCATTTAAAATCGCACCATTTTGGGTTTTTTTAATTTAAATATAAAAATTCAGACACGTTGTGCTTCAAAGATGTTATCAATTTCCTTATATATATATATATATATATATATATATATATATATATATATATATATATATATATATATATATATATCAGGAAATTGATAACATCTTTGAAGCAGCACGTGTCTGAATATATATATATATATATATATATATATATATATATATATATATATATATATATAATTTACAATCTTTTAATATATCAAAATATATATTTTACCATTGTCGAGATTTTACGACTTTCTTGCGGTGTTGTTGAAGAAACTGTATGCTTTTATGTCCGGATTGCCGTGGCAAGACGCGCTGGCACGCGTGTGTGAATAGGGAATGCAATAATAGTACAGTATAAGCATTGTTATAGTGAGAAATGTGAAAATCTGAAAATCAGGAAGATACCAGATCACACGATTATGGATTTTATTTAAATAAAACTGAATTATTTTGTAATCCAAATTTTATTTAAAATAATTAATTCTTTTATTTAAAAAATTAAATCCTGCATTTGGTTTCTAACATACCGAGTCAGATACTGTAGTATTATTACATTCAATATATATATATATATATATATATATATATATATATATATATATATATATATATATATATAGTACATGTATTATATTAGTTTCTGTAGATCTTAATCCGTAGAAACTGCAGTGTTTATAAAAGTATAGTGGTTCTTTAGTATAAATGTTTATACAAACATATGTGCACACATGTTTCGCTAGTACTTAAAGTGTCAACCTCTTCCGACCAAAACGAAGAATTGAAATTAGATTTAAAAACTTTCTTCTTTTAGTATATTTTCTAGGTTGGGATGTGTTTATTATTTTACGGTCAAGCTTAGTATCAAATTTCGTTTTTTACTCGTTGACAATTCGTTCATATTTCTTTATCTTGTTCTTATTGTTTGGTCTGACCGGCGATTATCTTTTTTTTCTTACTTTTATCTTTTTTTACCTCCTTGAAATAATTATTTAACAACTGCTGGCTGGATTCAACACATAAATAATATAATAATCACATATACATCTCTATATCTACATACTCTGATCTCTAAGTAGAATATATAAACGCGTATATCTGCATATAACCAGGACATACCCATAGATAAACACACACATACACACACACACACACATGCTACGCTACGGTACTAGAGATAGAACACATGTAAATAGGAACAATAGAGAATCTGCCGTTTCATGCGAGGAATTTTTTTTAAAAACTAAAGAGATTATCATGACTAATATTTCCGAGTCTTTTAATGACATTAGAAAACTTCTTAATAAAACAAAGAAAAGGATATTAAAAGACATAGCATCTAATATATTATTAAACTCGGATATGATATATAGGATAGAAGAACTTCCTCAATGGTATGAGTATATCATGGATATAATCGATACAAAATTATACAAGCCACCTGCTGAGGGTATAAAAAATAAACCTCGAAATGTTTGTGTAGTCCTGTATGAAAATAAAGGATTTGATAATATAAATCTGCCTAAAATATTTAATAATCTAGAAATCATTCAGTCACTGCCCAATGAACTTAAAAAAGAGGAACAGAAACCATATAAACTATGGCAAACTATACGGAATAAGGTGTTTAACTATAAAGAAACTGTAGAGAATTTAAATATTACTGATAATGATGAAATGTATATACCATCATGTGAATGTGAATCCTCCCCTTTATGTAATACTGACATAAGGCATATAATTACCGGTAATCTAGCGATAGTTAAAAATTCTAAATTAAGAAAACTCCTAAGTAAAGGCCCAAACTATAGAGAACCTAAATGTTTAAATTATGCGAAATGTGTTAAGGAAATAAATAAAGCGTTAGATAATTCACTGCATCCATGGCAAAATAACATAAACTATTATACTCTACATTTGACGCATGGAAAAATAATATACTTAGATTCGTAAATAAAAAAGTAGAACGTTTAAAAGAATTTAAACACCCTAAAAAAACGAATCCCCTCCTTAGAAATTCACAAATAACTACGGAGCTTGAAATACTTCAAAATAGGTTTGTAATAGTTCCTATTGATAAGGCGACAAATAATATAGCTTTTATCTGTAAAAAGTATTATATACAACGCTTATTGCTAGAAGTAGTAATAATAGGTGAAGTTTCAGATACTTATAAATTAAGTAATAATAAAAACGATAATATTATTATAAACAATACTGTTATTTGTGAAAAATTAGGATTAAAATTAGAAGAAAAATACAAAAAACTTCCATCTATGTATTGGATACCTAAAATGCATAAAACACCAGTTGGCGCCCGTTTCATTGTTGCCTCAAAAGTGTGCATCACTAAACCTTTAAGTAAGGCTCTGTCATAAATTTTTAAATTAATTATAAACCAAATAAATAATTTCCATAAAAAAGTAAATTCTATAGTAATATAAACCTATTTTGGGTGGTACATAATTCCGATCTAGTAAAAGAAAAATTAGATCGTATTAATTCTCGTAAACATGCTAAATCAATCTCGACATGATTTTAGTACATTATATACAAAAATACCACATAAAGAACTTATTAAAGAATTAGGTAATACTGTAGATTTAGCTTTTGCAGGAGGAAAAGGTAAATACATAGACTTTGCAAAATCTAAAGCCTTTTGGTGTAAAAATAAAAATGGTAAGACGAGTGTGTCCAAAACTAGTCTGATAATGCTTATAAGTCACCTTATAAAAGAGAGTTACTTTCAAATAGGGAATAAATTATAACTCCAAACAATAGGTATTCTAATGGGTTTGGATCCGTCTCCATTTTGGGCAAATCTATATTTACATAGACTGGAATATATATATATATCATCATTAATAAAAAATGATATATCTAGAGCGTATAGTTATCATGGATGTAGGCGTGATATTGACGACCTTGTTTGCATTAATGATAGCGAAGAGTTTGCAAATACTAAACATTTAATATATCCTAAAGAGTTAAAATTAAACTGTGAACATAAGGGAACACAAGCTACTTTTCTTGATTTGGATATAAAAATTGAAGATAAAATATTTATCTATAAACTGTTTGATAAAAGAAATTCATTCCCTTTTCGTATCGTGCGAATGCCATATAAAAATAGTACAAGCCCTGTGTATATATTTTAAGGGAATATTATGTCTGAATTTCTGAGGATTGCTCGTGTTACCTTAAAATTAGTAGATTTCATGCCCCAATTTCTGATCTAATAATAAGAATGATTAACTAAGGTGGCGATCAAAATAAAATATTTGGACAATTAAATAAGGCAATTACTCGCCATCCTGATGCTTTTAAATCTTATAAAATTAATCAAAATAAACTGATAGAACAAATCATAGGATATATAAATAAAAATAATGTAGACTATGTATAAACGTATATATAATAAATCTACAAATTATAATGAGAAAAAGAAAAACAATAAAAATACAGTAGAAAGAAAGAAAGAGAGAAATGTTAAAAATGAAGAAGAAGAAGAAGAAGAAGAAGAAGAAGAAGAAGAAGAAGAAGAAGAAGAAGAAGAAGAAGAAGAAGAAGAAGAAGAAGAAGAAGAAGAAGAAGAAGAAGAAGAAAGAAAAAAAAATCGACAGTTATGAACGCCGATTTTAAACACTGGGAGTGGGCAAAGAAAAAGAAGAAAAAGAGAAAATATTAACGGTTAACTTATAAACGCTGATTTGAAACACTGAGTAAAAGAAAAAAATCGACAGTTGTGAACGCAGATTAGAAAAACTGTAAGTTAACAAGGAAGATTAATATTTATTTGAGGTTGACGACAACGGGGAGATGGACAACAAAGGAGGAGGGAGAGAAGGAGGGACTAAAGGTATATATATATGTATGTGTATGTGTGCATATATATATATATATATATATATGTATATATATACATATTTACTTTATATTTTTTATGTGTTGATATTTTTTATATTTTTAATATAAAACTAAAAAATAATACATTAATCACCAAAATAATAGTGTAATGGATTCGTCCAAACACTTTAAAATGCAGCAACATTTTTGTAAGTAACGGATAAATTTTATAAGACAGACGAACATCACAGGTAAAGAAATTTTTTTTTTTTTAAATAACTAATATAAGTTAGCAAAACATTTATGTGGAACAAAACGTAGAGTTGGTATAAGGAACGTTTATGTTTTTGTCTTTTAATGGAAGTGGGGTCTGATCAACTCTGCTGGGAAGCCATGAAATTAAATACTGTCTTGTTTTTAAAATTCCCGAAACAGTTTTTCGTGGTAAACAACTGATGATCCCTTAAAATAGTGTTAGAAACAAACTAATATAATAACTGTAAAAAATAAATTGACTTACATGAGTGATTTTCCACTGAAAGACTTGGGACTATAAGTTTTTTTTTTGTTTTTTCTATAATATAGTTTTAATGGTTGAGAAACTTCCGAGACTATATATATATATATATATATATATATATATATATATATATATATATATATATATATATATAGTTATATGTATATATAATTCCTATATGATTTTATTGCTAGCTACCATATTGCAGAATGGTTCTTGGGTGTAGTGTTTAGATAGTATTATTATTTTTATTATTATTATTATTATTATTATTATTATTATTATTATTATTATTATTATTATTGTTATAATTAATGTTATTTGATATGCAAATTACCATGTCATACGGTAGCCTTAAGGGTAATATATTATTATTATTTAATTATTATTATTATTATTATTATTATTATTTATTTATTTATGTATATATTAGTGAAATTTTCAGCTAAATTATTGCGACACTTGATTATTGGGGAAATGGTAGTTTAATCAGTACCATTGGAGAGCCATGAGTATTATAACTGTCCTGTTTTTAAATCTCCGACACAGTTACATGGTAAACATCTGATGATCCCCGTGTTAATATTAAACGCTTAAGGTCTTCTGTTTTTGTTTCACTGTTAGATAGTTAACCACCCCTCGTTTTTTTTGTTTTTTAAAATTTTATTTACTTATTTTAATTTTGATTTATGAATTTTCCAACGAATGTTAAGTCTGCAATATCTTGGATTTAGTTAGTTTCTCTGGGAATTTAAACTGCATTTTACTTGTTTTTTTTTTTTGTTAAAATGACTTAAAGCTTCTTTAGACTATATATATATATAACCATATACATACACACATACATACATGCACAAACATATATACATACAGATTCAACATATCCACACCCACTTTTATATTTATATACATACATACACATATTTCCAACAAATTCATCCCTTTTTTCTACTGGTTGGCACAGTATAATGTATTCGATATATATATATAAATAGAGTTACATCTTTTGTCTAATATTCTAACGGCTATTGAGTTAATTCACTATTAACACTGTTCATATATACATACTCTACCCGTATGTTAACATGTATCTGCGTATATGCATAACTACGGACACATACATATATTTTATACCTAGACATACATACATATATATTAAAGCAAGGAATACAGACGTTTGTGAAGTTTTTTTGGGGTGGAATGAAATTGAAAAAGTGTAAAAATGTAAAACGAGAGGAAATAATTCTTTTAAATACATGAATATACTAAGCCGGATTTCGTCCACACTCATCAGCTTGAATTATTTCCGCGTAGTTAATTTTATGAGTGTGGACGAAAGCCGGCTTAGTATATTCATGTATTTAAAAAAATTATTTTTTCTCGTTTTTACACTTTTTCAATTTCATTCCACCAAAAAAAAAATGTGACAAACGTCTGTATTCCTTTCTTTAATAAAATGTTGTACCACTAAAAATGTATATATACACACACACATATATATATATATATATATATATATATATATATATATATATATATATATATATATATAATGCATGTTCCTTAGTGTTAGACACTGTTATGACGGCTGACTATAGCTGCCCTCTTTCATTTACATATATAGGGAGTATTTCTCCTCTCGTCTATCGCAATTTACGTTAGCCTCACTCTTTAGTACGCTCGGAAGTTGAGTAAAATATTATTATTTTTCCGGGGTTCGAAATGTGCGACTAGCGTGAATGAATATTTTTACACAAATGATTCCGCAAGGATGAAACATATACGCGTGTAGATAGTATTTAAGTGTTGTCCTCGATGGCCGTTCATCTAAGCAACATGACATAAATTCTGGTGTGCCCCAGGGATCTATTCTTGGACCTTTGTTGTTCCTGATCTATATAAACGATCTCCCTGATGACATAGTGTCTGAGATTGGTTTATTTGCTAACGACACCACGCTTTACTCTCGCCATGTTGGCAAAACAGACGCGATCCTATCTGAGGCAATGGCTGAATCTTTAGAAAATGACCCCCAGGCTGTAGTGGATTGGGGCCATAAATGGTTGGTAACTTTTAATGCCGCAAAGACTAAGCTCCTTTCCTTCAACAACTACAAGAAGCCTCTCCAACCACCGATTGTCATGGCAAATAACACCCTACCTGAGAGTTCATCATTCAATCTCCTTGGCCTAACCTTCACAGGTAACATGAATTGGAACACATACATTGAAGACATTGCCAAGGCTTCCGCAAAGAAGGTTGGTTCCCTCTACCGTGCTAGTAAACTCCTTACACCTGACATTATCCTGTATCTCTACAAAGCCACCATTCGCCCATGCATAGAGTATTGTTTCCACATCTGGGCTGGTGCATCATCTACTAGTCTCTCCCTCCTTGACAAAGTCCAAAAAAGAGTCGTCAACCTAATAGGTCCCTCACTGTCAGCTAAGCTCCAGCCCCTGTCCCATCGCCGCAATGTAGCATCCTTATGTTTGTTTTACAAATACTTCAATGGATTATGCTCCGATGAGTTGGCTACTCTGGTGCACCCTCGACGTAAATTCACTAGACTAACTCGACATTCTACTAAATCTCATTCATTCACTGTGGAGGTCCCCAGATGCCGGAGAGCATTCTACTCAAATAGCTTCTTTCCTCGTGCTGCTGGCCTCTGGAACTCCCTCCCTGCCCCCTGTTTTCCCGACAGTACTGACATGCAGAAATTTAAAACTAATGTAAACAGACATCTCGCTGCGCAGGTCCCAATTTAAGCTGAACCACCAATCCTTCTCCCCTTTTCCTTTTTCTCAGTAGCCCCTTACGTTTACAGTGGCGGCCTGCCTTGTTTGGGTGAATCATGTTAAATATATATATATATATATATATATATATATATATATATATATATAGAGAGAGAGAGAGAGAGAGAGAGAGAGAGAGAAAGAGAGAGAGAAGGAGAGACAAAAGATGAGAAAAAAATCGCAAAAATACAAAATCTACTACGTCTTAAGTTGTTCAAAACAAGAAGTTTATTTATCCTTCCTATAACCATGTTTTTTTCAAAGAATTGAATTCTTATCATCAGAGAAATACAGAAAGATAAGTTGGTAAGGCAAACTTTGAAAAGATAATATATTTAAGATAAATGCAGAAGTCCAATGCTAAGCTAATGGGTTTAAGAAATATGAAAATGTTCACCGTTGAAGGCGTCGCAAAAATTGTAGCCGCAAGTTCAATAGTAGTAAATAAAAGAAAGACTGTAAAATGCATATATATTTGTGCGTGTGTGTGTGTAAATAAAAAAACGGAAAAATAAATGTAAATACAGGAAAAGATCAACAAGAAACGAGAGATTTTACCAGTTTCGTCTGTATCAACGAACGCCTCTAGAAAAAAGTGAAGATTTTAAATCTATTCAATAAAGGTAAAAACATAGGAAAAAGAACGCACGTGTTACACTATTTGAAAAAAGAAAGAATAATAAAACGCGTGCTGAAAGACGTTGAAATGTGAAAATGGGAAGCGAGATGGAAATAATTGTATACTTACAGACTAACACCACAAAAAATTCCCCTCATAACATTATGTTTTTACCTTTATCGAATAAATTTAAAATCTTTACTTTTTCTTAAGACGTTCGTTGATTCGAATGAAACCGGTAACATCTCTCGTTTTACCTGTATTTAAATTTGTTTTTTTCGTTTGTCTTTTTTCATACATCATGGTTTCACGCCATTTAATTTTATGATATATCGTGCATTCTATCCCCTCTCTCTCTCTCTCTCTCTCTCTCTCTCTCTCTCTCTCTCTCTCTCTCTTGATATATATATATTTGAAAAATACTTGTAATCCGGGGTTTCGAATCGCATGACCGGTAGTGAATAGTCATATCTCTATGCTGATAAGTCCCGATTATTAAAAAAGGACGAAACGTATACGTACATAGATAATAAACAATAACAAATATTTATTATTATTTGTCGCTCCTCGAAAAAGTAGAGCACTGTAAGTGTAGTATTAACACAGCATGACGTCATTAGCTTTAAATGCATCGTTCCTTCCATTAAAGAAGTAGAACGCTCTAGACGTTAAGCCGCAGATAAAGAGTTAAAATTATTACCGTTTATTCGCTATTTAAAATTGGCCCTGTGGTTAAGGCGTCGGATTTCAGTTGAAAAAAAACTTGTAATCCGGGGTTTCGAATCACATGACCGGTAGTGAATAGTCATATTTCTATGCTGATGAGTCCCGATTATTAAAAAAGCACGACACGTATACGTACATAGATAATAAACAATAAAGAATATTATATATAAACTGTTAACTCTAAGAAGATAGATGATCTACACACGCTAAACTACTTAGCTTATAATGACATGCGTCTCCAGTGTTAATATTTTTAAAGGCAATTTCGAGAAAAAAATGACACATTTTTGAAAGGAAAGCCAAACAATGAACCGTCATATCGTGTCGAATAATTGATGTATGCTCAGTATCGCTTACTGAAATGGGCGTTTATAGCTGAGTGATTCACGATGTCTGGATATCGGAGAGCTGTGATGAAAGTCAATGCCCCCGAGGGGATAAACCATTCCTTGAAATCAAACGGCAGTCTTCGAGGAAAAAAGAAAAACTGAATCATAAACGACTATTTTTCAGTTATGTCGATTACATTTCCTGCTGATATATATATATATATATATATATATATATATATATATATATATATATATATATATATATATATATATATATATAACTTCTTTGTAATGTGGTAGGAAAAATCCCAGCACAACAATCTAAGCAAATAACGATTCCAAACGAGAGTGACACGTGACTTCACATTTCCGAAACAGATGACAAAAGAAGCTGAAGAGAGCCGACGGTACGAATGTTGTACAAATTTTTCTGTACCAAAATAAATAAATAAATATATATATATATATATATATATATATATATATATATATATATATATATATATATATATATAAGCAGGAAGATTGAACTGACGATTCCGTAAGGATAAAACGTATACGTATGTAGATAAAACAAATATTTGTAATTATGTGTCGCCCCCAATCTAGGCTGGGAACTGTAGTGTGGAGTATTGATACAGCCGTCAAAACCATAGATGTAATGCATGTCCTTCATAAGTGGAACACTGATTTCGTCGGCTTTCTACAATAGGTGTAAACTTTTTTTATAAATACAATATTTTTATATTATATTACAATCTTATTTGCGTCAGTGTGGTTTGATGGAAGTTCAGTATAATATATTTCGGAAAGAAGATTTCCCTTCTTCATATGTGTGTTGAATCTTATTTCTAAACATGTATAGAAAGACTGTTACCGGTGAGATTATTTAAAATACAAATTATATTTTTAATCTTGCTTCACATCCATTGTTTATTGTTAATTTTATTAGGGTCAATGGTAATATTAATATATATATATATATATATATATATGTGTGTGTGTGTGTGTGCGTGTGTGTGTGTGTGTGCGTGTGTATAATATAGTCAGACGTTCATGGTTAAAAATCAATAGATGTTATTTTTCTATTTTTTAAATTCCATTAGCAATGTCATTATTTACCTTTTAACAATCCAAATACGATACGGACCGTTTGGTTGACACAGGAACTATGATAATATCGATTTCTTTATATGCGCGATTATTCATAAGTAAAGTTCATATATATATATATATATATATATATATATATATATATATATATATATATATATATATATATATATATATATATATATATAATATATATATATATATATATTAATTATAATTATATATATACATATATATATATATTATTATATGACAATATTAATTGTAAGTAAATAATATTCAATTATTTTTTAGTTTTTAGTTGTTTTGAAAAAAAAATTAATTAATTAAAATTAATTAATTAAAATTATTTCTGTTTTTATTTTTTGTAAATTACATTTTTTTTAGAAAATAATATTAAATTATTTTTTTAAATTTTTCCTTCTATATATGTATATATATATAATCATTATATATATACATATATATATATATATATATATATTATTATTATATATATATAATTATATGTGTGTGTGTATATTCATCATTAATAGTCATACTTTCAAGAGTAAAGCTCAATGGATGTTATTTTTTTATATTGTTAAAACTAAAGCATGTCTTGATAAAGAATAGAAAATTAGATTCTAGTAACCGTATCTTCATTCTACATTTTAAATATCTAAATACTTTATGGACCGTTCGTCGACACATATACGATAATACAGTTAGTATAAGTACGACACTTCAAAAGGAAAGTTTTTAAAATCGTGTCCAGAATCATCAGAAAATAAAAGATAAAAATAATAAAATCACTCACATTGTTAAATCATTCATATATAATACTTGGTAGTTTGCTTGAAGCATTGCTGGGAATTGTAGTAAATATATTAAGAAGGCTGTGGGCAATGCAGTGTGCCGGATTGATGAGAAGCTGGAAATAACAAAAATAATAAATGGAAAGGGAGGACTTACTATTTATTTTATTTACAATCTTACATTCTAGCAAGTGTGGTGTCGGCTGTGTGTGTTATCCGAATAATGATTAAGTATCATTTAATAGTTCGCGAAAATCTTCTCTTTGTCAAAAATAGACACAAAAGAAAAGTCCGTCTGTGTGGAAAATTTGCTAAATATAACGATTATTTTCTAATAGCATTGATTACAGCGGAAATTACTATAATTCAACCTGCTTAGATGTGAGAGATATACAAAGACTTTTCATATGTTAAATTAATATTCATTCCTTACTACGTATATTTTATTCAATACAGTATGAGGGAATGTGTAGCATTTTGTATATTCGGACTACTGTTCTCATCTTGGGTGTTTTTATCACAATGTTTCGGCCGATGTAACCTCCGACCTTCTTCAGGTGTACTTTGTCGAACTCGGGAATCTTTCTGTCGAACTCGATAATAATAAAATGTCAGAGGTTACATCAGCCGAAACATTGTTGTGAAAACACCTAAGATGAGAACAGTAGTCCGAATATACCAAATTCTATAAATTGTCAACCCTCATCTCAAAAATGTTGTATGAGGGAAAATAGAAATATTGACCCATGGGACCTTATAATAGTTGTATCTGAACTATTTCTAATGCTAACAATTAGAGTGAACCTCATTATTTTGTTTAGTAGGTTACTAGTATGTTTGATTATGGATAATGAGTCTTCCAAGCACAACCTACAGAATTTATCATACTTTTTTAACTATAAATAATAATAATTTTAAGCCTTACGTTTTCATCTCATTCTAGCATAAGTATTATGTAATTGAATTTGATCAAAATTAGTATAAGGACCTTAAGCTTGAGATTTCATACTTACATTCTTCTTAACGGGACGTAAACGTGGTTCATAACCGTTTTGTCTGGGTATTAATTTACGCTTTCTAAACCGGTCTTCTAATGTTATATGGAATATTTTTGTTTTTAAGATCCCATACAAAACTGTACAATGTGAAAAATCTAGATTAATGAATTTTTATGTTTTGAAATTCTTGGCTTTATAAGACCTAACGTGATCCGATTTTGGTCGCTTTTGTACTATATAAGTTTGCATCGTTGTGCTTATGAATATTACTTTTTACATTATTATTGTTATTATTAACATTGTTGGAGATATTTTTTGTTTTAATACATGGGTGGTGACCTTCCAAGGCCGATAATAAATAAGGTAACACGGTGGTATATGTACAAAAGTGTGTATTTTCAGTAGTACAAAATAGTATTTTACAGAAATTTTAAAAATCATTTTTTCTTCTTTTTCTTTGACTTTTCTTTATTGTCATGTTCACAGCACACTTCAACACATTCTTTCAAACTCACTTATATTCACACATTCCTGACATAGCCAGCTGGTCAATACTCCTACCCTCCAAAAATGTTACACCTGACCACAAAAAATCTCCCCTCTCCCACCTATCTCACCCTCTCGACTACTTCTTTCATACTTTTACCCACCCCCCGTCCATTTTCAAGTCATCTTCATTTCTTCAAATCTTTTTCTAAAACTATGATACCACCTACATACCAAACACACAGAGTTCCCCCCTTCCCTTCTCTTTCCCAAGTCCCTCAAAATCCATGCCACACCTCACCACGACAAAAACGTCAGCCCCCTTTCCTCTCTCCCACCCTAAGACAAATTCACTAACACTCTCACCCTTCCCCCTTTTCACTGCTGCCTTAATGGTACCCACTCAAAGCTTTCCATATTCATTTCACTCTCTGCCACTACTGACTTCTCGCAGACTAGACCCTCGTCCCGCGCTCTTAGTAGCCACGACTACTACATTTCCTTATCAACCCATCATGTCAACCCAATATTTCGATGTAGTTGCATGACATTTTTCTTAAAATTATCATCCTGAGGAAGTCTTACAATAAAGACGAAACGTTGATGAATATATAAAAAATATCTCTTGGTTTTTCCTTTTTTCTAGTTCCGATTACGTCGCATTACTCTCATCCTTTCTTTCTCATATATATATGAGTCAGGTTCATATTATATTCCGATAACCATGTTTTTATTTTGTTATTTTTATTTTTATTTTTTCACATTTCCAAAAACATAACATTTCTGTGAGATATTTGTTCACGGTCCATTCTATTTGTCTTGTGCCAAACAACATTTTTTATGTCAATATCGTCTCTGCAACATTACAAAATCATCAGAAAAATTCACAAAGACTAAAAGTTCATGGATTAAAGTGTCTTGAATAAACCTACATTATACAGTGGTTCATTTTTGGGTGAAACTAAACAAAAAGCAAAGAAACGGCATTCTCACGTTGACAGACTGCTTTTTGTTAGATCACCGAAGTCAAGCGAGGTTGAGATAGGTCAGTACTAAAATGGGTGATTATTTGGAAATACCAGGTGCTGTATGTGTCTACGGCTTATCTCGGTATTGTTTCTAGTCGTCTTGCCTTTCTCCTTGTTACTAGAATTAAGCTATACCGACGCAAGATAGATGTGGTTTGGAATTGCGCAACCCTTGCTTCACTATTACAGACGCAGATACCCTTACTGGGGGAATCTATGTCTCGCAAGAATTCACGGAGATTATATATAAATATATATATATATATATATATATATATATATATATATATATATATATATATATATATATCCACCTGTATGAGAGTTCATCGTTCAACCTCCTCGATCTACTTTCACAGATAACATGAATTGGAATAAATACATTGAAGACATTGTCATGACTGCTGCAAAGAAGGTGGGCTCCCTCTACCATGCTAGTAAACTTCTCACACCTTACATTATCCTATATCTCTACAAAGCAACCATCTGCCCATGCATAGAATATTGTTGCCACATCTGGGCTGGTACATCATCCGCTAGTCTCTCCCTTTTATACAAGGTCAAAAAAAAGAGGTGCCAACTTGATAGGTCCTTCACAATCCACCAAGCTCCATCCCCTGTCCCATCGCCGCAATGTTGCTTCCTTGTGCCTGTTTTACAAGTACTTCAATGGATTGTGCTCTGATGAGGCTGCTGCTTTGGTACCCCTACGACGTAAATTCACTAGACCAACTCGACAATCTGCCAAATACCATCCATAAACTGTGGTAGTTCCCAGATGCCGAAGAGCCTTCTACTCCAAAAGCTTATTTCCTCGTGCTGCTGGACTCTGAAACTTACTTCCTGCTTTCCTGACGTTACTGACATGCAGAAATGTAAAACTTCGCAGCTCCTAATTTAGGTTGACCCCACCCAAATTTTCACCCTTTTTTCTCAGTAGCCCCTTACGTCTACAGTGGCGGCCTGCCTTGTTGTGGGTGAACTATGATAATATATATATATATATATATATATATATATATATATATATATATATATATATATATATATATATAGTCTCGGAAGTTTCTCAACCATTAAAACTATATTAAAAAAAAAAAAAAAAAAAAAAAAAAAAAACTTATAGTCTCAAGTCTTCCAGTGGAAAATCACTCATGTAAGTCAATTTATTTTTTACAGTTATTATATTAGTTAGTTTCTAACACTATTTTAAGGGATCATCAGTTGTTTACCATGAAAAACTGTTTCGGGAATTTAAAAACAAGACAGTATTTAATTTCATGGCTTCCCAGCAGAGTTGATCAGACCCCACTTCCCTTAAAAGACAAAAACATAAACGTTCCTTATACTAAATCTACGTTTTGTTCCATATAAATGTTTTGCTAACTTATATTAGTTATTTAAGACATCAAAAAAAAAAAAAATAAATAAATAAATAAAATAAAAAATAATTTTTTTTTACCTGCGCTGTTCGTCTGTCTAATAAAATTTATCCGTTACTCACAAAAATGTTGTTGCATTTTAAAGTGTTTGGACGAATCCATGACACTATTATTTAAGTGATTAATGTATTATTTTTAGTTTTATATTATAAATATAAAAAAACATCAACACATCAAAAAATAAAAGATAAATAAATAAATATGTATATACATATATATATATATATATATATATATATATATATATATATATATATATATATATATATATACCATGAAACCACATACACACATACATATATATACCTTTAGTTCCTATTTTTCTCCCTCGTCCTACTTTGTTGTCCATCTCCCCGTTGTTGTCAGCCGCAAATAAATATTAATCTTCCTTGTTCACTATAGTTTTTCTAATCTGCGTTCACAACTGTCGGCTTTTTTCTTTTCTCATTGTTTCAAATCTGCGTCTGTAAGTTAACCGTAAATTTGTTCTCTTTTTCTTCTTCTTATTTACCAACTCCCGGTGTTTAAAAATCAGCGTTCATAGTTATGAACGGTTTTCTTCTTCTTCTTCATTTTTAACATTTCTTTCTTTCTTTCTACTTTATTTTTATTGTTTGTCTTATTATAATTAGCAGATGTGTTATATATACGTTTATTCATATTATATAATTTCTATTTATATATACTATGATTTGTTCTATCAGTTTATTTTGATTAATTTGATAAGATTTAAAAGCATCAGGATGGCGAGTAATTGCCTTATTTAATTGTCCAAATATTTTATTTTGATCGCCACCTTGGTTAATCATTCTTATTATTAGATCAGAAATTGGGGGCATGAAATCTACTAATTTTAAGGTAACACGAGCAATTCTCAGAAATTCAGACATAATACTCCCGTAAAATATATACACAGGGCTAGTACTATTTTTATATGGCATTCGCACGATACGAAAAGGGAATGAATTTCTTTTATCAAACAGTTTATAGATAAATATTTTATCTTCAATTTTTATATCCAAATCAAGAAAAGTAGCTTGTGTTCCCTTATGTTCACAGTTTAATTTTAACTCTTTAGGATATATTAAATGTTTAGTATTTGCAAACTCTTCGCTATCATTAATGCAAACAAGGTCGTCAATATACCGCCTACATCCATGATAACTATACGCTCTAGATATATCATTTTTTATTAGTGATGACATATATATATATTCAAGTCTATGTAAATATAGATCTGCCCAAAATGGAGACGGATCCAAACCCATTGGAATACCTATTGTTTGGATCAATAATTTATTCCCTATTTGAAAGTAACTCTCTTTTATAAGGTGACTTATAAGCATTATCAGACCAGTTTTGGATACACTCGTCTTACCATTTTTATTTTTACACCAAAAGGCTTTAGATTTTGCAAAGTCTATGTATTTACCTTTTCCTCCTGCAAAAGCTAAATCTACAGTATTACCTAATTCTTTAATAAGTTCTTTATGGGGTATTTTTGTATATAATGTACTAAAATCGTATGTCGAGATTGATTTAGCCTGTTTACGAGAATTAATACGATCTAATTTTTCTTTTACTAGATCGGAATTATTTACCACCCAAAATAGGTTTATATTACTATAGAATTTACTTTTTTTATGGAAATTATTTATTTGGTTTATAATTAATTTAAAGATTTTAGACACAGCCTTACTTAAAGGTTTAGTGATGCACATTTTTGAGGCAACAATGAAACGGGCGCCAACTGGTGTTTTATGCATTTTAGGTATCCAATACATAGATGGAAGTTTTTTGTATTTTTCTTCTAATTTTAATCCTAATTTTTCACAAATAACAGTATTGTTTATAATAATGTTATCGCTTTTATTATTACTTAATTTATAAGTATCTGAAACTTCACCTATTATTCCTACTTCTAGCAATAAGCGTTGTATATAATACTTTTTACAGATAAAAGCTATGTTATTTGTCGCCTTATCAATAGGAACTATTACAAACCTATTTTGAAGCATTTCAAGCTCCGTAGTTATTTGTGGATTTCTAAGGAGGGGATTCGTTCTTTTAGGGTGTTTAAATTCTTTTAAACGTTCTACTTTTTTATTTACGAATCTAAGTACATTATTTTTCCATGCGTCAAATGTAGAGTGTAATAGTTTATGTTTTTTAGACATGGATGCAGTGAAATTATCTAACGCTTTATTTATTTCCTTAACACATTTCGCATAATTTAAACATTTAGGTTCTCTATAGTTTGGGCCTTTACTTAAGAGTTTTCTTAATTTAGAATTTTTAACTATCGCTAGATTACCGGTAATTATATGCCCTACGTCAGTATTACATAAAGGGGAGGATTCACATTCACATGATGGTATATACATTTCATCATTATCATTAATATTTAAATTCTCTACAGTTTGTTTATAGTTAAAAACCTTATTCCGGATAGTTTGCCCTAGTTTATATGTTACTATTGGTTTCTGTTCCTCTTTTTTAAGTTCATTGGGCAGTGACTGAATGATTTCTGGATTATTAAATATTTTAGGCAGATTTATATCATCAAATCCTTTATTTTCATATAGGACTACACAAACATTTCGAGGTTTATTTTTTATACACTCAGCAGGTGGCTTGTATAATTTTGTATCGATTATATCCATGATATACTCATACCATTGAGGAAGTTCTTCTATCCTATATATCATATCCGGGTTTAATAATATCTTAGATGCTATGTCTTTTAATACCTTTTTCTTGGTTTTATTAAGAAGTTTTCTAATGTAATTAAAAGACTCGGAAATATTATTCATGATAATCTCTTTAGTTTTCTTAAAAAATTCTTCGCATGAAACGGCAGATTCTCTATTGTTCCTATTTACATGTGTTCTATCTCTAGTACCGTAGCGAGGCAAAGCTGGATACAATCGCCCTACATTTTCTGATTCGTCTTGTAAATTATCTTTTTTTATTTTTACATTTAGACCATATGGATAAATTACTCGCATTTTCTTAATTATTTCATCTTCTTTATTTAGACGCATTTTAAGCGTATTATTATCTACCTTACCAGAACTATCATATCCATTATCTGTAAATTTTTCAATAATCTGTATTGAAAAAGACGATTTTCCACAGGTTTTTTCTTTAAAGTGGTTTACTACATGGACACAGCCTTTATTACTAGTTCTATGCAAATTCATCCGTCTATTTAAAGGTAGTACTGTTTCGCCTACATATTGTAAATTACAATTTTTACAAGATAATAAGTAAACTAAATTTTGTGACCTACACGACAAATCTTCCCCCGAATGATTTAGGACTGGATAGATTCTTTTAGTTACATTAGATTGATATTCTTTAGATGTTATTAGAATATCACAAGTTTTGCATAACGAAGCTCCACAGGGAGCAATGTTAAAATTATTATCGGTCGGACAAGTCCCATTTGCCATTTCGAAAGAAGGAGCTCCTACTTCAGTGTCTCTAATGACAACGGCTTTACCCTGTCGAAATCTGCCCGACCTCCTTGGGGGATTAGCCCTAGGGGAACTCACTAGTTCTGAGGGCTGCCCAGACTTAGCTTGCAATCTCGTTTTAGTAACAATAGTTAATACTATTATTTTTATACATTATGTTTTATCAGGATGAAAACTTAAGCACCTTTATATATATATATATATATATATATATATATATATATATATATATATATATATATATATATATATATGAAATAGTATTTCTACACTGATGATTCCGGAAAGATGTAACGTATACGTATGTAGATAAAGAAATATAATAAGTCGTATTAGTGAGTAGTATTAACACATTCGTCTAAATCATAGCTTTAATGCATGCTACTTCACTAGTTGAACACTGTTGCTGTCGACCTTCTATCGCATTGAAGGTTTAAAACTCTAACTCATGTATGTGGTTATTTACTGTTTCCGCGTGGACAAGGACGTCGGAATTTGTGTTAAAAACTTGACTCGTGTTCCGGCCTTTCGAATCCTTCGACTGGATTCAATAATAATATCTACACTGATGATTCCAGAAGGATGAAACGTACACGTATGTAAGTAAACAATTTATATATATATATATATATATATATATATATGTGTGTGTGTGTGTGTGTGTGTGTGTGTGTGTTTGTGTGTGTATGTGTGTGTGTGGGTGTATGGACAAATACGTTGGAATTTTAGATTCTACTCTCATCTTACGCTCAAAAGTATGGTATGTTTTTCAAATTCAAAGTGTATCCCTTACACGTGTTCAATGGCAAAAATTGGATAAGTGTAGTGTTTAGGCAAACCTTGTGTATCAACAGAGATTAGTATTATATAAAATGTATTCACCCCAGTACAAGTAGAACCCAACAAATTAAAGAATATATATGTATGTAATAATGCAGAGATATTATTTTGTCTCTTCGATTTTGAATGAAAACTTTCAAAAAATTGTAAATGTCCAGAGGAACTGGTACAATAAAGCCGTATGAATGCGGTGTTTTAATATAAAGAAATGTTCATATATCTATAACCATTGAGAGATATTGTTTTTTTACACCGGTTCTGTTGTTTAGATGTGGGAAAAAAAATGAAAACTGCAGAGATATTTTATTTTTAAACTGAAGAAAGGGGCGGACTGCCATACAAGGCATCTTAGTTGAATGTGTGTTATAAGTTGTTTTTTTTATATAAAAGACAATCAGAATGAAAAAGAAAAGATTGTTATGTATGATATGTTGCAGTTGTATTTGCTGTAGCGGGTGGGTCTGATTGTCTTGACTAACATTGTTTATGTTGAAAAAAAAAGGAGAGAGACTATCAGAAAGAAAGAAATGTATGTTATATTTGCAGTTATATTTTCTGTTGTGGATTTTATTGTTTTGATTAATATGATTTTCGTATGTGTTGTTAAAAAAATAGGAACGCCAGAGATATTGTATTTTTATGTAAAAAATGTCATGTGTTATTGAAAAGAGACACTGATTCATGTTGGTCCATGCAAAATTGTCTAAAGACGTTGTAAAAAATTGTCGGAGGTCCAGAAGAGTAGAGGTGTAGATAAAGTCCTCTTCCTTGGAGGTGACAAAAATCCTCCTGATTTTTTAGGGGGAGAGGAGAAAGAAAAATGGTGGAATTCCTGTTTATATTAGAGTCGTAGATAAAATCTTCTTGCTAGGAGGTGAAATAAATCCTCCTGATTTGTTTAAGGGTAGGGGAGAAAGAAAAATGGTGGAATGCCTGTTTATATGAGAGGTGATTTGAAAATCTTCTTGATAAAATGTGTGTCGAATGTGCTTCGGTGGGAGGTGAGTTTAAAATTCCTCCTGTTTTTCATACCCTGATGGAGGGGTAAGGTTGATTTCGTCTCTTTGGTATGCGTAGCATGTACCAGTGGACAGGATCCTGTCCAAAAAGGGATTGCTTTGTATTATTTTTATTAAGGGTACTCAAATACCCTTGGGCTGTTAAGAGAGTGAATGCACTCTTGTGATTGCAGTTCGGAGATCACCCAGTCAGTTTTTGTTTTTTAGTGTTTTGTTGTGTGTCATGTGTCTGCCGTTTCTTAACTAATGTAATAGGAACGTATCATTTTCCTTATAATTTATGTAATATGATTGCATGATTTTTGTTTTTGTAATTTATGTAATAGATGACAAGTTGGGCATGGGAGGTGCGTGATACTCCGGACGCCGCAGGGACCGAGGCTCTGGACAGAGATAGGAAGTGGCTTATCATCGCACACAAAAGAAAGTGCGGGGTGGTCAGGTTCAGAGGGCAATGGCTTCTCAGTAACTGACAAAAGACCGGAATTGACGAGTTGACGACTCGGAGGAAAGACAGGCAATTTGAATTCAACCTCAGGCGAGAGTGGATCAGGGCTGATCGGCCCGAAAAAGCGACAGGACAGCTATCATACACGCATCTTGAACTCAATTGATTTATACAAACGATTTTTCTTGTGTTGTTTTATCATAGTGCGACCACGAGGGAGATCATAGTGGTTCTGCTCCATACAAAATCTGATAGTAGATTTGTGGTGACAGAATATAGTGTCAGATTTGATAAACTGTTTGGAAGTAATAGAGAGAACCGACTTTACAAGGAACAGAAAAGAATGACGTCATCGTTTTTACGTCATCTAGTGGACATGATAGCAAACAAATAAGATCTACAGATATGTATGTATATAGATAGCTATCATGGTGGTTTGATAAATTGATTGCGTAACTTTGGAATTCTGTTCCATATTGGGTGGGGGATGTTTTTGAAATAGCACCGAATAACGCGTCTAATTTCTTTTCTGGACAATTTCCTCCCCTACGTGATATTTGTTTTATGCTGATCATATTTATTTACCTGGATTTCGTCTGCTGTATTCTGTCACACGAAAGAAGAAAGACCAACATTCATATGATGCTGACCGGATCACACATGTTGGCTACAAAAAGAAATCCTTTTTTACAACACCAGACCCAGGCTTATTTTACTCGTTATCCTATCGGAATTATCGTGTTTAGTGATCTTATATGTAGAAATAACAGTGCACTATTACGCACATTATACGTGTTCGATGTTTACAATAATAATGTTCATCACTGTTTCATTCGATAGACCATAACTCGAAAACCGAATGTTTATTGCTTTATATACTTGTGTTGAACATAATCCCGACGTTATGCCAAATACCCTGTAAATTGATTTAAAATAGGTATTGCCTCTCGTTATTAGCTAACCTAAAAGAAGGGGTATGGCGTTACTTATACTACGTGTACTGAGATTGGAATGTTCATTTCGGTCTCGAGCGGAACATTGGTCGATCGCATGAATAGTGTCAATAACAACCCCTTTCCGTAATTGGATTGAACACTTGATAGTAGGATTAACATGCACACACTTAACGTTTATCCTTTTCATCATTTACTACTTTCACACACACACACACACATACGCAGACATATATATATATATATATATATATATATATATATATATATATATATATATATAATTAATTAACTTGTTACAAATATCCAGGGGGTATGAATCCGAAGGAAGTTAAAACCGGGTTTATGAGAGTGCTCAATGAAAATTCAGAGCAAAATATATATATATGTATATATATATATATATATGTGTGTGTGTGTATATTTAGAAATGTGTGCATGTATATATTTAGATATATGTGCATGTTTAGATAGTTTATTTGTATTTAGATACATCTAGATTGTTTAGAGATGAACAAACTGATGACATATTCATTGATATCCGCTCCAAGAATTCAACATGAACAACTGTTTCCTGTACGATCGTTTCCGAAACAATATGAATCTTTATTTATACTAAGTCTTTTGAGCAACATATTGTATTGACATCGAATTACGAGTCTAATTCTCTTTTCTAGTCCATTTATTCCCGTGCATCGTCTTTGGTTTGTCCTGATCTTATTTTTATATATATATATATATATATATATATATATATATATATATATATATATATATATATATATATATATATATATATATACATACTAGGTGTTTGAAAAATCGATGGCAGAACTTCATGATTATGTTCTATATGTGTAAACGGTTATCTTTTTAAAATATGTTTTATCAAATATTTTCACGTTCGAAATATTATGAACATTTGTTGTTTATTTAAGAAAATGTGGAGTCAGTCATTTCATAATTAAAAAACGCAGCATAAAGACAACAAACGGTAAGCAGTTCAACCAAACAAAAAGCTTAAATACGTTAAGAAAGAAAAAAATCGAATTAGTTTACAGTGAATGGTTCCCGCGCGTTCGCGTCGTAGAAAGACGCGCAATCACAACGCATGCGCAATATACTAGCATATTTTTTGTGGTGGTCTTTTGCCGATCATATTTGTTTACATGTATTTGTTCTGTGGTATTCTGTTCTTTGATGATAAAGATTTAAAGCGTGATACCAAAATCTTCCTGTATCGAGTTATTGTCCTTCTAATACTCTTGTATTAATCGGCGACCTGGATGACGTATTGCCGACAGATTATAGTACTCGAAAAATCACATCAAAGACTTTACGAAAACTTTTTTTTAAATTACTGGCAAGATTTTTTAACAAATCAATCATGCGTACAATTGCTAAACGATAATGTACGCCCGGTGTTTGATAGGAGGTGTAGATCTCGAATTGGACTATTTTCTCATATGAGAAGCCACGAATGAAGCCCCTGGAAACCCTTACGCTCGGTTTGAGTGACGGCCATGATGCTGATTCTGTTCCCTAAATAAGAAGGACCAACATTTATATGATGCCGACCGGGTCGCACATGTTGGCTATCAAGATGTAAGATGTATTATAATAATGATTTTATACTAGTTAACAAATATGATTTCGATTAATCGTCCCAACGCTATCTGTTGATAGCGTTGGGACGATTAATCGAAATCAGACTCGGGAATCGGAAAAATCAGAACTTTTTGGGATATCGGAATCGGAAAAATGTTAGCCTTATTTCCGATTCCAAAAAACGATTCTTTTATTTTATTCGTTTAGAACTTTTTTTCTACTGCCGGTACACATTCATTCATTCATTTCGTATGAATAGGATGATTATATTGTTGGCATTGGTTATCCCCCGGTATCGTTCTAGTTAGAATTATGTCTATAAAGACATCAAAAAGAACCACGTGAAGGTTGCTAACATCATTAGTGAAAGTTGTTCTGTGGAACGGACTGGATTCGAACTTGGCACAGCCAGATTGTCAGTCCACGTCGTTAAACATTTAGCCACCACTAACTCTTGTTGGTGCTAATGATAAAAGTATAAATATTTATTGATTTTTGTACTACTAGTAAAAGTAAAATCTATAGACCATTATAAGAAAATAGCTAAAAATGACACTAGAAAGAAATGGTAAAAATGGCACAAGTGGATACAGAGTACAAAAGAAAGAAAAAAGAAACAGTTTTCTCTTCTTTTTTCCTTCTTTTTTATATTTGCAGTATTTTCATTTATTAAATAAGTTACTTGCTGGTCGATTTTTTATGAATTTTTATTTTTACGATGAAAAGGCCCTGGTCGACTATGTTCACTTTTATGAAAAAAAAATAACATTTTGTCAACTAACGAAGAACTACTGCAAATTGGCTTTGTTTTAAGAGACAAATACATCTTTAGTTGCCCCATTAGTTTCAATCGAACACGGGGCAAACATTTGAGAAAAAATAGTTAGAAATATCTACTCGCGTAATTTACGCAGCCTCAGAAGTGAATTATGACTTTTGTGAAATAATAGACACACATTTCACGGGTTTTTACGGAAATTAAATAAAATAATAACTGCATAACTGAATATTTAGGAAATTTAAAAAGAATCCAAATCGGTAATTGTATCGGAATTGGAGATATAGAACAGATTCGGTAATTGTATCGGAATCGGGAAAACATTGGAATTCTCCCATCGCTAGTAAAAGAAAACATACCCTGACCTGACAGATGAAAGAGATTCGGGATATCTGATAATTCCTTGATGTCCTATTGGGACGGAGATGTTGAACACTCCATCTATAAGGATGAGCGTTGGATTTCATGGAGCTATTTTAGTGTTGCTTGATGTCCACACAGAGAAGAAGCCAATATTTACCTGGTGGGGGTGTCGGTTGAGTCACTGACGGCCTTACATGGAACTGGTGGTACTAGTTTACGTGCTAGTAGCGAGTAAAAAAGCAGACCTGATTTTGTTTACCCCATAAAAATAAAACAAGAAAACTATTTTCTTCTAAAGCCAATCTTTGGGAACCAGAAATAAAAATGGCTTCAGATCATTTTTGTCATTACTGTCACATTCTTTTACCTGTCAAATTCCGACTTGTGCCAAAGTTGAACAGATCACTTCATCTGTTTACAGTTCTTTCTTATAGATTGGCTTGACTCAATTCTTGTTATGTTTTATCAAGTTGATTATGATGTACCTTATAGATTGTATAAAATAATCTTTGTTTGTGTAAGACATTTACAAGAGCTGTCTGTCAAAAGTGAGTGATAACATCATAATCATCACCATCATCATCATCATCATCCGGTTTATTTGTTGAATCAGGCCACAATTTTTATGGAAGTCGCTCTAGACAAGGCATGAAAACACTTGATGTAAGGAGCTAAAAAAATCATTCAAGGTCAAAAACAAGCCAACTCTTAGATGGATAGATTCCGACCGAGAAAACTGCAATTCTTCCCTTTTTATCAGAAACATCGCTCATGGAATCTGAGAACTGAAAGACAAAATACGGGAAGCGATAGTTATGAGGCTGCCGAAAGTAAACCCAAGATCAACTTTCTACTCTCCTAGGTCCACGATCCTCTGATGAGGGTAGGCGCCTCATTGTCTAGTCGTATTTCGAATGAGCATACCTTTTAAGGCAGGTTTACTGTTGGCTGTCTGTCCTTCACCCACTTGAACACTTTTGGAAGTCCAAGACATCCACCGTTTCCATTTAACTAAGGCTGATGTTGTTTCCACTTGAGCATGCACCAATGTTACCTGTGAGTTTCCGCATACACTACTGCCACCCAAATTGTTACCGTTCATCCAAAGATAACAGTTTCCACATGCCCTCTGGCTGGGGATTGGATTGGTGAGTGTCGGGACGTGTCCACATATTAGTGGGTCCTGCACACTGTACCTTAAGGCTCCAATCTACTCCGAGATCCCTAACTTAATAACTTGAGGCCGGAAGTCGTCCTGTATCCATGTTGTACCACGAGAAGGTTTGGCCAGAGTCCTATAGGTGAAGAAGGAAGGCTTCTTTTTCGTCTAAGAACTAGCTGGCAGATGAGTCTGAAAGCGGTAAGTGGGAATCATATGCAACAACATCTACACAGAGCAATACTACTTTACACATCAAACAGACTTGTGGCATATACCACTATACCACTATATATATATATATATATATATATATATATATAGAGAGAGAGAGAGAGAGAGAGAGAGAGAGAGAGAGAGCCGGTTTTATATATACTATATATTATCTAAATACAATTTTTTATCCTACATATACATACATATATTATTAAACTAACGCTGAGTTAATCAACGTTCTTTTCCCTAGACATTTTACCTATATATTTTCAAGAGAAATAGCAGTTTTGCTGAAGCAATGATACCTCCAGATACGATACGTATATATAGTTTGATTGGAACCCCCCTTCTTCTCTGCACCCTCTCTCTCACAGACTTGATGCTGCTAGTCTTAGTCGTTTCTCTATATATACTATTATGACATGTGTTCTTCAAAATTGTGTGATCTGTTCCCTGCTTCCTTTGTTCCAGCTGGTTTGACTCGTTGTTCTAGTGATGTCTATAAATTTCCTGTGTTGATACCTCCTTGTAATATAACTTTCTATTCCAGTAGTTTATTTCCAAGAACTGCAGGCTTGTGGAACTCTCTTCCTGCTGATTGCTTTTGTTCCTACCTATAGCTTTGATATTTTCAAAACTAAGGTCAATAGGCATCGAGTGTATTTGCCATAATTATCTTTCGTTCTTACAACTTTCGGAATTCTTCAGGCGTAACTTTTTCACTTCAGGAATATTTCTGTTAAACAAGGGAATCTGCACGGAATTTCGAACAGAAGCCTTTATTTATTCCACAGTGGTAGCATGCTCTCGTTCCATCAACCATTCTGTCCAGATTCCCGAGTTTGACAGAAATGTTCCTGAGTTCGAAAAGATACACCTGAAGAAGGTCGGAGGTTACAGCGGCCGAAACGTTGTGAGAATAACACTCAAGATAAAAACAGTAGTCCGAATAATCCAAATTATACAATTTATCAAAGAAACTATAGTCATGTAAGTTTTTGTTGGATAGTTCTTTGATGTGTTAGTAGCAAGACTTGCTGTGAATATGATAATTTGAACCACAGGCTGCAGCTCGGTCGATCACCTCGTATTAAAGTAACGATAGCGTAGAAAAAGACTAGCATCGGCTATTCTTGCTGGGAAAGCTTTTCGTGGGGATGGGGTAAGAGCTTGAAGCTTAGTCGAGCACTTACCATTAAAGTTATGATAGAGTGGAAAAGGGCTAACACGAGCTCTTCTTTCTGGAGAGACTTTTCATTGGGGTCAGAGCTTAAAGCACCTGCCATGGAAATACCAATAGAGCAGGAAAAGACTAGCAACGTATGGAAGGGATGAGTTCATCTCCCACTAGATTGCGAAATCGATTTTGTAGTCTATCAAGACAATACAGAGTACTTTGAGCGGCACATCCCCAATTATGGCAACAGTACTACATGTTAACTAATATAAAAGGTAGATGATTACGCTACGAGTCAAATACTTTCTGGAGCAGTAGAATAATCCAACAATTTTTTCCAGCGACTTTAACAACAGATTTGTTGCAAGGCTTCTATTTTAGGTCTGATGAGGAAAGTTACTATTTCATCGGCTTTTCACCAGGGCAGAGTTAGAAACAGGTTAGTTTTTATATGTGGGGAGAATCAGTCTGCAATGGGACAACAATTTAAAAAATTGCCTCAGTCGAGAAGGATTTGTTATCACTGATCGATGACAGAGAAAATGCAGTGTAGTATGGGAAAAGATACTACACTTTGCGCCTAACTAAAAAGCAGGGGTCAAAGTCAGTCCTCTGAGCTTGTCAAAGAAAAGGGGGTTCCTCGAGGAGAGAGCCTTTCTTTTCAATTTCACAAGAAAATGACGATCAATGTTTTCAACTTTAAACATGTACGTATTATTTTATGGTGTGTTCAATTTACTTCTTCTATATCTGGGGAAGACAAACTGCGGGGCTGCTCTCCATCTGACTACCACATGGTCATTTTCAAGTCCAATGTAAACCGTCCTCTTGAATAATCAAATTCTGCACAATTTCCACCATCGTCACCAAGCATCACTTATCAAGGCCAACAAGCCACTCAAAGATAAGAGTCCATGCGTGTCAGGTAGACAGTGAGACAACAGTCTGTCCACCCGACACTCATAGACCCTTATCCTTGAGTAGCCTTTAGGCCTTGATAAGTGGTGACTCTTTAGTAATATATATATATGTATATATATATAAAGAGTGAAATGTTGTGAATATGTTCTTGTCTACATTTGATGTGGTTTAAATACCATTTATATATCTTCAATCATAGCTCTAGACTAACACTATTGAGCTATTATAATAGCTTTATGTTATAAAATTTATATTTGAAATATAATTTTGTCTTAAATATATATATGTGTGTGTGTGTGTGTGTGTGTGTGTGTGTGTGTGTGTGTGTGTGTGTGTGTGTGTGTAAAAAAACGGAAAGATAAATTTAAATACACAGAAAAATCATCAAGAAAAAAGAGATTTTACCAGTTTCGTTCGGATCAATAAACGTCTTCAAAAAAATTGAAGATTGTAAATGTATTCGATAATGGTAAAAACATAGTAAAGGAGAACGCACAATGAGACGTTATTGGCACGCGGTTAAATATTTGAAATGGGAAATTATAATAAAATGCGTGCTGGTTAACGTAAAAATGAGAAAAGGGGAAAAGTAAAAAAAAAATTTAAAAAAAGAAGAAGAAAGAGAAATGGAAAAATATGGATGAAATATTTATTCCTTAAGCAAACATCTTGTAAAGACCGCACTTTAAAAATGCAATATGTTGCACCACTATGATCCCGCTTATAGTAATAAGGGAATAGATTTGTATCTATATCAAATGTGAAAGAAATTCTTTCTTTCCTTTTTATTATTATCAGATATGATTGAGATTAAGCCTCGCCTCTATGTTCATAAAATTAAATTTGCATACGTGATTTTAAAGCGACCCGCACACACATACGTTGACTCTTATATAGATTAGCGCTTCCCTACTAACATGTGACCTTGCTTAACCAATCATAGTTTTCTGTGCTCACTATTAAACAATCACTCAGGGTACAGAAGTAATGGGTTGGCAGAGGCTGCTTGCTTACTTCTCTTCTCTTTCCACTTCTACTGATTGGTCATAACGATTCTATTCATAGAGTTGGGAAGAGTTCATACAGTGACATTTTCAAGTGTTGTAAGAAGACGAATCGTTGCTATGAATCTCGTACCAGAAGAAACCAGTGATGAGAGCTCAGCCGAGGACCTTCCATCGAAATAACGATTCAATAAAAACAAATCACTGCTGACTCTCTTCACAGAGACAGGAAGAGTCCACAAAGTGACGGAATAAGATAGAACCTCATCACAACCAGATGTCATTAAATGAGTTAAATAAAAAACAGAAAACAGTGATCATCAAGAGCAAGCTTGCAGAAGAAACAGCTCGCTGCACAACTCCAAACTTAGGACGCCCCTGTAGGTATGGACCCTTAATCACAGTAGCCCCTTGCGTCTCAGTAGCAATTCACCTTGTTTGGGGTGAATAAAGCTTTTTTTTTTTTAAGATTATATAACACATTTGTTTTCTAGAATATCCCCGCCAAACCCAGCAGTGACAGTAGGGTTACAGGCATAGAGTGTAAGATATTAATTCAAAGGCAAAAAACAACATACGGGCTGTAGTAAAAAGCAAAACAAAACAAAAAATATATATTGATAGAAACAGAGAAACAAAAACAAAACTTGCAATTACAACATATTTGTTTTCTAGAATATCCCCGCCAAACCCAGCAGTGACAATAGGGTTACAGGCATAGAGTATAATATATTAATTTTTTTAAAACAACAACGTACGGGCTGTAGTAAAAAGCAAAATAAAACAAAAAATGTTTATTGATAAAAACAGAGAAACAAAAACAAAACTAACAATGACAATAGGGTTATCATTATAGAATATATAACGGAAAAACGTGAACACCGTCACAGACGCGAAATTCCGAGTGAAGTCCCCAGTAGAAAAGCCAAGAGAGAAGGTTGAAGCAAAGGTGGTTGAATCTCTTACACCAAAATGTCAAGTCGGGAGAACTCTATCCTGATCAAGTCGTTGACCGTACTTAATAGCATGAGAAATCCAGTTCAGACCTCGTTGCTCGCTATAAACTCATGGTGCAAGAAAGAATTTCTAACATAATAGGTCCTGCACCGTCTGCACAGCTCAAACCCCTCTCGTATCGCTGTGCTTTTTTTTATAAATACTTCCACAAAACGTGCTCCGATGAACTTACTGTACTTGTACCTCCTTAACATAAATACCCCCGACCCACCCGACTAGCAGCAAAATCACACCCCTTCACTGTAGAGATCCTTAGATGTCAGAGGATTTCTACTCTAGTAGCTTCTTTCTAGCCTTTGTAATTTTCTTCCTCCTCCCTGTTTCGTCAACCGTACTAAAATGAAGAAATTTTAAATGTGATGTAAACTAACATCTGTCTGCTCAACGTCTAACTAAGTTGCGCTCTATAAATCTGACCCCTGTCACAGTAGCCCCCTACGCTTCAGTGGCAATATGCCTTGTTTGAGGTGAACAAACGTTAAAAAGGGGTACTTATTTATATTGATATACATGCGAAATACAGCAGGTAAAACGAAATTAACGTGATAACTTAAGGATACTAGTGAAAGATATTTGTGTACACAAAAATTACGGAAAATAATCGAGTAGAATGTTAATAAAAAAATAACATTAATTTACCATTCGGAGAATTGCGAATTACTGAAGACTTGGCTGACGGAACGAGAGCATGCTACCCCCGTGGATTAAATAAAGGGTTCCGTTCGAAATTCCGTTCAGATTCTGGAGTTCGAAAGAAATATTCCCACGTTTGCAAAAGATACACCTGAAGAAGGTCGGAGGTTACAGGGGCCGAATCGTTGTGAGAATAACACTCAAGATTTGAATAGTAGTTTGAATAATCCAAATTATACAAATTATCAACCCTCATCTAAAAAATCCAGAAACAAGGGAGATAATCTTCTACGACGCGCTGACTTAAAGTGAATGTTGTTCACCGTCCGTTGGCTACGAATAGTAAATTAATTTTATTTTTTATTCAAATTTTTCTCGATAATTTTCCGTAAGTTTTGGTGTACACTAATATTTTTCACCAATTGGTAAGTATCTCCGTAAGTTTTCTTGTTGTTTTATTCTGAACTGCATTATTTCGCATGTATCTCAATATTAATAACCTCCCCCCCAAAAAATAATAATAATTTACATTAGGGAGAAATTCGAGGGGTAAATACAAGAAAATGACCGTAAATGTTTAAAACTGTAAACCTGTACGAAGTTCAGTTGAAGACCAGTCTATGGAATCAACGAGATAGACTAGTAACCCAACCTAAACAAAGGTGGTTGAATACCTACACTAAGACGGAAGGACTTCATCCTGATCAAGTCTTTGGCCGTGCATGTGGCAGCGAGATAAATCCAGAGCAGACCCCACCTAACACTAACTTCCCTGAATAACCACAGAGGAAAATATCTACGTTCTGCCCATGCCTCTTTATTGCCAATTCTTATTTTGATAGTTTAACCTGTTTATTTTAGGTCTACGTAATTTATTTACTCGCTGCAAATGTGTCAGCCTCCAACAATGGGATCATTACATTTCATGCATCGTTAATCAGTTTTGAGAGGGGCGACCTTACACTCAGCTTCGAACCAACGGAGCGTGTTTCATTCTCAGATAATTCAGTTTCGTCATGTCACGCAACCATTATTCTTGGCTCAATTAGCGACTCCCCACCCTCTCTCTCTCTCTCTCTCTCTCTCTCTCTCTATATATATATATATATATATATATATATATATATATATATATATCTAGCAAACGCTTCAGAAGTTTATATGAATAAATAAACCTTGCGGGGGGGTATCGTATTTGTTTCTTTAGCTGCATATATATATATATATATATATATATATATATATATATATATATATATATATATATATATATTACTTTAAATAAATAATATTAAATCATTTTATGTGTGTGTGTGTAAGGTTAGATTATTAAGAAAAATAACGAAATAAGAGCGTAATATCTATTTATTAATGTTTGTATTACAGGAGATCAGAATAACATCGGTACCGTCGGTTTCAAATACTTACAAAGAGGACCTCTATGGCCTCTTTATCTGTTGTAAGCAGCCATCTTTCGGAGAGACAGACATAAACAGAGGGTGAGGGGAATTCCGATAAAGAGTTCTATAAGGTCCTTTTTGTTAAGATTTGAAACCGACTGTACCGATGTTGTTTTGATTTTCTGTAATACAAACATTAATTCCCTACACTGATGAGAGCGAAAGCTTGTAAAGCTGGCGGGTGTCAGTAAAAAATAATTCAATATTATTTACTTTTAATTAATAGTGTTATTAGCCGCTTTAAGAGATTGAAGTTGAGCCCTGTTCGGGGAAGTTAAAACTAGACTGTCACTTAGCTATATGGGACGTTCCGACAACGTTCGTAGTACACTCTAAACAGCCTTTCTATATGTGCCTCCTTCGAATAAATAGAATTATTATTCCCTTTCTTGAAGTTGTAATGTCTCGTGGCCGTTGGGTTATGGCGCTTGCTTGCGAAGTTAAGGGTGATTCTGTAATCGGGTTCGAATATTGCAACCGTCAGAGATTTATCGTTTGTAATACAGACATTAATTCCCTACACTGATGAGAGCGAAAACTTGAAATGTTGGTGTATGTAGGTAAAATAATTAAATATGATTTACTTAAAATTAATACATATATATATATATATATATATATATATATATATTGTTATGTACATAATCCGCGACACTCGTATGTCGAATTTATCGATTAAAAGCTGTTAGAAACTGAGATCTCATTAGGTGAGTAGAAGCTCTGGTCTTTCCCTCAGATCATTTTTGGAAAGTATATCTTTTTATCCCGTTGATCTTTACTTTACCCGGATCAATATATATATATATATATATATATATATATATATATATATATATATTATACATAACTAAAAGTAATCCATGGGCAAGTGTTTCATGCTCACAGTCGTCATCAGCATGGGTAACTTAGACAAGAATCTAATATATATATATATATATATATATATATATATATATATATATATATATATATATATATATTACTATTTCATGCATCCACATAAAATTTTATAAGGAGATATAATTTTTATGTATCAATTTAGAGTATTTACTTCAAGACGTAAGTAGAGCTAGGTAGTAAGCTATGAACATATATTTATGGCAATTAAGCTACACAGAGGCTCTCCCGTTTCATCCCGGATGAAATCTTCAGGTTGAAATGCATGTTAGTCTGAAGATTCCCCTGGGGATGAAACGCGGGAGCCTCTGTGTAGCTTAATTGCAATAAATATATTTTCATAGCTTACGATATATATATATATATATATATATATATATATATATATATATATATATATATATATATATATATATATATTCACCTTTGATATTTGTAAAACAGCAACTTATTTAAATGTTGTATGTAATTTTAAAATCCCGGAGTTTTATTTAATAGATTCTGTCAAAAATTGAAATGCTCTGATTTTCAATTTTCAAGTAATACATTTTACTTTTTTAATTTTTTAATTTTTAGTTTTGCCATTTTTTATTTCAATTATGCCAATTATTTTATAAGATATCTTTCTTGAATTATTCGTTCCACCTTTGATGGACGGAGTAGGTAATTTTTAACAACCTTTCTCACTATATATGTTCGAACATTTATATTTGTTTAAAGACTCTTCCTATTCCTTGAGGTGGGTTTATTCATAGCCTTAACCTTCAAACTGTATTTTCTCATTTGTATACCTTTGTAAATTTGTTTGATATGATTTGTACTCTGCATGTACTGTTCTACCTTACACACACTTCCTCTTCCTAATTTGCAGTTTAATTGTGGGTGTTCAACTGTGTTTCTGATGCAGATTATTGGCTTCTAAGTTGGTGTCAATACTCTATGTTAAAAAGGAACTTTGTCTCTGAAAAATCGTACACATACTGTTATTTATGTTGAATACTTGGAGCATGAATAACATATCATAGGTAGTGACGTTTACCTAAGATCTATATTATAAATATTATACATATATATATATATATTTCATGTATCCACATTAAGTGTTATAAGTAGATATAATATACTATGTATCTATTTTAAGTAGTTACTTCAACAGTGTGCAATACGTGTGTAGAACTAGGTAGTAAGTTATAAAAATATATTTATGGCAATTCAGCTTCCGCATTTTATGCTTGTGGGAAAGCATCCGGCTAAAATTCATGGAATTCGTGTTACCGGGTGTGTTATATATACACGTGGTGGTTAGTCTAGCTGCTAGCTAATCAGACTCATTGTTATGCCCTCCCCTGGGTTAATGTGTTCATTAGCCAATAGCATGGCATCCATTCAAATAAAGGTTCGGCTGCCTTTTACTTTCTTTTTGTCTGTTTTGTATAAGGGTGACTCCCTTTTTGGTCTATATGTCTGATATATATATATATATATATATATATATATATATATATATATATAAATTATTAAGCAAATATTAGAAAATATAATTAAGAGCCATAGTAGATGAATCTTAAACCGTAATTATAATAATAGTATCAACAATACACATATAACCAATGCAATAATTAATGTAAGTGTAGAGATAAAAGTAAGTGTCCGCTAACAGAAAAATGTATAACTAAGAGCATAGTGTATTTAAGAACCGTGTTCCCAGAAAATAACCCAAGTCTGAAAAGTTGTACACAATGGAACAAGCGCTGATTTTAAGTCTAGGTACAGAACCATAAATTATCTTTCAATACCTTTGATAAGACAGAAGAAACATCATTATCTAAATACATAATGCCTCTAAAGGAAAACAATAACGCGTCTGTACTGAAATGGAGTGCCTTGCAGAAAGCTTCAACTGCTGCACTACACAATCTCACCTGTTTTCTTTGTGTTAATTATAAACTAACGAATCAAACAGATGGAATAGGTATTAGCTGTAGACACTTACAACAGTTATAACCTAGATAAATATAACAAGCTAGTCCATTTACCGTAACATTCTATAAGGAAACCATAATAAACCTATCATCTAATAGTAAAAACTGTCCCGGCTAAGTTTCAAACTAATATAATATTGAATCTATAACAAATGTTAATTAAACTAAGTATTAAGATAACAAATTAATAGATAACTAAAAATATTAAAACCCTAGTAAAATATACAATTGGGCAAGATTATATCAAATTGTAGAACAAATAGATGAATAAATATTAGGCCATTGGTAAATTGCTATAATCATATCTATTTTTTGCTAGTAAGGCTGAATTCAAATGGTCTCCTTCAGGAATGTAATTGATATATCTGGTTGGTAATTGTTTTCTCTGTTTGTTGTATTAACAATATGGTTTTACAAAATCTTCTTTTTACAGATATGTGTTTGTGTGGGTTTCTAATTATTGAATTTTGCCATGAAACGAGCGTAAGAGATAGGAATGAATATGAAAAGTATTTTGCTGTATTTATTAGCTTGGCTTAATAATAAGTATTAAATTAATAGGTTTAGTAATCACTGGGTAAACTTTCGAATTAGCTGATTTTAATAGAAATTCATTATTGAACACCAGTAAACCATAGTAGATAGAACATTCTAATTGAGTAAATAGAGGTGTTAGAAAATTGTACAATTTGAAATAAGAATGATAACTTTCTTCTGTTTTTTATTTGTAATTATATTATCAAGATTAATGTATGTAGAATTTGTTAGTTCAGAAGTATTAGTTCAAGTAAAATGAGTAAGTTTGTGTGTGAGCAATTACATAATGATCATGTAGACAAACCGGTTCCCGTTACATCACCGATGTTAAGCGACGTTGAGCCTGGCCAGTACTAAATGGGTGACCATTTGAGAATAACAGGTGCTGTATGTGCTCACCGCTTTTCTAGGCATTGTTTCCAGTCGTCCTGAAATTTCCTTGCCACTGGAATCAAGTGGTGCCGATCCAGGATATGGGTGGTTGGGAATTGCGCAACCCTTGCTTAACAATTACACACGCAGCCACCCTTACAGGGGGTATCCATTGTCTCTCCAAAATGAACGTAAACTGTATATGTAAATATTTAGTACACAGTGATATTGTTGTGTTTGCAGGCGTTCATTTTAACCATGCCAAGACGATAGTGTATGCATGGGTTTACTTGTTACTGTGTAAACACTTATGTGTTTAAGTATACGTTCTGTTTGTGCGTGTGTATGTACAAGCGATAAAGAAATATGTGTATAAATATACGGATATATCATGGCCTGTATGTGTGTACATATATTTTCATTACATATATGTGTCAGTGACATCTGCAATTCTCCAATGCGTTTATTTGTTGGGGGTAGAGACGACCTAAACAATGTTTAAGTCGTCTCTACCCCACAAATAAACGTATTGGAGAATTGTAGGTGTCACTGACACATTTGATGCGCATAAAATTTGTAACCCCCCTACTTATGTATTGCTAGTCTGAATTCCTATATCTGAAATTTCTTTTGGACAATTTACTTATTGTCGAAGCAGCCAGTCCTAAATGATGTACGTTTAATTAGTGTACGCTGATTTAATGTTTATATAAATTATATATATATATATATATATATATATATATATATATATATATATATATATATATATATATATATATATATATTATATATATATATATATTATATTTGCATTACATATACCATGGTGAATTAATCCCAAACCATAATTTTAGTTGTTTTAACAACTTCTTTATTTCTGTACATCGATCAGTTTTTTACATCTCTCATTTTAAACGCAAAAGTAATTTATTTAAATTTAATATTCATTCCTATCTCTTACGCTCGTTTCATGGCAAAATTCAAATAAGTGTATTATTTTCAATTAGTCCAATATTGTTAATCTCCAGAGGGTTGCAGTATATGTTGTTGAGTAGCGAAAGAACATGTCATAACAACACACCGGTAGGGAAATACGGGGAAAATCCAAATTGATTTCTGATAAAAATAAAATCGGCAAACTGTAGTATATAAAAGTGATCACTTTTGAAAAAAGAAAAAAATGGTCCCCCTTAACAAGATTTTCACACTCGAGAAAACATACGAATCAGATTATATATAAAAAAGTAATCAGCTAAATCATTATATTTATTTTCGCCAGCCGAGTGAGTAACATCGGCAGATTTTTTTAGTGTCCACCCAAACTTGCATTGTCCCTAGAAAAAGTGTTAAATACATCATATACAAAATAATAATAAAGAAGAAAAAATTGCTTCATATTAAGTTTAAAATCATATTTAGTAATGTATTTTTAAAAGGATCGGTCCACGAAAACTTTTAGTAGATAACACCTCTATCTTGAAGTAACTACTAACAAACAAAAACTGCGTATAGTATGAAGCTCTACTTATTAAAACCAAACCCCAACTATAAACAAAATAAATTTTAATAATACTGACAATATCCTTAAATGTCTTTACATCTAACACAGAACTCTATAAATATAGTAAATAACACGTGATTATCTGGGGAAAAAACACTATCACTTCTATAACTATCATAGCACCCCTAACCTTTACTGATAGTCAGCCTTGATAATGTATCCTGAAGGATCAAAAAGTACTCAGGTAAAGTTTATTTGAATCTAAGTAGCGTTTACTCTAGCTAACTGACCAATTGGATTCGGGCTATTATTTTCATTATACACAATATATTATATTATTTTATCATACAATGTATGAATATAAAATACTAATATATATATGTATATATATATATATATATATATATATATATATATATATATATATATATATATATATATTGATTAATTTTTTTATGAATTAATTTTTACGTACATTACGTACAACTTTCATGTACGTAAAAATTAATTCATGAAAAAAATTAATTAATGAATATATATATTACACGTCCGATTAAGGTCGATTGAATGCAGTTATTTGTATATTCTCAACCGCTTGTTCGGTCGCCAGTAAAAACAATGACAAAGCTATAGATATACGGCTTACATTTACAAACCAGTCTATTACCTGGGATTAATCCACCCCAAGATTTCGGGTGAAAAGTACATATATTCCAGCCTATGGACAGTTAGAGCCGACGATTCGGACGCGAGGACGACAGTTAAAGTTGGACGTCTGAGAGTAAGTTGGGCACTGTCTAGCAGTTATCGCCAGTGGACATCGGGGTAGTCCCTCTTGGTGGTCAAATAAAGATGATTGAGATCAAGATAGGATGTTTAGGATTTCCGGTCGAAGGTGCATATATTCCTGGAGATGTGAAGACGTGGCCAATTTGAGTTGCACGTCTGAGAGTCAGTTGGATTTATATGCTTCTCAGAGCGAAGTGGGTTCTTAAGCTCTAGACGAAAGGATTTATGTTTTGATTTGGTCTGGCAAAAATCTTATTTTAAAAGTCTGCTATTCAACCTAAGAAAACGAATGTCATCGTAACCTCCAAAGAAAGATAAACCATTGTTAATTGTTTTTTAAACCAGAATTGTGGTTTTATTTGCAGAGGGAATTCTTTGTTTCAGCACTGACTGAATCGAACAACAACTTTGAATTGACGCAGAGAACGTACACATGCATGTTCATAGTAGGAGTTCTTCATGCTTGTATCTAAGACACACAAGCAGCCAAGGAGCTGGACTTAATTGTCAGAGGCTGTTTAAGATGCACGCCGTTAGGAGCATTTTATAGACAATGAGAACTTTTCACTGTTGCCATCGCTTGTAGGCATCTATTTTGAATATAAACACTTTGTAAATGATATATAAGGGTGGGTAATGTGGGCTATATTTAGTTTAATTTTATTTTATATTAAAAGGGCAAAGATGGCGTTGAACCCTTTCGTAGAATTTCAGATATTTCACACGTTTGTGAAATTTAACGAATAGGATTCATTGTCCTCCAAAATGATAAAAATAATCTGATTAAAGCATTGGCCTTTGTTGATCTGTTCTAATTCTAAACATGATGCAGAGTTTCAAAGAATAACAGAAATATTCTCTAACAACATCTTTATCAATAACGAGAAGATTGAATCCTTACCAGATTGTTCTGTTTTGGTGCGGCATGTACCCTAGGCCCGTTCAATCGAAGGAAGAAGTTTCTTGGGAATATCAAATTCACAAACCGTACCCCCAAGAGAGCTGATGAGAACGACTTTAGATTTTACAGTTTATATTTTTCTTATTTCAGAGAGATATTACCGTCTTCTGACATACAGATCGTCACAAATTTTGAACTGGCCTGGATTAATATCAATTAAGTTGATGATTTTATTTGACAGTATATTGAATGCGCAGATGTAATAGATGCATGTTAAGCACAGCACAAAACAATTAAACAACCGGAAGAGGAGGTAATGCTTGAGAGGATTACGCCCTAGGAACGAACCCAACCACACCTGAGTCAGACGACATGTGCAAAACCTCTTTAAAAACCATTTTAAAACGAGCGCTTGTGTCACTTGATTCCGCCCGTCTTCTCGTTTGGCGAATCGTTTTCATGATTTCTTTATGTACAGAATTACTACTAATAGGATTTTATCGCGTTTATCACGTAAAATAATATATATATATATATATATATATATATATATATATATATATATATATATATATATATATATATATATATATATATAGTAGGAGGAGAAAAGAACAAAAAGCCGCTAATAAAAAGTCAAATCATTGTTTAAATTACTCTAACCGCTACCAATTTTCCCCACGACCTTCTACAATTAACTCAATGTCTCCCACTGTTATTACTTATTTGTAGCTCATAATTAATCTTTTCATAAGCGGCCTTTGAAGTTTTTATCGTCCTACTGCTACTGTTTCAAATATTTGTAGTTGTGGGTATTTCTTCAGACCAATCAATAAGGAAGTCTTGAAATAAAGACGAAACGTTGATGAATACATAAATAATATTTCTGGTTTTCCCTTTTTCATTTTCCATTATGTTTGAATATTAGTTCTATTTTTATCATTATATATATATATATATATATATATATATATATATATATATATATATATATATATATATATATAGTTTTTAGGAGATTTTTTTTTTGAATTTGTCACCATTCCTCATGTGAGTTTTGCTTTCATTTTACTTAAACTTACAAATCTTTCACCAGGACTCAATCTGGAACTCCACCGTATTGCTCTTCTGTGTTTTTTATGTCATATGTTTTTTTAAAATTCCACCATTTATACTACTACTATTTGATTATTGACATGGTTTGATTACAAATTCATTTGTCGAAATTTGCTATGAAACATGTGTAAAAAAAGATATTAAATTTGAAAAGATTACTATTGAGTGTAAGATGAAAGATAATATATAAGCTTTCATTGTAAGAACAAAACTTATTGTTTTTGATTGATTTTCCATGGTTATCGGAATGCAAAAATTATATATATATATTTATTATATATATATAAACATATATATATATATACATATATATATATATATATATATATATATATATATATATATATATATATATATATATGTAGATTATAACTAAAAGGTAAACTTTTAGAGAGTTGGACCTATTGTGAAATAAGGAAAGCTCAATATACTCGATAGAGCAAAAATATGGTACGTCAATGAAAATTAGTAAGACCTGCAAATGGAAGCAAATCGGTATTTTCAGTTGTTCAAAACAAGGAGTAGTTTAGTTAATAAAAACATTTATTTTTCATCTCTTTCTTTCCTTAAACCAGGCTTTTCAAAGATTAAAATCTTATCTTCAGAGGAAAAATTATGATTGATAAGTTGACAGGGTAGGACTGTCAAAGTTCCAAATTTTAAAAAGTTTTCTTTTAAAATTAAAATTAAAAATTAAAGAAATTCAAAAAACTTCTTTAAAAAATGTTTCCAAAAGGTTCAAACGGGCATGGGAATCACCAATAACGACATCCCAAAAACGTAGGGCTCAGAAATACTTTGACAGTCCTACCCTGTCAACTTATCAATCATAATTTTTCCTCTGATGATAAGATTTTAATCTTTGAAAAGCCTGGTTTAAGGAAAGAAAGAGATGAAAAATAAATGTTTTTATTAACTAAACTACTCCTTGTT
>OY744519.1:158344028-158356528 GCA_963556195.1 Sepiola atlantica
AAACCGGAACCTGGAAGGGTGAATGAACAAAAATAAATTACAAGAAACGGTATAAGTGTATAAATCTTTGATCAATTTATTCTAATTTCAAATAAACTTAAATATAAAGACACTAAATTGGAAGACTTACTGCTAAATATTTACATGTCCAGAACGGGCAAAACTTTCATTATTACGAGAGTAACAACCTCCCTTTTTCAAAAAGAAAACAAAAATTAGACCGGACGGGTCGGGTGAAGAAAACTGAGATGGACGCCGCTATTTAAAACATTAGATTCGCAGAAAGATGGAAGGCTCGCAGGGAGAAGGCGAAAGAAAGATTAAATGGAATCAGTATGTTATGTAATAAATTATCAAGATTAATTAATTTAGTTTACCTTTTAAATTTTAATATTTATATTTTGTTAAATTTAATATGTGAGTTTAAGTGTTGCTATTGTAAATGAAAGATAGAATCAACAGATAATGAGAAGGGAAAAGCGAGGTTAAAATAATGATTAAAGGATAGTTAGGAGATCGGCTCGAAGATGGTTGGAGTCAGTGAAAGTCAAAGGGGGATAATTATATAAAAGTTAATTAACGCATGGTCAGATAGAATCAATCTATCTATTTCCTTTTTATTATTCCATTTCACTTAAAGACCTAGAGTGTGGGAATGGAAAGGTGTTAAAAAGAGAAAGCCAAGGGAAAATTTTATATATAAAAAAACAAATTTAATTTCAAGGTTATTTAATATATTACTGTATAGTGAAAGAAACTAATTAAGTGTAATTATAGTATATGGAAACTATGTTATAACGCACTTAGTGTGGATGGGTTAGTCTGTGTATAGGAAATTACAGAAGTTGTGGGAAAGTGTATCAACAAGAAATGTGCATAAGGAAACATACTATATTAACTAATTAATTAATAAATTAATTAATTATATTCAAATATATTGATAAAATGAATTCAAAACCAGTATTTTCCAAAAGTGGTCAATACAATGTATATATATATATATATATATATAATAATTCTATGATATATTTATTTAAAATTAGCCAACTCGACGGAAATTCATAATTTTTTGTTTAAATAAAATTTGTGTATATTTGCAGGTAAAATAGATGCGCTCGAAAACATTTTGACAGTAAATAAATGTGTGTGCTAATTTATGTTAAAGTGTCTTTGTGGACATATTTTTTCCAAAGTTTAATGGATGTAATAATTGTTGGTGGGGAGGAGGAAAAGGGTGTGGGAAATGTGGCACAAGGTGAGTGATTTTAAATGAGTGAGAGAGAAAGAGGAAAACGACAAAAAGTAAAAACGAAAGAACTATATGGGATATAAGAAAAGTAAAGACAAAGAAAAAATGATGAGAGAATGGGAAAAAAAGATAACGAGAACATAGTAAATTATTTTTACCTACATACGACGTCGTTTCAAGCTTATGCTCTCATCACGGGCAGCGATAATTTCACAGCCTAAACTCCGCACACACTCACTCTATCACATATACCATAGGAAATCATAACTTGATGCGGGAGAAATTAAGTTATATTTATGCTTAATACATCGATTCGTATATACCATATACTCTAAAAGGTTGAACGAACTAAATCTAAAGGGTCCAACGAACTTGATCTAAAGAGTTCAACGAACTTGATCTAAAGAGTTCAACGAACTTACTTCATGGCTTAAGTTGAATGTCTGTTTTAATATTCCAGACAGTGCTCAACTTTAATCTCTTAAAGGGGCTTCATAACAATATTCATAATTAAATATTAAATTAGTTATATTTACATACGACGTCGTTAAGAGCTTATGCTCTGATCAGTGTAGGACAGCGATAATTTTATACCGTTACCGGGCGCACACCTGGTTCACAGATATATATATATATATATATATATATATATATATATATATATATATATATATATATATATACAATACAACTGAAATAATAAAGATAAATATTATATCTTTATATTATTTCCTATCGTGATAACACAATGATCGATATACTGAATGGAGCAATAATATAAGAAAATCGATGATGGAAATAAATATTTTATTTCATCCAATTTTTATTTTTATCATTCATTTTCTTATACATGTATATATATATATATATATATATATTTTTTCACCGTAGATACTTAAATCTGTCTTGATAAAAATATCTGAACTCCTTTCAATTCTGTTTTTAACAAAGAGCATTTTACTCCCTATCACTGTTTTTATTTTCACTGATCGATATTACATTTTGGAAGAGACCGGGTGTTGCAGTAGTCTTGTGGTGGGCGGTTGATCTGACCATGTCCGTACTTGAAGTTTTATTGTGAGATATAAACCATATACTAAAAGAACGAATCGAATTCAAACTATTCTGTAAAGACAAACTCTGGTGGATTGAATATACCAGGCGAATAAACGATGGGAGGATTCCAAAAGATACTCTTTATGGCGAGCTTGCAACCGGTGTCAGACCAGAAGGCAGCTTCGTCCTACGCTATAAGAATATCTACAAGCGAGACATGAGGGCAAGTGGCAACGACCCAACAGGCTGGGAGTCTGTGGCTGAAGACCGCAGCCGCTGGAAAAGTGTTGTGAATGCATGCTCCAAAAGGAGTGAGGAGAGACCAGCAGTGGAGGTAGAAACTAGAGGCAGACGGCAAAAGGATGCAATAGAGATCTCGCAACCAGACACCACCTACATCTGTGGCAACTGCAACAGAGCCTGTCGATGACGGATAGGCATGCACAGTTACAGCGCGCGCTGCAATTCGGCAACGGATTAATCTGAGGCGCAGAACTCCATTGTCTTGTGAGACAGACGAATCCCAATAAGATAGATCAACTATAATATGTATTATATTTTTACAGCTGATGAAAGATTATTAGGTTTGGCGTATGAATTTAAAAGCGTTGTGTGACATATCCGATTCAAGATGTCGACTGTGTGGAATGATTCAAGGGACAAACACTTCTCTAAAAATCTCATGTTCTCATATTTATATCTAGATGAATCTGCTTCATCTAACTCATCATGGCCTCCGTTCAGTCTTGAGAGACAATCGATACCAATTGGTGGATGTGCGTGTAATTGTTAAGCAAGGGTCGCGCAATCAGCAACCTCACCTCTCCTAAAACGACATTGCCTGATTCCAGTGATAAGGAGAAGTTTAGGACGACGGGAAATATGCCGAAGTAAGTGGGGAGCACATACAGCACCTAGTATTCTTAAATTGTCACCCATTTTAGTACTGACCAGGCTCACCGTCACTTAACCTCGGTGATCTAACAGGAACTTGCGTGTCAGTGTGAGTATGCACTATCTAACCGGATTGAAATTAATACGCCCTAGGAGCTAATTGCTCATCGTGTGACCAAATCTCCTATCACGTGGCTGTTCTCCGCGAGGAGAAATAAATGTTATGTTAATGACTGCTACATATTAACGGTACTCTGTCTTCTTTTTCTTACTCTCTTCCTCCTTCTCCTCATCTTTTTTTCTTATTTTCCATTCTTATTCTTATTTTTCTACTACTACCATTGCAAATAACGTTTTTCGCCCACGTGCCTAACATGACACAGGAGTATCCATGAGCAGAATTTATTTCCAAGATCTTCACATCTATGGAACAGATTGCCACAAGTTGCGTCCCTGACCATGTTTTAACATGGTCCTTTTTAAATCTAATGTCCATAAAACATTTTTATACGCCGTCCTCACTTAATTTAGCAACCAGAATTTACATATAGCTGTCGAGAAGTTTTACGATTTCATATTCCTAGGTCTAAATGCTTAAAACGTTTACGCCTATCATATTCATCGGGACGCGATTCTGGTGTAAAATATCCTCAAATAGAATTTTAATATATATTTATATATTTATACATATGTATATATATTTGTATTTATATATATATATATATATATATATATATATATATATATATAATTATTTAAAAATAATATTTTTACAATTAAACAATATACACATGTGTTTTATGTCAAACCCGCAATCATCAGTATCGGAGGAGACAATCCTTGCGGGTCACACGGTTCGAACCCCAATACGAAAGTTATTTGACTCAGTAGTCAGCGCACACCGATGTGCCCACCACGCATTGTCTGTGAACTCTGGAGGAGTAATTAACGTCTTAATAGCAGATTCGGGGCCATAAGCAAGCGTCGTAAGCTTTCAATAGGCGGGGTCTAGAGTGTGGCATTACGCTGTAAGTGACGGCCCGTTGTCAATATACTAAAAGTGCTCCATCTAGCGAGAGCTTTGTATAATTATTTGTAAATCATATTTTTTAAATAATATTATAAATAATATTTTTCAAATTTACCCATATACCCATCGCCAGCGTTGGACATTATCGACAACATGACGCTTGGCCCGCCTCTCGGGTAAGTGTACATTAATTGCAATTACTGTATGTGTTGATTTCTCGCGGCCGTGTTGGCTTGGGCGTTTGGCTCGTGATTCAAGGCTGAGCCCATGCGACTGCTTGCAACCGCAACTCCTGCACTGATGAGGATAGAACCCGTGAAACGGCATCATTTATAAGGATAATAACACTTTAATATTGTAATATATATAAATATATATATATATATATATATATATATATATATGTATATATATATATATATATATATATATATATTTGAAGAGTTTTAGCAAGTCGAGGTTTTCACGGTACTCATCAAAATGTGTACTGTAGTCGCTTTCGTCTGATTAGAAGAAAAGCATCATTCTTTGTCCGTGTTTCTGCTCCGTGAAATAGCCTACCAGAGCATGTACTTGGACATACATTAAGACAGTATATATATATATAAATGTTTTGAGGTACAAAACTTATAAATACATTTAAAAATGATACGCGGAAATCTCTCTAAGGCCCTTTCGACTATCATCTCGTCAGGAGAAAATCGATAGTTTTAATTAATAATATTGTCGAAATAAAGAGCAAATGGGGAAGTTGAAAGTGCCAAAATTAGCGCTAAAGCGATTAAAAGTCAATTTAATGATTTACTTAAAAAAACGATTAAAAGGCACTGCGTTAGGCAACAAAAAAAGGGGAGGGAGTTTAAAGTTCCCCAAAGAGATTTAGCGATCTAATAAATTCCTTATCCCGGCACAAGGAAGGTTTTCGAATAGCAATAGAGACAGATTACAATATTTCCAAATGGTTCTTGGAATCTGCTCTATGCAAGACCTCAAAACGGTCTATTTTATAGCTACTGCCACAGCTTGGGTTTTCAACCAAATGCTGGCCAATAGCAGAGTCCAAAGAATTAGGGAAGGGGTAACACAAGGATCCTACCCTTCCCTGACGTATTTTGATGGAATGTGCTGGTTTATGCGGGTCTGCAAATGCAAGGAAGTGCGCCCTATATAGCCAGCATCACATTGGCATTTAAATTGGTATACAATATTACTATAATTTGTATAGGGCACACTATCCTTGCGAAGGGAAGGAAAAGCAGGTCTAGTAGCATAAACTAATCGTAAGGCAACAGAGTAGAAACAATTACTAATGCAATCAACAATCTGTTTACCTAGTAATTTCAAATAAATGGGACATTTTACAGGCCCAAATATTTTGGGGGATTGAAAGTCAGCAACTTTTTTATTAATGCAATCATTGATAAGGTCTTCAAGATAACCATTATCAATGACTATATCCCTGATCCTATTAAGTTCACAATCTAATCTACTTGGAGAACAAATCACGAGGGCTCTATGCACAAAAGTGTAAATTAAGCCCACCTTTCTAGACTTAGGCACAAAAGAAGACCAGTTTACGTACAGCCCAGTAAAAGTAAGCTTCCTGTAGATGGAAGTGAGAAAGCCACCTCTTGAACGTTCAACAAGAACATCAAAGAAGGGAAAACAATTATCCTTCTCACTTTCCATCGTAAACTTAAGAGCCTCATGAATAGGATTTTACTCATGAAAGAATGCCAGTGCTTCACTCCGTGAAGAAAACATCGCAAAAGTGTCATCCACATATCTAACATAAGTAGTGGGCATCTTTACAGACCTAAATAAAACGGATTCTACCCATTGAGACCCCATCGACCTGACTATCAGTCAAGTTCAGCTTCGAGAATATAATGATATTCTCGAAGCTGAACTCGACTGATTCAGTGCATAGTAGTATCAATTCCATGAAGATCTCCCTAGGGAAACAAGGGGCAGTCAGGCAGCCTTCATAGAGAGCGTCGGCACAAATAGTTATAGTCTCATCTAAAGGTACATTAGTAAAAGGGACTAGAGACATCAAAAGAGCACATGAATGATGTCTCAGAATCCGGATCTAACCGACGTAGAACTTCAGTAAACCGATAGGAATCAGGGATGTAGTGCGTCGTGTATAGATCACGCACAGGTTGCAATATTCCTAGGAGCCACTGAGCCAAAGAATGTTGGGCGGACCCTATCATAGATAATACAGGTCTCAGTAGCACCTCTTCCTTGTGTATTTTAGGAAGACCATATAATCTAGGTCGCAATGACCCAGAGGGTCTGATCCTATCATAGACCTCCTTCGAAAAACCCTTCTTTTTAAAGATCCTCAACATCACAATGCCATAGGAGGTCGTGATAATTCTCACCATATCCCGGTTTAGAGTCGCCTTGGGCAAACATTCAGCCGGTATATAGATGAAATATCGTCTATTTTTTACATGGCTTGCTGCACTTTGCTATTTTGTTGTCCTAACAGAAAAAATGCAGAATTCTCTGTCCGTATTTCTGCTCCATGGAAAAAATTACCAGAAGTAGTGACGATGTCTCTGTTATATCAAGGTTTAAAGTCGCCTTGGACAAAACATTCAGACGGTATATAGATGTACAAATCTTCTTACTGTCTTTTTACAGGGATTGTAGCACTTTTATATAGCTTCTTGCACTTTTCTATTTTTGGCAATAAATTTGAATTGAACACTTGCCGAATTTATAAAAGGACAGCCTGAGATCAACTCTTACTTTTATTTTTTTTATTTTTTATGTAAATCACTCCAGACAAGTCATGAAGCGACTTGATATAAGGAGCAAGAACAAATAAGATTATCGAATAAACATGAGATGCATATTAGCATTAGTCTTGAAAATACCAAAGTTATAGGTAGGTGGAAAGCAGTCAGCAGGAAAAGAGTTCCACAATCCTGCGGTTCTTGGAAGACGCTACTGGAATAGGAAGCTGTATTACAATGAGGTGTAAAAAACAGAGAATTGATGGAGACAACTAGACCAACGAGTCAAACGAGCTGAACAAAATAAGCGGGGAATAGATCACATAATTCTGAAGAACACATGCCATAATGGTAGAAAAGACTGAGACTAGCAACAACACGTCTGTGAGAGAGAAGGTGCAGAGAAGAAGAAAGGTTGGAGCCAATCAAATTACAGATACGTTTCTGCACCTTATCAATAACCCTCAAATAAGACAGAGATTTACTAGCCGAAATATGACAACATTACTACATACAGTGTCTGATAACATATTAGTCGAGATAGAGAATAGCCTCAGCTGTGAGAAAGTGTTTGGAGCGATAGAGGCAACCAACTTTACGAGAAGCAAAAAGAGCAATGGATTTAATGTACGAAATCCAAGAAAGGTTTGATGAGAGAGAAAGACCAAGAAGTTTCAGAGTCGATTTCTCCTCGAGAACAGAGCCATCCATGAGAATCTCAGAAAGGAAAAGGGACACGCTTACGATTGAAAGACACGAGCTCAGTCTTAACTGGATTAAATGAAAAAGCCATTTCGTACCCCCATCCACAATTGGACCCAGGTCAACTTCTAGATCATCTGCATATTTCGACTGATCCGAGGGAGATGGGCGGGAAGCAACACCAGAATAGGGAGTGGTATCATCAGCATAGATGTTAATATATTATTGCATTAATAACATTTATTTTATTTTTAATTTAAGACAAAACGATAAGGTTTTTTTTACTTTAGAAATAAATTTGATTTTAATCAGTTTATCATTTTCAAACAATTTCCTTTTTCTTTGAACTGGATAGCTAGATTTTCTTTGAACTCGATTGCTAGATTTTCTTTGAACTCGATTACTAGAATTCTGTAGAGAAAAGCATATAATTCTATTACTAAGATGTTAGTGCTTAATTCCGCTTTTTTATCTAGAATAAACGGATTTGAGCTTTGATCACTAGATTCTCTAATTAATGTGAGATCTCTGGTTTTTAATCGGAATCCCTGTACATTAAACGAAAGGCAATATTCTCCGTCCGTTTTGTGCTCCGTTGAACAGCCTATCAGAGGACGTATTGACAACGCCATCATATCCAGGATTAAAGTCGCCCCTGGCAACACATTCAGGCGGTATATATGTAATGTCGTAGGCTCAACTCGCGAGGCTGAAAAAAATGCAAAGAAAGACACAGATATGCGTGTGGTTTCAATCGGCGCCGGAGTTAAACTTAATCGTATTCACTGGGCCTTGTTTATTTCCGGTGTCTCAATGCGCATGCTTGATAGCCTTAATTTCCGCCATTTCAAGGGAGGCAACTCTGAATACTTAAAGATAGGTGTACACATCAACTAACTGTGCTTTTAGATGAGATGGTTTGTTGCACTTCCATTTATTTGCAAATAAAGTTGATTTGATGTCATTTGCAGTCCTCACGTAATGTTCAGCATGATTCAACTGTCAATCCATCCATCTCATTAACCTTTATCCTCGAGTGGCTTTCCGCCTTAATAATTGGGAGCTCATTAGTAAAAGGAAGCATGGGCGAAATGCGTGTCGGGTGGATATTATCATCGTAAATCGATGGTTGTGATTTTAACGAGCAAATCCGATTTGTAAAGAGAGAGAAAACGAATTATCATTCATTGCCGATGACGTCATGTCGCAATGGTAACGTAAACAAGGCTGATCGTTCGACGAGCGCAGAACAGGTGTGTATCGTCGTATCTCATTATATGAAAGTGAAAGAAATATTAGTAAATAATTCGTTGGGCAGGTGAATTACGTCGAGAAAACCCGATTCCTCGGTAAAAGAACAAAAAGAATTAATGAAGATAACCTGATTAGATACAGTCTGTGCGAACAGTAAAAAAAATAACACAAAAGGAGGTTTGAAGCTCTCAGAATTCATACAAGGACTGTCCACATGATGATTATATATATATATATATATATATATATATATATATATATATATATATATATATATTTGAATAAATTTTTCTTGGTACAAAATTTGATTACGGCAAGGAATACAGACGTTTGGGACATTTTTTGGGGTGGAATGAAATTCAAAAAGTATAAAAACCAGAGGAAATATTTTTTTTTTTAATTCATCAATATACTGAGCCGGCTTTCTACGTGGAAGTAATTCAATACGACTAAAAACTTTAAAAAGTATAATGAAAACCAGTGACAAGTTTAGGAGAGAAAAAAAATAAAATAATAAAATAATGGGAGGAGGGTCACAAGTTGATCACATTGAGTCCTAGAAGCCACTCCTTTTGTTTACAAAGGGAGGGTTTGACTGACTTAATATATATAGCTTTTAGTCGTATTGAATTACTCCCACTTAGATATTCTGATGAGTGTGGATGAAAGCCGGCTCAGTATATTCATGATTTTTTTTTAATTATTTCCTCTCGTTTTTATACTTTTTTAATTTCATTCCATCCCCAAAAATGTCCCAAACGTCTGTATTCCTTGCCGTAATATATATATATATATATATATATATATATATATATATATATATATAGAGAGAGAGAGAGAGAGAGAGAGAGGGAGGGGGAGAGAGACAGAGGCAGACAGAGACAGAGAAATGAAAAATGAATACCAAAAAGTATCATCTATGTATTCATCAACGTTTCGTCTTTATTTAGAAGACTTCCTCAGAATGATTGTCTGAAGAAAAACAAACACAAGTACAAAATGTTTAAAGCGTGGTGGCGGGTGTGAGCTTAAAATTGCGACCTGTTATGAATTATAATTCATTTATAGTTTTCATAAGCAACTGCAACGTTAAGCTCACACTCGCCATCACCAATTGTTTAACACATTTTGTACTTGTGTTTGTTTTTCTTCAGACAATCATCCTGAGGAAGTCTTCAAATAAAGACGAAACGTTCAGGAATATATAAATGATACTTTTTGGTTTTCCTTTTTTAAATGTCCATCACGTCGGGACACTTTTTCCATTCTTTATCACATATATATATATATATATATATATATATATATATATATATATATATATATATATATATATATATATATGATGATGGACTCTCCCGTCGATTGCGACGTATGAGGTTCCAACAACTTTCATTTTTGTCTAGATCGTTCATGACACCTGAGTCCGCCAATATATACTCATGCTGGTCAAAAAAATAGAACATATGTATAAAACTGTAAAAATCATTCCGTTTGAGATCATTTTCGGCTTTTAAATTGTGTAGGCGAAATATTCTATATGTAAATAACAATTACAACTATTTTTAATCATTTGTCATATTTGCATATATCAGACTTGATTGTCACAGAGTAGTTTATTGTCACATTAGGAAATTCAACGTTTCAATTTAATAGAACATTATTCGTTGAGTAATCTCAAACTCAAAAAATTTATGTGTTTAAAAAGATTTTGCAAGTAATTAAATCATAATCTCTCATTCTTATTGAGGACAATCTGTGAGATGTAATTGGTGCTAAAATATTCCTATAATGCTAAACTAACTGAAATAGTTGGTTTACGATAGAAACTTTTTTTCATATCAATTGCAATGTCAGTTTTTCAATATTTCGCGTTTCATAATAATAGAACAAGACAGCTAAGAAAACAAAATAGTTTTTTTTTATTAACTTAAATACAGATAAAAATTAATCAATATTTAGTAGCAGCACCTTTTGCCTTGATAACAGCATCAATTCGCCGGGCATAGAATCAACAAGCTTCTCGCAAAACTGTGTAGACACCGAATCCCATGTGTTCTGTATTGCAATCTTCATGGCTGCAAGGGTAGTAGGTTTTGCTTTGCGAAGCTTCCTCTTCATCTGATCCCACAAGGCTTCAATAACGTTAAAATCTGGCGAGTTCGCCGGCCATTCAAGAACAGGGATCGATTGTTCTCGGAGCCAGGAAGTTGTGGACTTGGCAGAGTGTGTCGGTGCCAAGTCATGTTGAAAAATGATGTATGTGGCGTCACTGTCAAACTGATTATCCAGCACTTACAGTAAATTAGCTTCCATGATATCTTGGTACACTGTTGCGTTTACATTTCCTTTGATGAAGCAGAAATTACCAACACCCTTAGCACTCATACAGCCCAAAACCATGCATGACTGCGGGAACTTCACAGACTTCTTGACGCATTCTTGGTTATACCGTTCCGTGGATCTTCGCCAAACACGTGGCCCTTGGTCGCCGAAGGAAATACAAAATCGAGACTCATCAGAAAAGATCACACGCCGCCATTCGTCTGTAGTCCAGATTTGATGAGCAGTTGCCCATCGTAGCCTCTTCAACATCTGTTTTTTGTTAAGGAGCGGTTTGGTGGCAGCTATACGATTTTGGTATCCCAGTTGCCGGAGCCTTCGGTAGGTAGTGCTTCTTGAAACGTCGGCACCAGAAGCCTGTTTCCACTTTTAGTAATGTGGCTTGTTGACTGGAATCGACTTTTCTTTGCCACCTTGTCCAGTGCCCGGTCTTGTCTTTCAGTGGTGCTTTTCTTTCGTCCGCATTTCTTGCAATTGCTGTTGGAAACACCCTTAACATCTTTGTGGAGCACTTTGATCACTACGGATTTTGAACATCCGACCTTGGTTGCGATTTCCATGTGCGTCTTTCCTACTTCCCGCAAATCGAACATTCGCTGCTTCTTAAACAAAGATATGTCTTTAGAGCGACCCAAATGAGAGATTATGATTAAATTACTTGCAAAATCTTTTTAAACACATAATTTTTTTGAGTTTAAGATTAATCAACGAATAATGTTCTATTAAATTGAAACGCTGAATTTCCCAATGTGACAATAAACTACTCTGTGACAATAAAGTCTGACATATGCAAATATTACAAATGATTAACAATAGTTGTAATTGTTATTTACATATAGAATATTTCGCCTACAGAATTTAAAAGCCGAAAATTATCTCAAACGAAATGATTTTTACAGTTTTATACATATGTTCTATTTTTTTGACCAGCACGTGTATATATATATATATATATATATATATATATATATATATATATATATATATATATATATATATATATATATATATACATATACATATACATATACATATATATATATATATTCTGCTAGCAAGATGAGATTGGGATGCAGTCTTTTTTTGCTCAATTTGGATTTAACGGGTTTTCTAATTAAACAACGAACTTTGATTTGACTTGGGTTGCACATTTCGGGATTTTGGAACTTTGATTGGACTTTCTAGATTATTTGATTTATTTATCATTAACATTGAATATTGA
>OY744519.1:158369028-158444028 GCA_963556195.1 Sepiola atlantica
ACTTTATAGGTATCTTTCATATCTTTATTTTCCTATTCCCTATGTATATACTGGAAGAATATCCGTCCCATAACAAAGAAAATTCATCAATATATGCCTCCTTACGAAAACTAAAATACAAAACATAAAACTATTAAAACTTATGCCAAACATCCTTATTTTAATTTTGTTTCAAATCCATTGCATTATTTTGATTCTCAAAAATGTCTAAAATTTTAAACTTAAGCGTAAGGAGCCTTAAGAAGAAAAAGCAATTTAGTGATTTGTTTTAATTAGTGTCGTGTGTTATGACTATGGGTAAAATGGAATACAAATTAGGATATTTATATTTGTATATATGTTGCATTACCCGTTCTTTCGGGGTACCCGGTCAGATCCAACAAGAATGACAAAGAACAGAACGTATATAGAAAAACTTTGGTGTTCTTTATTTCTCATCACCCGAGACTTTACGCCGGCTACGCACACACATATAAAAAATCTTTTGACATACTTTTGTCTCATGAATGTATTTTTCTTGCTGAAGTCACAGACTTGGTTTCCGCTAGAAACTCAATCATATATACATCCGATTGGAAAGCCATTTGCTCTGCATTGTCTATCCGAGCGTGGACTGAAACAATTGTTCCACAAGCACTTCCAATTGTCTGTTTGCTGAAATACAAGTCAGGGGATTCGTTCACGGTACCAATTTGCTTATCAGTCGCATTTTTAGTCAGCGGACACGAAAGCCTAACAGCAAGACCGGCTTGGGTACGATAGCTAATAAAGCTTCATCGGTAAACTTCCAGTCTTCACCAAGTGGTCCGGCTCTTAGCGTTTCTGAAACCGCCGCCTTTCAAGTCTCGCTTGCACTACGGAACTTTCTTCTTTTTAACAGTTATCAAGTCGTCTTCTTTCTTTCTCGACGTCCCACCCACAATGGACTCGTCCACAATTCCTTTTTGCCACTCTTTTATCTTACATATATATATATATAAATATATATATATATATATATATATATATTTATATATATATATTTATATATATATATATATATATATATATATGTGTGTGTGTGTGTGTGTGTGTGTGTGTGTGTGTGTGTGTGTGTGTGTGTGTGTGCGCATGTGTAGAATGTTCAGTAAATAGGCATTAGTGTTGTCTTTTTGAAGCAGTGGAATCATGATTATTATTTTTTTTAAGAAAAGCGAGCCAAACCAAAATAAACAAATTATTTTGTATCGGATACGCATTTATTTCAACCTTATTAATTGTGTAGAATGTTCAGTAAATATGTGTTACAGTCTTGACTTTTCGAAGGGGTGGATCACTTATTAGTACTACTATCTAACATTTAGGAATTCCATTTTTTAAATTATATTTATATTACATTGCTTACATATACGTGTTACAAAATGATAGGGAGTGTTTCTTTTGTTCGGAGGAATTAGTTTTTTTACAAAAATTCTGAAACATATGTACACATATGTTGATTTTTTGGAACATGATTACATACTATTTATGATTTCAAAAACTTTGTATTATTCTTAGTTCTTTTTAACAACATTTCTCCTAAGGTTAATACCAATAAAATGAAAAAAAAGACAAAAGTGAACTCTCATATTTGTCGAAAGTATCAGCCTTTGAAATTAATGATTTTATTAATTTAATAAAAACAAATTAATCACATATTTGTGGTTTTAAAATTTCGCTCTCTCTCTCTCTCTCTCTCTCTCTCTCTCTCTCTCTCTCTCTCTCTATATATATATATATATATATATATATATATATATATATATATATATAATTAATTCAGTTCAAATATTCAAAAAAATGAACAGAACCAATATTTTTCAAGAGTGCTCAATATATATTAGAGCTATTTATATTAAAATGAGCATAGTTTGAGCGACAATTGTTTTAAAGCCCTGCCGGCTTCTTATTAAGGGCAATACTGAATTATTTCGCCAGTTGAAAAAGCGAAAACCCTTAAAATTGATTCTAAGGTTTTTCGCTTTTTCAACTGGCGAGATAATTCAGTATGCCCTTGGATATGAAGCCGGAAAGGATTTGAAACAATTGTCGGGCTCTCAAACTATGTTTATTTTAATATATATATATATATATATATATATATATATATATATATATATATATATAGATATATATATATATTAATATAAACGCGAAACATATATATGTCTATGAATATAAAAATATTTATTAACAATAATTATTAAGCTCCTATAATGTAATAAAAATGACTCTTTCTTTCAGCGTTGCACTCTAATTTATATAGATTCTTTACACACTACTAACACGTGTGTAAATTAGATGGCCAACTAATAAGTCTCTTAACGTCGTATGGATGATAGAGGAGAAGAAATATTTTTGTTCATTTATACAAGAAGCTATAGAAAAAATAGTGTATGTTGATGCAACTCAACGGGTCAGGCCTACGCATAGTTCCTATTTACTACGAGGGTAGAGTTAGATACAAGGTTTGTTTTTAAATTTGGTAAATCCATCTCCTCCAAAAAAATGGCATTCTGGATAAAAGATTTAAAATTGCCTTAGTCTAGAAACATTTCCATTTCATTGACCGAAGCCTGAATAAACTAAGTGCAGTATTTAGACATATACTACACTTTGTTCCTTACCAAAACGCCAAAAAAAAACGAGTCCAGTTATTTTGTTGACAAAATCAAAACTTTGCCATAAAATACCAAATGATCGATAGAATCGCATTGTAAACTCGGATGATACAGGAAGCGAACTCCCGGAAGTTGTCTAACCGGATGCGAATAATGTGCTCATATCTACACTAAGTTCCGGTTGCTTGAAATATTCTTTGGAAAATGCCGATCGATTACCGAAAAAAAAAGATATAAAATTCAACTGCACAAGGGAGAGGGAGGGGGCGTGAAAATAAAATATTTTACCGACGGTTGAAGTTCACGCAACAGGAATGATTTTATTTTTTTATCAACATATCTTTCACAGATTTTTTTTTGGCTTGAAAAGTAGATTTTTTAAATTTTAGTTTCCTTAATTAATATATATATATATATATATATATATATATATATATATATATATATATATATATATATATATATATAAAGCTCATTTAAGAAAATTAAAGTTGAGCATTGTTGGGAGGTATTAAAATATAGACATTTACTTAAGCTTATAAGCGAGGCTGCGATTCGTTCGTTGATCCTGTATTACTGTCTTGTGGTTTACTGCTCGCCGCAATGGGCATAAATATAACTTAATCTCTCAGTATGTCGTTACAATTTCCTATGGCCGAGAGCATTAGATGAAAGCGTACAGAGGCAAACGTTACTCTGTGAACCGGGTGCATGCCACGTGACCGTCTGAAATTGTCACTTCCCTACACTGATGAGAAGCAAACACTCGAAACGACGTGGTATGTAGGTAAAATATAATTTAATATTTATTTACGAATATTATATATTATATATAGAGAGACACACACACAGACAGACAGACAGATATAGTCTTGATTGAAAAGAGACGAAACGTATACGTCCGTAGATAATAAACAACAACAAATATTTTTCATATTTGTCGCTCCTTAATAATTAGTAGAGCACTTTAGTGGTAGTGCAAATACAGCGTGACGTCATTTGCTTTATAATGCATCATTCCTTAATATAAGTAGAATGCCTGCGTCGCTCATCGCCGCTTATAAATGTATTTAAACTACCACAGTTTATCAGCTGTTCGGATATTGGCCGCGAGGTTTAAGACGTTGGATTGAAGTTGAAAAATACTTATAATCCAGGGTTTCGAACCGAGTGACCGGTAGTGAATAGTCATACTTCTACGCTGAAGAGTCTTGATTGAAAAGAGACGAAACGTATACGTCCGTAGATAATAAACAACAACAAATATTTTTCATATTTGTCGCTCCTTAATAATTAGTAGAGCACTTTAGTGGTAGTGCAAATACAGCGTGACGTCATTTGCTTTATAATGCATCATTCCTTAATATAAGTAGAATGCCTGCGTCGCTCATCGCCGCTTATAAATGTATTTAAACTACCACAGTTTATCAGCTGTTCGGATATTGGCCGCGAGGTTTAAGACGTTGGATTGAAGTTGAAAAATACTTATAATCCAGGGTTTCGAACCGAGTGACCGGTAGTGAATAGTCATACTTCTACACTGAAGAGTCTTGATTGAAAAGAGACGAAACATATACGTCCGTAGATAATAAACAACAGCAAATATTTTTCATATATATATATATATATATATAATGGAAGAACTTCTTTTGAAAGCATCTATTAAGAATTTAAATTTAAAAATAGGCAAAATGCCTTAGAAAACCACGTGTACTATGCAAATATTTTATTAATTAAAAATAATTTATTTTTATAAACAACAAAGGTTCACATTATAGCTGAATTGTGTAGTACTATATATATATATATATATATATATATATATATATATATTACTATTTCATGCATCCACATAACATTTTATAAGGAAATATATTTTTTATGTATCAATTTTCAGTATTTACTTCAACAGTGCTCGATACGTAAGTAGAACTAGGTAGTAAGCTATGAAAACATATTTATGGCAATTAAGCTACACAGAGGCTCCCGCGTTCCATCCCCCGGGGGGAATCTTCAGACTAAAATGCATGGAGTTATTTTTGCCGGGTGTTTTTATACACACGGCTAGCTAGTTAACCAATCAGATTCTATGTTGTTCTCTCAGCAAATCGTTGGGCTTCCCACGTACAAATATATATATATTGCACCCTCAAAAATGTATTATATATATATATATATATATATATATATATATATATATATATATATATATATATATATATATATATTTATTTATTTAAACAAGGAAAGATGAAGATAAAAAATTGCACAAAATTACATAAAATTACCTAAGTTTGATACACATTTTATTGCATCGAAAGTTTTAAAATACTTTCTCCAAATCTAGAAACATTTCTCCAAATCTACAAACTTTTGCAATTTTGCTATCTGCACTATAGCGTCCCCTTTTGTATTCGACAATGGCTACTCACTAATGCTACCATTCTCTCTATCGGTCATTTATTTCTTCATCCCCAACCTTTCCTGTTGTTTCTTCTTTAATTTTCAAAGTGAAATGGAACAGGTAATATTTATTTATTATAAATATCACATTACCGAATTATTCTTCTGACGAGAAGAGTTTTAACTTTGTAAATCCATGAATTAAGGATTAGTGTAACTCCTTGCATCTGAACTTTCGATGTCATAAAATTTGTATCAATCTTATGTAATTTTATGTAATTTTATGCAATTTTTTATCTTCATCGTTCCTTCTTTAAATTGATTGCTCTACTCAACGTATTGAGCTTTACTTTATCACGATAGATCACTTTAACGATAATTCACTTATTGTTAATTCTATTGTATATATATATATATATATATATATATATATATATATATATATATATATATATATATATATATATAAATATATATATATATATATATATATAAATATATATATGTGTGTGTGGGGGGTGTATTTCAGAAATAAGCTAATTTACGACATATTTATTTATATCTGTTCTATGAATTTATATCAACAAATCTTTAGGGTCTGATCGTTTCAGAGACAAAATGGACTTTAATGGATTCCAAGAGTATTAATCAGCAGAGTATTGACACCAAAGTTCTAAGTCTAACAAAGTTCGAAGTCTAACAAAGTTCGAAGTCTGACAAAGCAGCAGTCTAACAAAGCAGTAGTCTAACAAAGCACCTTCAATTACTCAGCAAATCGCGAAACAATAGAAGGGTAGGAACATTACAACTCCAATATTCTTCGAAGAGTATACATAACAATGATACCAGACAAATAATGAATACAGATTGAAAAAAAATAATGTAAGCTATTTAAAAGGATAATATGGTAATAAGGAAATGACTCTTTGAAAAAATTCACGACTGGTAACGGGGGGGGGTAGGTCTTTCGCTATTGTGTCCGGGATGTCGTCAGTGAATTCTAAGCTGCAGTCGACAGGGTGCGCACACATCTAGGCCACGTAGGTCGTGTACGCGTGAATGGCAAAGAAAACGCCGTCACCATGGAATCTGGTTGGTAGGCATGGTTGTCACTTCCGTCAAAACAGTTTTTCTTCTAATTTTAGCTATTGAAATATGTTAGAATTAATTAAATCTAGACTTTCTATCCCACTCGTATTCCCTATCTCTCTCTCTCTCTCTCTCTCTCTCTCTCTCTCTCTCTCTCTCTCTCACTCTCTCTCTCTGTATCTCTCTCTCTCTCTCTCTCTCTCTCTCTATATATATATATATATATATAGGAGTGCAAAAATATATGTTTTAGCATAGATCATCTATACTTTATGTATACCAACCTCTTCCAATTAAAAGCTCGATGATTGTCAACTAGAAACAATAGAGCATATACAATTAAACAAGATGTTGGTACATTCCAAAGACCAAGATATTATTTATCTCGCGAGCCATTTTCAAAACAGTCGATATTTACTGCATTTTTTTACGATTTAATTTCGTTCATAGGGGTACCAACCAACCAACATTTCAAGTACATATTGGATCTGTTTTTCTTTGAACTTTTTATAAAGGACAAAAAGTTCTCAGTTTAAAAAATTATTCATTATTGTGGTGTTACATGAAAAATAAAAAATAAGCTCACCGTATATTTGTCATACGGCCAATACTAATGAGGCATGCGGCCATCTTATATATATTTTATATATTATATATTACATTCACCAATTGACCGAAATACTAATCTGACTATTCGGAAAATTTTTAAAAACACCTTATCAAGCAAAAACGCTCCGTGTTATTGTTGTAGACCCGTGCTAGGGGTCACAAAGAAATAAACCACAAATAGTGACAGGGTTAAAATATAAAAATGTATTTATCATAAAGCAATACAGAACGCCACTAATGCGGTAAAACATGATATGAAAGTCGTAATTTAACACCTACCCACAATAGGAGTATGTGACACAAGGTCGGAAAGTGGGATTTGAAAAGCCAGCGCCCGAGAAGGTGAGCGCTCTGGCCATTAAAAATTGCCTGGATAGCCCCGTCGGCATTCCCCTGTAGGGGCGCCTCAAGCAGTAAGCTATAAACTCACTCCTCCCCAAAGAGGGGAGGCAAAGCCTGGGAGGGTGGACTTCCTAGAACCGCACAGGACAGACCCACAGACCGGCGGAATCATGCCTCGAAGGCCAAAACAATACCGGTCTGTAGGGTGTAGTATCCATCGGAACAGATACTACACGAGATATGTAGACACTCACATGGGATGAAAGTCTCTCCTGAGTCTCTGCAACCAGTGGTATTTATTATACCTGGTGTATACCATCATTTCTCCAATAGGGGTGATTTGTACCCCACAACAGTTATTTTATAATGTTTACTAAATGAAAATATGCTGCCTACGCATACGCACCACGTAAACTATACAAGCGCTATTCAACGACATATTATCTCACACAAAAAACTATACACTCTACCGAGATTAAGAAAAAAACTAACAACTAACACTAAAATCATTCACAAGAATAATTGTAAACACAGACTTAAAATCCTCGAAGTCCTATACATTAAATAACTGCAACCTAACATTAACAAAATATCATTTAATACTGGCACTAACTCTCTATCCGTCTTCTATAATAAAAAAAAAATGAAAACTTAAAATAAAAAAAGAAACACTTTAAAAAAGATAACACCACGAAGAGGAAAAAATAAGAAACAACTGATTACGATCGCAAGATTGAAAGCACTTTAGTGATGGTCGAAGAAACAACGCTCGGAGCCATAATGTTCAAATTACAACCCTAAACCAGAAAATTCGCTCTAGGCGTCAAGAACATAACAAATAAGATAATAAAAAGAGAAAATTCCGTAGTATTCAACAAAGTTTGCATAAATATATATATATATATATATATATATATATATATATATATATATATATATATATATGCAAACATTGTTAAAAATAACAGAATTCGTCTTTTTAATTATACCTTCCATATTTTTCTGATGGTCTTTTTAGTATAAAAATCAGACAAATTAGTAAATGTCTCATAGGTATCACGATCGCTTACGATTCTTCGACGAATCATTCCCAGGTGTCAAAAGCAAATGAACAAAAAAGTTGAAGAAAGAAGAGAATTGTTTTAAAGACGGCGGAGAAAGGCACAGAGAACATGTTCGCATTGTTCCAGGGAGGACCCTGACGATTTAAATTCAGCGACGCCGAAGTGGAATCATACAATAAAATAGCATTACGTTAAGCATTTTAAAATGTTGCCATTAGTTCTATACGTGATGTTATTAATTATTTAATAATACTTTTTTCATATTGAAAGTATTCAGTTTAAACTTTATTTTTTTGCGTTTAAATTAGTTTAATTCCGTTAAAATTAGTTTTTTGCGTAAAAAGAATGTTCAAAAATTTTTCGTGTGTGATCAGAATTGAAACCATTAAAAATATGTTTTGTCCAAGAGATAAATAAGTAAATAAACACGGCCGTTAGCAAGAGAAAGACCCCAAGGAAGGAGACAGGGAGTTTTCTTTGATTAAACACTTTTTATTTTACTCCCCCTACTCGCATAGTGAATTCTTGAAGTGTATCTAGAAGCAACGAGAAGAAGAAGGCTGGAGAGAAAAAACGGGAAAAAAGAAAGTGAAGAGAAATAAGCAAATACCGAATTAAGAAGTTGAACTTTGAAGGCGCTGTTTATACTGCATTGAAGGCTTGAAGAAGGGAATGGTTCCCGAAAATTTTCTACGGAATATCCTAACACACAAAAAAGCACCGTAGGGGTACGAGACAAAGTAAACAGATATAATAACAATATTGAAAGATTCAATAATTTTCGATTGAATATTTATTTTACCAACGTAATGTGTCGAACTATGATGGTATGGGTGGTGTCATATTCTTTAAATTTTCAAGATAAGCACTCTTTTTCAGATAGAAATAGCCACTCAATCGGAGTGTGTTTTCGCCTAGAAGTCGGAAATTATGGGATATTCGTTGCGATAGGCTCGCCGAAAATTAATTATTTAACATTTTGAAATGCTAGTTGATATTTTGTATTTGATTATTATTAAATTATTGTTAATCGAGACATTTTCCTCTCGCCTCTAAACACAAATTGGTGCAAACGCGTTGATGAGAAACTGAACACTTGGGCTAGTACTATCATCCGACAAGTTGATGGTCTTCGTTGATAGAATAGAGACTGGTTTTCCATCTCAACAGAGTTCGCGCAGGACCACCGTGAGCTGTTATGGTCAGAGATGCTGTGTAGGCGAAGACGGAGGCTGACTCATACCCGGCCACACAAGCTATATCACAAAAGAGCATCCATTGTCTTTTGAGTTAGAAGGTCGAGTCCAATACGTTTTTAAGAGAAACCATTAAATTCTTATCTTACGTAATAAAACTTATTTTGGGCTTCTCCTCCGATTTTTGTCTGTCAACATTTTCAGCGATTCCGTCTTCGTCATTACGAAAAGCAACAATGGCCGACATTGTTTCCATGTTTTAAGTCTGAAGACAATTTACACGCTATTCATCGTTAAATACAATTTTGAACTCATGGCCGATTTTTAATGCTGGTCTGTTTTGTTGTTGGGTTTGTTGATTTTTACGGCAAAACAACCCTTTTTAGATTATCGAATGCCGAAACAAAACGTATCTATCTATAATTATACTAAACGTGAGATAATCACGTTTGTTTCTCGAGAGCTTTTTACATATACATTTAATACTATTATTACCTTTTGTAGGTTTTAGTCGAATGGACGTTTGCCGATTAAATATATGAGAAAGAAACAAAGTTTTTATTCTTCTTTTCCTTTTCTTTGTTCTTTCTCCCTCTTTACTATGTAATGTTTTCCAACGATTCACTATCGTTCAATTTGGTTTGGTTGTTTTGTTTTACGGCATATCAATCTTTTTTCGGGTTATTTAAAGTCGAATCTGGTCATTTTGTTAAAAGTATTTATGCTTCAAGTTCTTTATATGTACAAGTATTTACTCATGGTGTTTGGTTTGGTTGTTTTGTTATACGGCATATCAACTCTTTTCGGGTTATTTGATGCCGAATCTGGTCATTTTGGTAAAAGGTGTTATTCTTAAAGTTCTTTATATCTTCAAATGTGTATTCATGGTTTTTGGTTTGGTTGTCTTTTTTACGGCATATCAACCCTTTTTCGGGTTATTTAATGCCGAATCTGGTCATTTTGGTCAAATTTAGTTGTTTTCTTTTATGGCATATCAACCTTTTTCAGGTTATTTAATGCTGAATCCGTTCATTTTGATGAAGGTGTTTATGCTTCAAGTTCTTTATATGTTTAAGTATTTATTCATGGTGTTTAGTTGCGAGAAAAGGGGGGAGTGAGACAGAGAGGGGAGAGGTAAAGGGGATGGAAATTGTTGTTTTTTGTTTTGGATTTTGCAGAACATGATTAAGTTTTACAAATACGAAAAACAAGAAAACATCAATGTTTGGTGCATTTTGAGTCAGGAAGTCAATAACTTAAGACAGTTTGATTTAGGTGGATCTGGTAGCAATGACAACAAAAGGGGAAACTCCACATTCCCTACAGCTCCTAAGTGGAAGCCTCACCACTGGATGCCTTTTAAAATCATACCAAGGACCCGATTCACTATGACTCCGTTTATTCTGTTTACAACCTTAATAAAATTGTGTACCACCAAATATATATATATATATATACATATACATATATATATATATATATATATGTATATATATATATGTATATATATATATATATATATATATATATATATATATATATATATATATATATAAATAAGGATAAAATGCACAATATATCATAAAATGCAATGCAGTGAAAGACATGATGGGTGGAAAAGACAAACAGAAAAAAAGCAAATTTAAATACAGGAAAAAATCATTAAGAAACAGATGTTACCGGTTTCGTTCTGGTAAAGGAACGTCTTACGAAAAAGTGTAAATTCTTCTAAGTTTTTACCGGTACGGTAAAAATAGAATTTTTTTTTCACTTTTTCGGAAGACTTTCGTTGATCAAAACGAAACGGATAAAGTCTCTGTTTCTTAATGATTTTTTCCTGTATTTAAATTTGATTTTTCCGTGTGTCTTTTTTGCACACACACACAAACACACCAGCTACCTTGCGCGATTTAAGTTCAAATTTAAAAGAGACATTTACACCGTTAAGTCCGCACAACATCGGACGCCACTTTTACTTGACCAGGAACGACTCTTACAAAAAAATGAGGTTAATACCTTTTATTCGTTTAAATCTTTGATAAAGCTCGTGATACAGAGCGAAATTATTAGAAAAAAGTCAAGATAAAAAAATATATATTTTGATTTTAATAAAATGTGTCTGCATCTAACTTTTTAAGGCATTTTGCCTCTTTCTTTAAGTTTTAAATTTTAAAGTTACTTAAAATAAAAAAAAATGAAATTCCCAAATTCATATTTACCAGCGACCATGCGCGATTAAGTTCAAATTTAAAAGAGACATTTACACCGTTAAGTCCACACAACATCGGACGCCACTTCTACAAGACCAGGACGGACTTTTACGATAGTAAATACCTATTATTTGTTTGAATCGCTAATGAAGCTCGGGATACTGAAGGAAATTATTAGAAAAAAAGTCAAGATAATATATATATATATATATATGTTATTTTAATAAAAAATATCTGCATCTAACACATGTTTTTTATAAGGCATTTTGCTTCTTTCTTTATGTTTTAAATTTTAAAAAAGCTTAAAAACAGGACTTCCCAAATTTATACACATATATATATATATATATATATATATATATATATATATATATATATATATTAGTGTTATAGTGGAATAATTCCAGGAGGAAATCCGGGTATGAGAGCTCAATGTAGTAAACAGAGCAATAATAAAATATAATAACACGAAATCACATAATTGTCGATGCAATAATTTATTTCAACCGTTCGGTTTTTTCAAGCATCACTCAGACAATTACATTTTTGAGACTGATAGAAAATTGAATTTCCCTACCACAGTTCCAATACAATCATAGATGGTGGTAGTAGCAACCATTTTGATACATCTTTTATAGAGAGGGGGAAAATTTAAAACTTATATTTAACTATGGCGGGCGAAGGGGAGGGATCTTTAAGTTAATCAACTAAAAACTGCCATGTCAAAATTATGACACATACGACTTGGCGATATCAACCATATAGGCAATTTTACTCACGCGCATACACAAAACTAAATACGCACACATCATATGCGCACTCACATACATAATCTCACTCGCACATTATCATAACTAAGCATAATCACATACGCAACTTTTATTCATCTCTAGCCAGAATGCGTCCGGCGAAACTCGTGTTCTCAAATTCGGTTAGAGAAAAGAAAGAAAGAAACAATTAACAGGCACAGAGAAGATATAGACAGACCGCGTGTCATAAATTCTCAGTCCGTCTGGGTTCCAAGGAAGAGAATCTAATTGAAATAAGATTACACGCACATACATATATGTATACATACAAATCCATACGCACATACACACACATATATACACATACACACCCACACATATACATATCTATACACATATACATATACACACATATATACATATATATATATATATATATATATATATATATACATATACATACATGAATACACCCATATATATCTCTGAATCTATTTGAAATATTGACCAAATGCATACGCATGTAGTTGTTCACACATGTAAACATACATACACATACATACACACACACATATATACATATACGCACATATACACACATATACATACGCACACATACATATATATCCACACACCTACACACAATATTTACATAACACTCTATATTCTTACTGATGTAATATGAGTTCTAAAAATTAGTCTTACCTTATTTATATTTTAGATTAATTTGATAATCTATTATTATAAATATCATGCGGGGGGGGGGGGGTTATCGTACCTAATGTTATTCAATTTGGTATCTTCACCGTTGTAATTCTAGAGGCCCATCGGATTACTAATTCAAGTCTAATAATGTCTATTGGTAATATTTGACATTTATACTTATATTAATTCAAAAACTAGTGTATTACCTGCAGAAAAAATTTTCATACCACTATCTTATTTTAAGTAAATAATAAATATCCGCGTACACACAAATACTATATATCACCAAGTCAGTAAATCTGTGTCTATCACAGATATTATTATAAATATTATGGGGGGGGGTTTACCGTAAGTAATGTTATTCAATTTGGTATCTTCACCGTTATAAGTCTAGAGGTCCATCGGATTACTAATTCAAGTCTAATAATGTCTAGTGGTAATATTTGGCATTTATACTTATATTAATTCAATAACCGCATAATTTTTTTTAAAAACACTATCTTATTTTAAGTAAATAATCTGAATAAATAAATATTTCAAAATACCATTATATACGCATACACACAAATACTATATATCACCAAGTCGGCAATTCTGTGTCTATAGCAGATATTATTATAACTATTATGTTGGTGGTGGGGGGGGGGGTTACCTTAAATAATGTTATTTAATTTGGTATCTACACCGTTATAAGTCTAGAGGTCCATCGGATTACTAGTCGTTGATTATTTTAAATTTATATTTATGTCTGCACTTAGCCATAAGTTCATCTCGTTTATTCAAGAGGTTATTTCGATCATATTTTAGGATTCTTATTTTTTCTTCTAGACATAAGTTGCATCTTTGTCTAAATCCATCTGGAATATCCGAAAAACATAAGATTGACCACGAAACCACCGGGGACCTGTTCTCATTTTTCAGATGCCACCATTGTTTAGCTAACTCCGTTTTGCTCTTGAGTTCTGGGTTATTGAAAGAGTGTTTGTGGTCATAAAAACGTTGTTTCCAGTTTCCCGCGGAGATGCCGATGTAAACCTTTTTATCCCTGTTGTTATCTTCCGGATGAATAGTGGCCTTATAAACCACACACTCAACTTTACAGTTACCGTCCAGTGGGCAGTTATTTTTCACTTGACAATTACATTTATTTACTGTGACCTTATTCTTACTAGGATTGTTAAGTAATTTACGATTATGGGTGCTGATAATTCTGTCCATGTTCTTGGTGCAAGAGTAGCTGATTTTAATGGTTTTTCTATTAAATATCTTCCTAAGTGGATTATTTATGCTAAAATGTTTATCTACCAGGTTCAAGAATACTCTCCCGATGTTGATGTTAGATAGTTGGCAGTAGGGAGGATTGAACCATATTATTTTTCGGCCTCTATTCCTGGATTTATTTTTATTTTCTTTCTTGGTATATTTGAGTTTTTCATTATATCCGCTTTTCTCTAGATTTACTGACTCGGTGATATATAGTATTTGTGTGTACGCGGATATTTATTATTTACTTAAAATAAGATAGTGGTATGAAAATTTTTTCTGCAGGTAATACACTAGTTTTTGAATTAATATAAGTATAAATGTCAAATATTACCAATAGACATTATTAGACTTGAATTAGTAATCCGATGGGCCTCTAGAATTACAACGGTGAAGATACCAAATTGAATAACATTAGGTACGATAACCCCCCCCCCCCGCATGATATTTATAATAATAGATTATCAAATTAATCTAAAATATAAATAAGGTAAGACTAATTTTTAGAACTCATATTACATCAGTAAGAATATAGAGTGTTATGTAAATATTGTGTGTAGGTGTGTGGATATATATGTATGTGTGCGTATGTATATGTGTGTATATGTGCGTATATGTATATATGTGTGTGTGTATGTATGTGTATGTATGTTTACATGTGTGAACAACTACATGCGTATGCATTTGGTCAATATTTCAAATAGATTCAGAGATATATATGGGTGTATTCATGTATGTATATGTATATATATATATATATATATATATATATATATATATATATGTATATATGTGTGTATATGTATATGTGTATAGATATGTATATGTGTGGGTGTGTATGTGTATATATGTGTGTGTATGTGCGTATGGATTTGTATGTATACATATATGTATGTGCGTGTAATCTTATTTCAATTAGATTCTCTTCCTTGGAACCCAGACGGACTGAGAATTTATGACACGCGGTCTGTCTATATCTTCTCTGTGCCTGTTAATTGTTTCTTTCTTTCTTTTCTCTAACCGAATTTGAGAACACGAGTTTCGCCGGACGCATTCTGGCTAGAGATGAATAAAAGTTGCGTATGTGATTATGCTTAGTTATGATAATGTGCGAGTGAGATTATGTATGTGAGTGCGCATATGATGTGTGCGTATTTAGTTTTGTGTATGCGCGTGAGTAAAATTGCCTATATGGTTGATATCGCCAAGTCGTATGTGTCATAATTTTGACATGGCAGTTTTTAGTTGATTAACTTAAAGATCCCTCCCCTTCGCCCGCCATAGTTAAATATAAGTTTTAAATTTTCCCCCTCTCTATAAAAGATGTATCAAAATGGTTGCTACTACCACCATCTATGATTGTATTGGAACTGTGGTAGGGAAATTCAATTTTCTATCAGTCTCAAAAATGTAATTGTCTGAGTGATGCTTGAAAAAACCGAACGGTTGAAATAAATTATTGCATCGACAATTATGTGATTTCGTGTTATTATATTTTATTATTGCTCTGTTTACTACATTGAGCTCTCATACCCGGATTTCCTCCTGGAATTATTCCACTATAACACTAATAATTGGCTCCACTCCGTGTTGAGCTCTCTCAGGATTTCTAGTATCGGAATTACTTCAATTTTGAACTGAGGATGGAAAAATTCACACCATTGTATTCGCTGAAAAATATACCTTATCCCAGCTTGCATAGCTTCACTTTGGATCTTATGGACAGAATAACGGACTTTACCAACAGACTGAGATGGAAAGCGTATTTTTATTTGAAGGACGAGGAATCTGATCACAAAGAAACCTTTAACTTCAGATCACAGAATACCTGCAAACCCATTGAGGCGTTAAGGCCGTTCGAGAATGATTTGTTTGACCTAGTCAAAAGAATTAAGTTCCGAAGGTATTCAAACCAATTTCAGTCCACTCTGAAGAATGACATCGCAGAGATAAAGAAGTCGAACAGAGTTTGGGTGAAGGCTGATAAGTCAGCGAATATTTACAAGATGTGCCCATCCGAATATAGGAAAACTATTCTGGAAAAAATCTGTAATAATTACAGAAAGGATACCCACGACACTGAAAAAATAATCAATGAGGATACCAAGGAATTTGCATCCAAACTGAATATCGAGGATAGAGTGGGAAAAATTGATAAGAGAAACGCATACATACTCATCAAGGACCATAAGAAAAATTTCCACATTAAGAAACAAGCGAGAATAATCAACTCTACAAAATCGGAACTCGGCCATGTATCTAGGGAGATTCTACGAAATATTATTAATGTAACTCTAGAAGCTACCAAATTTAATCTTTGGAAGGACTCGGCGGATACTATCGAATGGTTTAAATCAATTGAAAATAAGAGGAATGCCTGCTTTATACAATTCGATATTATGGATTTTTACCCCTCGATTTCCAAGGAATTACTTACGAACAGCATTAACTATGCTGGGAATTTCGTGGATATATCCGATGAGCAGGTAAGATTAATTATGGCCTGTCGCAAATCCATCCTTATAAACAATCGAGAAACATGGATTAAATTGAACAACAACAAATTTGATGTCCCGATGGGTGCTTTTGACTCAGCCCAGATTGCCGATCTGGTGGGCATTTTTATAATGTACACTATTAGCAGAATTGTAGAGCCTAATTTAGTGGGGTTATATAGGGATGATGGACTAATTGTTATCCCCAATAGTGACGGCCCCCTGGTATCCAAAATACATAAAAAATTAATAAGAGCATTCAAATACCTTGGATTTAAAATAGATATAACCCCAAATTGTAAAGAAGTAAACTATCTAGATATTACCTTAGACTTAGGAAAGGGGACATACAAACCCTTCAATAAAGATAATCACACACCATCTTATATCAACACTAGATCTAACCACCCGAACTGCATAATTAAACAAATACCTAAAACAATTAATACTAGAATAAATAAGCTTTCGGCTAACAGAGACATTTTTGAAGCAAATAAGCATTTATACAATGGAGCGCTAGAGAAAAGCGGATATAATGAAAAACTCAAATATACCAAGAAAGAAAATAAAAATAAATCCAGGAATAGAGGCCGAAAAATAATATGGTTCAATCCTCCCTACTGCCAACTATCTAACATCAACATCGGGAGAGTATTCTTGAACCTGGTAGATAAACATTTTAGCATAAATAATCCACTTAGGAAGATATTTAATAGAAAAACCATTAAAATCAGCTACTCTTGCACCAAGAACATGGACAGAATTATCAGCACCCATAATCGTAAATTACTTAACAATCCTAGTAAGAATAAGGTCACAGTAAATAAATGTAATTGTCAAGTGAAAAATAACTGCCCACTGGACGGTAACTGTAAAGTTGAGTGTGTGGTTTATAAGGCCACTATTCATCCGGAAGATAACAACAGGGATAAAAAGGTTTACATCGGCATCTCCGCGGGAAACTGGAAACAACGTTTTTATGACCACAAACACTCTTTCAATAACCCAGAACTCAAGAGCAAAACGGAGTTAGCTAAACAATGGTGGCATCTAAAAATGAGAACAGGTCCCCGGTGGTTTCGTGGTCAATCTTATGTTTTTCGAATATTCCAGATGGATTTAGACAAAGATGCAACTTATGTCTAGAAGAAAAAATAAGAATCCTAAAATATGATCGAAATAACCTCTTGAATAAACGAGATGAACTTATGGCTAAGTGCAGACATAAATATAAATTTAAAATAATCAACGACTAGTAATCCGATGGACCTCTAGACTTATAACGGTGTAGATACCAAATTAAATAACATTATTTAAGGTAAACCCCCCCACCACCAACATAATAGTTATAATAATATCTGCTATAGACACAGAATTGCCGACTTGGTGATATATAGTATTTGTGTGTATGCGTATATAATGGTATTTTGAAATATTTATTTATTCAGATTATTTACTTAAAATAAGATAGTGTTTTTAAAAAAAATTATGCGGTTATTGAATTAATATAAGTATAAATGCCAAATATTACCACTAGACATTATTAGACTTGAATTAGTAATCCGATGGACCTCTAGACTTATAACGGTGAAGATACCAAATTGAATAACATTACTTACGGTAACCCCCCCCCCCCCATAATATTTATAATAATATCTGTGATAGACACAGATTTACTGACTTGGTGATATATAGTATTTGTGTGTACGCGGATATTTATTATTTACTTAAAATAAGATAGTGGTATGAAAATTTTTTCTGCAGGTAATACACTAGTTTTTGAATTAATATAAGTATAAATGTCAAATATTACCAATAGACATTATTAGACTTGAATTAGTAATCCGATGGGCCTCTAGAATTACAACGGTGAAGATACCAAATTGAATAACATTAGGTACGATAACCCCCCCCCCGCATGATATTTATAATACTAGATTATCAAATTAATCTAAAATATAAATAAGGTAAGACTAATTTTTAGAACTCATATTACATCAGTAAGAATATAGAGTGTTATGTAAATATTGTGTGTAGGTGTGTGGATATATATGTATGTGTGCGTATGTATATGTGTGTATATGTGCGTATATGTATATATGTGTGTGTGTATGTATGTGTATGTATGTTTACATGTGTGAACAACTACATGCGTATGCATTTGGTCAATATTTCAAATAGATTCAGAGATATATATGGGTGTATTCATGTATGTATATGTATATATATATATATATATATATATATATGTATATATGTGTGTATATGTATATGTGTATAGATATGTATATGTGTGGGTGTGTATGTGTATATATGTGTGTGTATGTGCGTATGGATTTGTATGTATACATATATGTATGTGCGTGTAATCTTATTTCAATTAGATTCTCTTCCTTGGAACCCAGACGGACTGAGAACTTATGACACGCGGTCTGTCTATATCTTCTCTGTGCCTGTTAATTGTTTCTTTCTTTCTTTTCTCTAACCGAATTTGAGAACACGAGTTTCGCCGGACGCATTCTGGCTAGAGATGAATAAAAGTTGCGTATGTGATTATGCTTAGTTATGATAATGTGCGAGTGAGATTATGTATGTGAGTGCGCATATGATGTGTGCGTATTTAGTTTTGTGTATGCGCGTGAGTAAAATTGCCTATATGGTTGATATCGCCAAGTCGTATGTGTCATAATTTTGACATGGCAGTTTTTAGTTGATTAACTTAAAGATCCCTCCCCTTCGCCCGCCATAGTTAAATATAAGTTTTAAATTTTCCCCCTCTCTATAAAAGATGTATCAAAATGGTTGCTACTACCACCATCTATGATTGTATTGGAACTGTGGTAGGGAAATTCAATTTTCTATCAGTCTCAAAAATGTAATTGTCTGAGTGATGCTTGAAAAAACCGAACGGTTGAAATAAATTATTGCATCGACAATTATGTGATTTCGTGTTATTATATTTTATATATATATATATATATATAACTATCTTATTTATTCACATGGAATTTTATAAGCAGATATAAATTTTATGTATCAATTTTCAGTATTTACTTAACAGTGCTCGATACGTAAGTAGAGCTAGGTAGGTAATACATTCGCCCATTATATTGAAACAACAAAGGAAACAGGATATAGACCAATCTATAGAAAACAGAGCAATAAAACAAAATATAAGAAGAAACACCAACAAGACCTTTGGCTGAGAGAACAACAATGAATTAGATTGGTTAACTAGCTAGCCGTGTATATAAAAACACCCGGCAAAAATAACTCCATGCATTTTAGCCTGAAGATTCCCTCGGGGATAAAATGCGCGAGCCTCTGTGTAGCTTAATTGCCATATATATATATATATATATATATATATATATATATATATATATATTAACTATTTTTATTTAATTTTATACCATATCAATATTATGAAGGGCAGATTTACGCCATTTCATAAAACTTGTTTTTTCATTCAGCATACAAATTTTTTGGTTTACACCAATATATTTGTAAAATGCTCCTGTGCATTTATGTCTTGATGTGGCTATCTTCAGTGTTAATAATATAAAATAAAGCAAATAAGCAAAAACATTGAAAAAATGAAAAATACTAGACAAGCAAAGCGTAAATTACAACCAGTACTTATTATCAACATTATATCTTGCTTTCCATGGAACTATGACTTCATTATACCTTAATGGTAACATATACGTAGTCTATGCCTTTCGCTGTCTGTATTTGTAATCAGGCATCATCAGCGTAAATATTTACCTAAATATTTCTGAATCCAGACATATATTTTCACTGACCGTCTTTTGTTGTTTCGTCTAATTATTTCCTTCTATTTCTTTGGATTTTACAGCCATCAATTTTTCCTTATTTTATATTTCCTTTCTTACATTATACTTTTTTATACCCGTAAATTTAGGTGAATTCCGTTGTTCCCGAATCACCGGAAGTACGTAGACGTATCTATTTCTAGCCCATCAATAATGAAGCACAATAACAATATTTAAAAGATTATCGGTAGTATAGAAAATATTTTTAGAAAATATTTTTAGAAAATATGTTTATATTTACTTGTAAACACTTTTCATATAATTCCTAAAATGTATTTAGCACTACTTTTTTCATTATATATATTTATTTCTCCGTAGGTAATTGAAATATCTTTTATATGGATATTCCTCGATGCTCTAATTGTTTTAAAGTATAATATTCATGCATTTTTTGTATTTAATTCTAATTTTATTTTTATGTATACTAAATTCACAATCTTCCATCTTACTACGATTGTTTAATTATTTTAAACGTTTCAGGTTAAACTTCCTATGTAAACAAACCTCTCTGTTTAGATTGTGATATTATTTGATTCGAATTTGAAATAATGTGATATACAGATTTGTTTTTATATCCCGTATCTAATTATAGATCATATTACAATATGATAATGTATATGTTTGTATCAATTCAATATACTGATAGTTATTATTCCGTTAAATCTCATATTATAACTTTGACATTGGTGCCGATCTATCCATTTAAATTATTCCCCTAATGTGATATAACATTTATTCTAATTTTTATTTATTAATCTATCTATCAAATTTTACCAACGTACTTTTAATGTATCCTATTTATTATATATGGTTCATAATCGCTATTGAAATGTTCGTTTTTTCTATCTGTAATCATTAAATTAACATCATAATGACGACTCATCCCGTAGTAGCACATTATTTTGGCATAGTGAGATATAATGTTTCATAGATTTTAATTTCTAACTCATTTCTAAACATTGTTTTAAACTTTTAATTTTATAATGAGGTGGAAGTTTTTCATCCTTAATCCTGTTCTTTTTGTCTTAAGGCTCAGAATGTTATTATTAGAACCCTATTATAATTCCATGAAAAATGCCAGTATACTGAAATCATATGCCCTTAATAGGGTTAAGATGAAAATTCATATACACTAAATGTACAAAAGAAAGGAAATTGCCAAATTTTTACACTTTTATTGTCATTAAGGGTATGCGAGCACAACAGGGCTATGTATTTTACTGGTAGGAATTTTTCTTAAGTGCACCTCACACACTTCATCCACTCATGCATAGAGATGTATACTGTAGTGATGTGTTAATGAAATGGTTTGGTTGATATGTAGTCATACCCTTAATGACAATAAAAGTGTAAAAATTTGGGAATTTCCTTGCTTTTGTACATTTAGTGTATATGAATTTTCATCTAAACCCTATTAAGGGCATATGATTTCAGTATACTGGCATTTTTCATGGAATGACACTACTTTTGTAAAGGATATGCCTCGATAAGATATAGAATAAAGTGTATGAATACTGGTCATTTTTAATGTTTTTTGGAATTTTCTGGAAAATTAAGGTATATGGTAAACTGAAATTAAAATTCCATCAACTAGACCCTAGAACCTCTATCTCTGCCAAAAATCGGCTGAATACATCAAATAGTTGATGAGATACAGGGTGGCACATACGTACGTACACACAGATAACATGATTTCATAATTGAACTTTCTGGCTCTCTGGGATGCTGAAATTCTACACACTTATAGAACCTATCAAATAAAAATGTTGTGCAAAGTTTTAACTAATTTGGTTTATTGGTTTTTGAGTTATGATTGATCGAAGAAATGAAATTTCCAGCATAGGCCATTCGTGGGTTTATTAAGGGATAGAGCGCTCTAGTGCCTCCATTGATTACATTATAGTCTTGATATTAGGAATCCAATGTTTTTCATACTGATTTATATGTATTTATTATTTTATTCTATATGTATTTTAAATTTATTTATTTATGTCAATATTATTAATGTTATATATATATATATATATATATATATATATATATATATATGTATATATATATATATATATATATATATATATATATATATATATATATATATATATAAATAATTGAAGATTCATATATTCACATACATGGGGCGTTCAATAAATAATGCCCCTGACCCACTTCCATTTGACTGATCTAGATGAGATTTTGCATGTGTAATGATCTGTATACGTATGAGTCATGTTGCAAAACACAGCTTTGAACTAATTGTGGTTTCTGATTTACAGGTGTTTGAACTGAGTCAGCTGTGAAATGGAGCCAGTTGAGTGTCGCACAGTGATCCGGTTTTTGTATTTGAAAGGACGCACGCCAAAGGAGACTTTTGATGAAATGAAAGAAACTTATGGTGATAATGGCCCATCATATGACCTTGTAAAACGCTGGCATCCTGAATTTAAACATGGCCGGAAGTGTGTGGAAACATCTCTCAAGCCTGGTCGTCCCTCTTCTGCAATTGATGAGTCATCTATCCGTCAAGTTGAGGCTGCCATTTTGGAAGATCGACTCATTACTATTCGACAAATAGCCTAAGATGTCAAAATTAGTACAGTGCCTGTAGAAACTATCATTCATGACCATTTGCATATGCATAAGGTGTCTGCCAGATGCATACCCAGGTTCTTCATACCTTTCCAGAAGCAAGAATGCGGGGATTCTTGAGGATGATTTTGGAGATGTGCCAAGAAGATGAATCAAAGTTTTTCAAAAGACTGATTACACGGGATGAAACTTGGATCCATCACTATGATCCAGAGACTAAAGCCCAATCAATGCAGTGGAAGCACTTGGACTCACCACCTCCAAAGAAAGCAAGTGGGCAGCCTTCCGCTGGCAAGGTCATGCTCACAGTCTTCTGGGACCAGAGTAGGGGTAGTGATGACAGATTTCCAGGCCAAGGGTTACCACAATTAGAGTAGCCTATTACGCTTCACTTTTGATGAAATTAAGAGAAGCTATCAAATTCAAGAGGCGGATCAAGATTAGCAAAGGTATCCTCCTCCTGCAAACAACGCTCCGATCCACAACTCGCAAGTCGCCAGATCAGAAGCACGGGCGTGTGGCTATGAAATACTCCCCCATCCACCTTACTCTCCTGAATTTGCTCCCTCTGAATTTCATCTCTTCCCAGCTATGAAGTTGTTTTTTAAAGGAACGCGTTTCCCAGATGATGCAGCCTTGATTTCTGAAGTTACGACGTGGTTGGAGGACCAACCTGGGATGTTCTACAAAAACGGTGTCCATAGCTGCATCAAACGATGGGAGTAATGCGTAACTCTGGGTGTTTCCTATGTAGAGAAAGACTAAAAATTGTGCCAAGTTTCATTAATCTACTGCTATGGAAAATTGGTCAAGGGCATTACTTATTGAATGCTATTCGTATATATATATATATATATATATATATATATATATATATATATATATATATATATATATATATATATAATATTTATAAATAAATATTAAATTATTAATACCTACATAGACGCTAGCATTTACAGCTTATTGCTTTCATGAGTGCAGGAAAGTAACAATTTCAGACACTATGTAACATAAAATAGATTATATATATAAATATATATATATATACGGCGTGTCCATAAATTCTGTTCGCACTTTAAGAAATGTATCATTTGATTTATATTTGCGATAGAATAAATCTGTCCCAAGGATTAGAAAGAACTACATCTATAATTTTAAGGTTTTATTGACATTTTATTTTTACATCATTTGCCAACTGATTTAAAGTTATGGTTAAAATCACATTAGTTATTTTAGCTTTCAAATCTTCTCATGAAGTAGATATGGTTGAATACACAATTGTTTTACATGCCCCTATAAAAGATTAAAATCTGACGAACGCAGAGGAAGAGGTCAAGTAAATGGCTCATCTATTCCAGTCCATCTGTAATAAAAATGAAACATTTTTTATTTCTCTAAAAATTGTTGCAAATTTTATCATGAGTTTTGTTATTATTAAATTAGACTTATATTATTTGACTAGTAATTATTATATTATTATGATAGTTTTATTCTCATTTGGTCTTTAATCTTTCTGTGGGTTTGGGTTACGGTTGTTTTGAGTTCAACTTTTGGTGAACTTCAGTATCTGCCCCGACATAACTATCCGATCACATTGCTTCTCTTTTAATCTGATCCGTTTAATTACTTCTGAAGATATCCTGTTATTAGTTATGGGTTCTGCCAATATCCTTCCTCTACAAGAGTGACCATTTCTATTGCCATAATATATATATATATATATATATATTTTTTTTTTTTTTAAGAACTTCAGGGAGACAACTCAATATACTTGCACACGATTACTTCCCTTTAATCTATTTTGCTGACCATCGTAAAATGTGTCCAACTAAACAGTTTTCATACCCGTGAGAATGATTTTAAAATAAAAACTGAAGCAAAATAACTTCACTATCCTGTAGATTCTTGTAAGTTCCACTTTTGGCTAACTTCAGTGTCCGTCCACAGAAAACCGCAAGACCATATTACTTCTCCTTGAATCCAATCCGTTTTATTACTTCTGGCGATATCCTTTTATTACTTCTGGGTTCTGCCAATATCCATCTAGGACCAGAGTAATCATTTCTAGTGCCATGTCCTCCATGGAGCTGATCAAATTGATTAATTATCGCATGGTTTCGAATCGGATATGAAATGCCCCATAGATTCTCCTCTCGACTAGAACGGAAATTGGTTAGACATATTCCCGGAAGCTTTCTCTGGAACTTACCAGGACATATTTTTGTCAAATTCTTTTTCCTTTGTACTCATTTTTTGGGTGGTAGGGGATTCTTCTATTTCTTTTCCAATTATATATGAGTGGAGATTGTTTTCTCCAACCAAGAAATATCATCTTCGATTTTTTTTACCACTTCTTCCTTTCGATTCAGTCGATATCTGACCGCTTCAACATGTTTATAGGTGAATGCTCTAAAAACATCTCCTAACTGCATATTGTTTGCCTGGCATAAAATGATTTAATACAAGCTCTCTCTATCTCTGTCTGTCTCTCTCTCTCTCTCTCTTTCTCTCTCTCTCTCTCTCTCTCTCTTCCTCCCTATATCTCTAGTCGTATAAAATATGCATAGATTCTGTTTATTTATATGTATGTTTGATGGCTATAGTTCTCCAATGTGTGAATAATTGTATTTTCGCGAGTCGGTGTTGATAATAAATGACACGCTTACAAAGTTGTTACCTCTCACCCCTGTAGCTATAACCTTGGGAAGAAGTTAGTTTTGCTAGCTGAGATTTGTTTTTTCGGTTTTTTCGATTTTTTCGATTTTTAATTCTCTGTGGACAATTTAATATTTAGTTGATAGACAGACGCGTTGAAGTGTGATAGCACCGAAACGCGAAATAATTTGCGTAGGCTGCTATAATTTTATATAATTCATATATATATATATATATATATATATATATATATATATATATATATATATAAAATATTTATTTAAAATCTATACGTTACATATTTCAGCGACTTACTATGGTTTCATTGACATGTGTTGACCTTTACTGTTTAGAAAAAGTCTTTATAATCCACCCCAAATCCTCGGCAGAGACGGTTCAGAAAATGTAAATCAACATTCACCGCTTTCATCGCCCGGTCAATTCGCTCAAGAGCTCATTTTCAGGAAAGTACTGAGTAAACGGAGGGTTAGAGTAAGGGTTAGGTATGAATCCTAATGGGTAGTATTATTTAGAAATTATTAATATGTTTTATTACGGATGCTGTATGGTTGTCTGTTACTCTGGCGTATTCACATTAATATGTAAGGGTTAAGGTGTGTAGTATAATTTATAGATCTGCGCCTGGGTTGAATTCTGGTGTGGCCGACTGTTATTAATTTACCGAGTGGGGGGGTATTACTATTATTAAATGGGGTTATATGTCATATTTATATTCTTTTGGGAGGTTGCTTATGTTAGTGTATAACACTCTCATTTTAATTGTAGCTTATTAGTTAGGGGATTTGTATCTAATGAACGAGGGGTTATCCTTATCAGTGAAATATTCCGTATAAATAATTTAATTCGTTTAAACGTATCGAAAAACAATATAAACAAATAAGTAACATATATAAAAAAGCGATACGTTCAGTACAAGCGGCGATAAGTTCAGTGATAGAGCTTAAGGCTTCAGACTGAGGACCTGGTTTCGAATCTCGCTAGGTTCAACCACGCCGATGAGTCGTAAACGACGAAACATGTGTCCGTAGATAATTAAGAATATATATATATATATATATATATATATATATATATATATATATGTAGCTCCCGATCTAGAGGCATCACAGTGGCGAAGAGGATGGTATTATTTAACTAGTATTAACGTAAACTGATCTTCCGTATAAATAAGTGAACTCGTTCAGAAGTGCCACAAATCAAATAAATAAATACATGACATATATATATATATATATATATATATATAGGATGTGTGCGTATTTAGGTTTGTGTATGCGCGTGAGTAAAGTTGTCTATATGTATGATATCGTCAAGTCGTATGTGTCATAATTCTGACACGGCAGTTATTAATAGATTAACTTAAAGATCCCTCCCCTTCGACCGCCATAGTTAAATATAAGTTTTAAATTTCCCCCTCTCTCTAAAAGATGTATCAAATTGGTTGCTACCACCACTCTCTCTGGTTGTGTTTGAATTGTCGTAGGGAAATTCAATTTTCTATCAGTCTCAAAAATGTAATTGTCTGAGTGATGCTTGAAAAAACCGCACGGTTGAAATAAATTATTGCATCGACAATTATGTGATTTCGTGTTATTATATGTTATGTTATTTTTTCTCTGTTTACTACATTGAGCTCTCATACCCAGATTTCCTCCTGGAATTATCCCATTATAACACAAATATATATATATATATATATATATATTACCTATACACGACGTCGTTCTTTAGCTTTGGGCACATATCAACGCAGGGAATGACAATCTCAAACCGTCACGGAGCGAGAACACGGTTTACAAAGACAGCTTGAATATGTAAGCGTTCGCTCTATCCCCTTGGCCATGGAGGTTGTCAAATGATACGGGGAAATTAAGTTAAATTTACCCTGAAAGATATATATATATATATATATATATATATATATATATATATATATATATATATATATATATATATATATATTTGGCCTCCATCACAGTAGCCCCTTACAGTTCAATGGTCATAAGCCAACTCTCTTTAAATTTTGACTTCGAGTGTTATTTCTAGGATCTTGAGATGGTAGAGAGAGTGCGACTTACTAAGAATGGCGAATAAGTCGACACTGAAATTAGAGGCATAGGTGCGGTTATTTATAAGATGTTCGGCTATATATATATATATATATATATATATATATATATATATATTAACACACACATACATATATATGTATGTATATATTAACACACACACACACACAGCATAATCACGTTGACACACCGGTTCCCGTTAGATTACTGAAGTGAAGCGACGTTGAGCCAGTACCAGATAGCTAATCATTTGGGAATAGCAGACGCTGTATATGGACACCTAGCTATGGGCAAATAGCATCGCCACTTGCTTACAGAGTCTAGGTCTGTGTCAGGGATTCGAACCGTGTGACCATCCCAGATTATCATCCCTGCACTGATGAGAGTGAAACCTCGAAACGCTAGCGTATATAGGTAAACATAATTTAATATCATTTATTTAAAATTAATATTGTTATAAGGCCTTTTGATAAGATTAAAATAGAGCCCTACTCGGGGAAGTTAAAAAAAAGACTGACACGTAGCTATAAAGCAGATTCCTACAACGTTCGTAGAATCTTTAGTCAGTTTTTCTTTATATGCCCCCTTTCGCATGAATAGAACTTAAATTCCCTTCTTCTATGTAACAATGTTCCGTGGCCTAATGTTTACAGCGCTTGCTTACGGAGTCTAGGTTGATTCTGAGGCAGGGGTTTGAACCGTGCGACCGTCTGAGATTATCATCCCTGAACTGATGAGAGCAAAAGCTCGTAACTCTAGCGTATGTAAGTTAAAATAATTTAATATTATTTATTTTCAATTAATGTTGGTATATATATATATAACTCAATGTGTGTATATAGACGGGTCAATATATTGATTGACCCCAAAATATCGCAACATTTTGTTGTTTGGTCGTTTTGTACTAGGTTGGGTCTACTCTGCCACATACTAAAAATTGGACAAGATTTAAGTATATGAAAGTGTCATATTTCGAATATGACGTTTTTGGTTTACAAGACATTTTCCATTTATATGTGAAGCACTAACTCGGTCAGTTTTCATGATAAATCAATAAATCTTGGATTTTCACATGAAGGTGATGCCAAATAAACCCTTATACAATATCAATGGGTACCCCTACACTCATTTCTATTGTTGTATCCACCCTTATTCCCTAACGTCACAGTGCTTTTTCAAAACTTTTAATTCCTCATCATAATATTCCACTGGATTATTTTTATATTGTCACAATTTCCGTCTTGGCAATGTCCACATGCACTTGTACATTCTAATCCATGCCTCCTGCAGGTACACCTTAGATTATTGTATCTTTCTGAACAGTTGCAATGAATTATCTGAATCAGTGCATCTGGAGCAGGGCTGCTGTCCGTCATCACTGGAACAAGTTTGCTCTCTTTCACCTTCAACCCCACTCAGATTGCACCATTTCATCACTACATCCCATCCACTCTATAATCTGGTAGTAAGTCCGCAGAGAATGAAATTTACAGGCAGGAGGCTTTGATGGGAGTCGTTCTGACGTGACGAACGTCTTAACTCTCGCAACTTTCTTGCAGAGCATATTGTATCTAATAGATGCCAAGGAGTTTTCTCTATCCGCATTGAAAAAAACTACCATTGCCTTACAACCATTGGTTTCCACAACATCCTGGCTTTGCTTTGGAAAGGAAAATGCTTTTGAAAGTCTGTCATTATCTTTTCTCTCTTAACGATTTGTTGGTACCCCAACGTCTTTCTTATTCTGAGTTCATGAGATCAAAGTCTGCCTTAGATGATCCATCAGTGAGACCACGAGAAACCTCTAGAATAAAAGTACTGGGTCAATATACGATCTGCAGAAACTTTGACATTCTTGCTCGATGCTAGAGTATTTGCCTTCAAACTCCGTTTGTGAGAGTAGAAGAAAATTGATTGTCCGAAAAGGTACTGAATATCGACATCCTCATTATCAGTAATCCCTGTGATAATATTGCGTAATGATTCATCGCTTTGAAACGGCTAAAGCTGTCTAGTTGCTCTGCAACTTTGTCGATCTCTGTCCCATCTCTTCTCACACGAAAGGGATATAACTCCTTACGTTTGTTGTGTAACTTCGTGCGGTAAGTTATTGCCTGGCAATATTGTAAGCAGATAACATAGAGGACGACATGGCCCAAACTGTTTTCTGATGCTCGGATATCTCACTACCCCGTGTGAGCTCACCATGGCTTTTGAATGAAGGCATTAGTGTTTGCTCGATGACAAGATCGAAGCCAAGACTAGTCCAGTATTGGCTACTGCGTCTGATTACGTGAAACCCCACCTGGAACTTTTTATGTACTGCAGGGTTGTCATCTTTGACGGCAAACATCTTTTGGAGATATAGATGAGCCCACTTGAAATAATTTGGATGACCAGTAGCTGCGAATATTGGCAGGCAAGCAAAGACAGCACTGAGACGCAGTTCCAAAGAATCAATTTGATTTTGAATGCTTCGCATTGTATGGAAGTTGACGTTACATGACTGGTGGTACACACAGTCTGCAGCATGAAGATCAACACCAAAATATGTTATCCAACCTTAAACACAGCAGTGGCCCACTTGTTTTGCAATGAACCAGGAGAGTTTGAGCAAATGCATACGTATTCACATAGCAAATCTTTCCCCCTACTTTTTCATTTATAGTCTTTTTCGTAGTATCAGATACGCAGAAAAAGTAATACGTTTTACTGTCATATCGTACTAGAGAAACACGAGCACCCTTTGTTTACTGGCCGAGCAGAATCATCCTTTTTTAGGCTAAAGCAATGCCCTTTTTGTTTATGTGAACACTAGTTCCGGCTTCAACAATGACTTTGACACCTCTGTCGATACTTGCACGGTTGACACCTGCAGCACCCTTTCCTCGAAGTACCACCGTCTCATCACAGTCCAAATCCCGTTCGCATAAAGAACAACTTTTTTCTACAGGCGGCTGAACTCATTTTTTACTTTAAAACTATACGGAAATATATGTGTATTAGTATATGGAGCTAGTGATTTTTTGTGAGGGCATTTTTGATAGGGTTTTACAATTGTTTTCTCAGGAATCTTATACCCTATTAAAAATTCATTTATTTACAGAGGTAAGGGGGCCCGATTAATTGAAGAGAATTATAGTTTACCAATGGTACCCCTATAAAGATAATCACCCATGTGCTTGTTTGTCAACCTGGGTGAGTGCAATAACTCTTTTCATGAGTAAGGTTGACCCTGAAAACAAGTAAAAATTACATATTTATTGATTTATCATGAAAACTGACCCAGTTAGTGTTTCACATGTAAATCGAAAATGACTTGTAAATCAAAACAAGTCATATTCAAAATGTTACACTTTCCAATACACCGATCTTGTCCAGCTTTATGTATGTTGTAGACTAGACCAAGCCTAATATAAAGCCATCAAAACACAAAATGTTTAATTTAAAAAAAAATAAATTGGCCTTTTGGCTAAGATCAAAGTATAGCATCTGTTCCGATGGATACTGCACCCCATACTGGTGTTGTCTTGGCCTTTGGGTCTTGATTTACGCCGTTCAATGTGTCTGTCCTGTGCAGTTCTGGGAGGCCCACCTTCGCAGACTATGCCTCCCCTCTTTGGAGAGGAGTAAGTTTATTGCTTACTATCTGAGGCGCCTCTACAGCGAATCCCGACGGGGCTGCCCAGGCAATTTTTAAACCCCACTTTCCCGACCCGACCTTGGGTCACATCTTACTTGTGGGAGTAAGATAAAAACTGGCCTTGTGCCTAACTCCTGGAGAGGAGTAAATCAATACTCTGGCAATATATTGACCCGTCTAATATGTATGTCATGTTTGTGTGTTTATTATAAGAAGGAAAGGTTAGAGAATGTACAAAAACTCGCAAAGCGTATTCTTTTCTAAAATGCAGCGAGAAAGTCAATGGAAATGTTCCAAAATACATAAGTGCACAACTAAACGGACTATGAGGGTATAACCATCTTAAAACAATGTATGTGTGTGTGATCTTTGTGTGTTTCCTATAGAAAGAAAAGTTAGAGAATCTACATAAGATCCAAAAGAGTATTCTCATGTAATATTTACCAGGGATCTCTAAGGTCACCACTAAGGATGTTATGAGGACGTAGCTATCTTAAAACTTCAAATGTATCTTCTTTTTTTTAGACATGTTTCAGTTTTAGCTGAGAACCTGCTGAACTTCGCCAGGCTACGTTCTTAGTATGAAAGCGAAAATAAAGATGAAACAATATTTGTCAGAAACGTTACAGGCAGCAATGTTTACATGATATGGATTTTGTTTAATTCTTTTAATATAAATGTGGATACTTTATTATTTTTTATTATTATTATTGTATCCTCTTTGTTTTATATGTTGAAACAAGTAAAGACGTTGATAAAAACTCATTCGTCCCGAAAATAAATTCAATATCTAAAATGAAGAATTGTGAACCTATTCTAATTATATTGACATTAAAAACAGCTTATGCCTTTTGGATTCTATCGTACTACATACGCATTTGAAACATCGTATATATAGCAATCTGCAAACACCCATTAACAGATTTCGGTATTGCTAATTTACATATTTATATATTTAAAAAGTTTTTTTAATAAATTAATATTCTGTAATATATATTTGTAATTGACATTTGTCTCATATATATGCAGTTATTTCGTCGATAGTAAAGCGTCTTAATCCTCTGGGATCCTGAAAACAGAATTTTATTTTAGCCAAAAAGCCAAGGAACTGTAGAAAATAATTTTTATGATTAGGCATTTTTAAACCAATTGAAAAAAAAGATCTGATTGTATATATAGTAGTATAGTATAATATCAATATTGTAGTATACTATCACTTCTGTTAACATAAGACCATCCTCCAAAGAATTACCTCCTCCCTTTAACGGGTGGGACAATTTCTCCCAGATATTACATTCTTCTTTGAAGGGGGTAATGCAATATCTACTCTTGTCATGAGACCATCTTCCGATGGACTACCTTCTATTTTGTGTGTGTATGAGGATGCAGTGTACTTTCTACACTGTTGTCATTTTATCATTCTCCCAGATATCAACTCCTGATCTCCCAGCCTAGCAAAACTATATTTGCTAATATAAAATAAAAATGATGAAATAAAAAATATAAAAACAAAGAAATATACAACGTTGTACTTTATTTATTTTAAAAAAGCTAAAAACGATAAGAGATTACCTCTGCTACTTGTAAACCTCTTGTAAACCTCTTCAAACGTATTTTCTTTAATTTTGATCCCCGTCTTCATACAAATAACGTGGGCTGCCGGTGTTCAGCTGACTACCATCTAGAAGTGAAACATATCTGCCACTATATAGCAAAACATGTTTGTATAAATAAAAGGATGTACATTACATATATATATATATATATATATATATATATATATATATATATAAACGGCGAGCATAGACATTATATATATATATAATGTCTATGCTCGCCGTTTTCAGTGTAAACATCACTTAATTTCTCCGTTATTACGTGACACTCTGTCATTGCCTTATGGGGCTAGGTGATTGCATAAAGATTTAAGATTTATTTGTGAATCGGATTCACGTCCTATGACCGTCTGAGATTGTTATTTCCTTGCGCTGGTGAGGGTCATAAGCTCGAAACAACGTCGTACGTAGATAAAATATTAAAAATAATTTAATATTATAATTGATATATATATATATATATATATATATATATATATATATATATATATATATATATATATATGCAAACAAAAAGAGTACACCCATAACTTAGAACTAATGGGTGTACGTTAAGAATGCCTCTTCCTATTTTTCCTTTTTATAATTTTCCTTTTTAATACCCTCGATAATTATCTATGGTCTTTTGACCTCGTTTTATAATCGTGATTCCCCCTCGTAGTCGACGATTACCTTGAAAAGTGTCGACTGAAAGACGTCTCGGTAGTTTTATTTAATTTTTTTTTTCTTTATACTCGTTTGGAAAAGGAAAAAAAAAATCATCACAGAGAAAGAAGAAAAAGTTACGAAGTATTCATCTGTGTTCCCCTTCTCGTGTTTCTTTTTATTCTTTTACAATATAAATCATTAAAAAAATCTTCATTATAGACAAACATGGCAGTGTGGCTAACATTATTTCACTGTCTATTAAAATTTTGTACCTACAAATATATATATATATATATATATATATATATATATATATATATATATATACAGGGTGGGCAAAAAGAAGGGTCCTATTTTTAAAAATTCATAACTTTTTTATTTATTGATTTAAAAAAATTTTTTTTTTAGAATAAGTAAAGGACCCCTTCCGAAGCAAGCATGAGCCGTATTAGCCCTAAGGAACGTACCCTCATTTAGAAAACATTATTTTTGCTTAAAAAACTCAAAACAGTGTAAAAAACAATACTTTAGTTTTTGTAAGTTTTAAGAAGTGTTTTTCGGCTAAAATTTGTTTTGTTTATTTCAAAAAATCTCGGAAGGGTCAGTCTACACACACATAAAGTTTGGTGAGTTTAACTTTTATTTTGTGGAAGTTATTCAAATTCAAGTTATTCAAATTTAAAGATAGGACCCTTATTTTGGCCCACCCTGTATAAACGGCGAGCATAGACATTATATATATATATATATATAATGTCTATGCTCGACGTTTTCAGTGTAAACATCACTTAATTTCTCCGTTATTACGTGACACTCTGTCGTTGCCTTATGGGGCTAGGTGATCGCATAAAGATTTAAGATTTATTTGTGAATCGGGTTCACGCCCTATGACCGTCTGAGATTGTTATTTCCTTGCGCTGGTGAGGGTCATAAGCTCGAAACAACGTCGTACGTAGATAAAATATTAAAAATAATTTAATATTATAATTGATATATATATATATATATATATATATATATATATATATATATATATATATATATATATATATATATATCCATATATATATATGCAAACAAAAAGAGTACACCCATAACTTAGAACTAATGGGTGTACGTTAAGAATGCCTCTTTCTATTTTTCCTTTTTATAATTTTCTTTTTAATACCCTCGATAATTATCTATGGTCTTTTGACCTCGTTTTATAATCGTGATTCCCCCTCGTAGTCGACGATTACCTTGAAAAGTGTCGACTGAAAGACGTCTCGGTAGTTTTATTTAATTTTTTTTCTTTACCTTTTTTTTCTCAATACTCGTTTGAAAAAGGAAAAAAAATCATCACAGAGAAAGAAGAAAAAGTTACGAAGTATTCATCTGTGTTCCCCTTCTCGTGTTTCTTTTTATTCTTTTACAATATAAATCATAAAAAAAATCTTCATTATAGATAATAATGGCAGTGTGTCTAACATTATTTCACTGTCTATTAAAATTTTGTACCTACAAATATATATATATATATATATATATATATATATATATATATATATATATATATATATACATATATTACTTAATAATAAATATTTAATTATCATCTACATACGAATACGTTTCATCCGTGCAGAATCATCAGTGTAGAGATAATTGTTCGAACCGGTCGTACGATTCAAACCTTGGAACAAGAGCCACCTTTAACTCAATACCGAACGGTCTAATCAAATAAGGCCAGTTCCAACCTTCACGCGACGAGATGAAAAATAAATCCTATTTATGTCAAGCGGGCGGAAAACCATAGTCAGCCGTCCTAACAGTGTTCAATAGAAGGGAACTACCGTAGATTAGACGGCTTATATTATTTTTCATTAAAGGGCCAGGCCGAAAGAGGGCCACAAATAAGTGTGCGTGTGTGTGGGTGGGTGTGTGTGTGTGTGTGTAAATATGTTTAAAACATGAAATAGGGAAAGATAGAGATTGATTGAGAGAGATGGAGAGAAAAAGAAAAAGGGAGAGATGTGGCACTGTATGTATGACGTTCTTAAATAAATACAAAGTATTTTCTAAACTCTCTTTGAATCTTATTGTGGAGTGTATATTTAAATGTCGACATTGGCTTATCGTCGCCTGGGCGTTTAATACCTTACTTCAATCCACCTGAAAGCAATAGGTTTAATATCAATATTAAACACTCTCTATTTTATGTTATTGAGCAGTTTTCATCATCTGCTATCCATGTAGTCCTATCTATCTAACCATATACTCCCGATTTTTTTTATATCACACACGGTTTGAAAGAGCAAACGTGAATGTTACCATGTTTTCCATCTATCCCTGTTTACATATGTATTAAAAATCTCATGAAAAAAAAGAAATCTTAACCGAACAACAGACTTTTGGCAGAATTATTAAACTCAAAGTTCATCAGAATTTCGAACGTGCGATTACGCAGTTAGAACAATCTCATATGGCGTTAAAATTTAATGATGCTAATTTATAAAAGTTCAGTGAATTTTATATATATGCTACGTGAATTGATCATTTGATACAATATATTTATTGATATTTTTTTATCTCCCTTCCACAGCAGTAAGATGTGACACCAGGTCGGAAATGCCTGGGCAGCTCCGTCGGCATTCCCCGCTAGGGACGCCTCAAACGATTAGCAATAAACTAAGCCCTTCTCAAAAGGGTGAGAAGGCAAAGTATTGGAGGGTGGACCTCCGAGAACTGCACAGGACAAACCCTAAGACCGACAGAATCAGAGCCAGAATGGGCGTAGAATCCATCGGAACAGATACTACACTTTGATCTCAACCAAAAGGCCGAAAGAAATACAAAAAATTTGATAATATATATATATATGTGTGTGTGTGTGTGTGTGTGTGGCCCCAAAAAAAGGCTATGCTCTGTAGCAAATAGTATTAACACAGCCGTCATCGTGGCTTCAATGCAATGTTCCTTTCAAAAGTCGAACACTTTAAGACAGCTGCCCTTTAATAGGATTAATTTACCGAGTTGTTGACAACAGCCATGAGGACTGGGACGTTGGAATTTTAGTTTGACCGGTGTGAATAATTCTTCTCTACACTGACGATGCCCCTAAGTATGAAACGTAAACGTATGTAGATAAAAAACGAATATTTTAAATTATATATATATATTAAATTAAATTATTAATACCTACAGACGCTAGCATTTCAAGCTTATTGCTCTCATCAGTGCAGGAAAGTGACAATTTCAGATGGTCGAGACGCGCAAACCCTGTTCACATAGTCAGCCTAGAATCTGCAAACAGTCGCCATATCGACTTGGCCACCGGAAACTGTCACGTAATTAAGTGTAATTAAGATCTATATGTTCCTAGAAGCGGGCATAGATAGAAGACTAGTCGAGAGTGTTCGACGAAAGTATTGGGAACTTTGCATTAGAGTTGTTTGACAGTGTATTTTTTAACATTCCCGAGAGTGCTCAACTTTAATTTCTTAAAGGGGCTTAGTATATAATAAAATTTTTGGGGAGGAACAACATTTGATTATCGCAAGCATGAAGGGAAGACGAGTTTTCTCGTTCATGCTTAAAAGTTAAACCAGAAAAAAATCCAGCTCTTAACAAAGACTGTATCGAGGGATTTTAAAAACAAACAAGAGATTTAAAAGAAAGTGCGTGTGAGAAGAGGAAATAGAGAGAAACAATTAAAACAGCGTTATGGTATTTGTACAATGGGGGATGTATCTTAGAGACTAATAACGTCTCGTCCCAATAGACACTCCATCATTAGTGATTGCCAACTGATGATCACCGATGCTGCTCCCTGGAGTGTGAGTGACAACAAGTCTCCCCAGATACCCAGTACTCTCCACTTCTTTCTATAACTATTGCAAATTACTTTGCGTTATCACAGTGGCGCTTATCATTGGCGTCTCGCTGGCAACGACCTTTGGTCTTCTCTGGGATACTGAGAGCAATAAGCATCCCCAATGTAGCAGTCTTCTCCGCGTTCTTCCAGTGGAGGTCTGGTTAGTGCGCTATCTCCTCGATCTTTCCATCTACCTTGACTCTTCACGACTATTATTATTATTATTATTATTATTATTATTATTATTATTATTATTATTATTAAAACCACATCGATCATAGGGGAGAAATTATAAGAAATTCACCAAAAACCAAGTTTTTATTCGCATGCAATTGTTTCGGCCAACCTCAACGGTATATATATATATATATATATATATATATATATATATATATATATATATATATATATATATAATGTTCGAAATACATGAAGCATTCATTTTTCATGAATAGTATATCATCAGTGCTCGTAAAAAAGTGGTTACCCTCCAGGTTAGTAAAAAACTGTATTGCATTCAACATTCATTTATCTTTTTTTATATTTTGTTTTACTATATATAATTTCCTTACAATATTTTGTTTTTCATTCATTCTTCGAATCCTATTGTTCAATGTGAGGGCGTTACATCCAAATATATGAATCGTGGTATCTTTATACCATGTACTAGCGTAATTTATTAATCGTTAGCCATTGATATAGATTTTCGGTTAAACTACAGTTAAATAAAAGATCAATGTTTTAACTATTACATGTAAACACCCTGAAAAGTTTTTTTTCAGGGTGTTGACATGTACTCGTAAAAATAAGGAAGAAAAAAAAACATTTTTTTTTAGAATTTAAAGTACGAGATAAGTTACGTATTTAAATTTAATGTAAAATGATTTCCCATTTCCGGTCAAGTGTAGACTTTTGGGTCAGTTTACTAAATTCTAACTTTTACCTGACCGTTGTTGTGTTAGTCTTAAACTTTCTTTCTTTCTTCTAGGCATCGATTTTCTCTTTCTCTTTCGACTCGTTTTTAGCAGAGCTACCCGGCGTTGTCCGGGGGCCAAACAAACAAACTTGAAGTTATATAGCATGTGTAACATCTTAATATTAAAACTTCCCCCTTCAAAAAAGAACAGAAAAATGAATACTTTCTGCCATTCGAACATTAGGTAGGCCGAAATAATTGTATGCGAATAAAAACTTTTTTTTTTGTGAATTTGTGAAAATTTTCTTTCATTATATTAAAATATATTTATTGCTGCTCTAATCCTAACCTACTAACCTATTATAAAACTTTGGTGTATAAATGTATAATTGAAATTTAAATATAAATATAAACACAAACGTATATATATATATATATATATATGTATATATATACATATATATATATATATATATATATATATATATATATATATATATATATATATATATATATATTTTATTTAAATATTATTTATATTACTTACAGACACGTGTGTTACATGCTTACGCTATCCTCAGTGCAGATGATAATTACTGCCTGTCGAACGATTCGAACACAGGAGCAAAATCACCTTTGACTCTGTAGTATGGTATTTAACCAACGACCACCATCAATTACCATGAGAAAGAAGAGCATTTAACTCTATATTGTGTCGAGTGAGCGGACCTTAAGAGTAAGCTAATCGTAAAAGTGTTCTGCGGAGAGCATTGCATTACACTAACATTGATAGTTTATTATTAATTCTGTTAGAAACCCGGTCTTTAAAAAGTTATATACATATATATATATATATATATATATATATATATATATATGTGTGTGTGTGTGTGTGTGTGTGTCCACTTTCTATTACCTGCTTTTTTAATGCAGAAATAGAACTTAAATTCCCTTCTTTACGTTATAATTTCCCGTGGCCGTGGGGTTTGAGCGCTTGTTTTAAGAGTCGAGGCTTATTCTGTACTGGGTTCGCGCTCGACGGCAGTCTAAACTTATCGCTTCCTACACTGATGATAGCAAAACTTAAAACGCCGGCGTCTATTGATTAAAATAATTTAATATTTGTTTCATAAAATGATATTATACAGAGTCCTACACTTGAAAAAAGTTAACGAAATACCGGCTTACGGGTGAAGACCTAGATGGACCAGATCGCAGCCGGATATCTTCTAGCAGAACTCACAAGGTCAAAACAATCTAGATGTGGATTCACAACAATGTTCCTCATTGGTCGCGGAACTCATCCGACTGAAATACCCTAAACTATTTCTTCTTGTGCGTGATTGAGGTACAGACGAACAAGCGTACGCAGAACAAGGTCAACTCTCTAAAGGCGGCCATTGTGGAGGCGTTCGCGGCTATAGACAAGGACACGGTCGCCCAAGCGTGTGACTCGGTGGGCACGCGATTTGAGATAGTCGTTCCCACCGCCGGCAATTATATAATAAAATAATGTAGTATGTAACTCGAACTGTTTCTAAACATATACAACTATATATATATATATATATATATATATATATATATATATATATATATATATATATATATATATATTAAATTAAATTATTAATACCTACAGAAGCTAGCATTTCAAGCTTATTGCTCTCATCAGTGCAGGAAAGTGACAATTTCAGATGGTCGAGACGCGCAAACCCTGTTCACATAGTCAGCCTAGAATCTGCAAACAGTCGCCATATCGACTTGGCCACCGGAAACTGTCACGTAATTAAGTGTAATTAAGATCTATATGTTCCTAGAAGCTTGCACAGATAGAAGACTAGTCAAGTGTGTTCGACGAAAGTATTGGGAACTTTGCATTAGAGTTGTTTGACAGTCTATTTTTAACATCCCCGAGAGTGCTCAACTTCAATTTCTTAAAGGGGCTTAGTATATAATAAAGATTTTGGGGAAGAACAACATTTGATTATCGCAAGCATGAAGGGAAGACGAGTTTTCTCGTTCATACTTAAAAGTTAAACCAGAAAAAAATCCAGCTCTTAACAAAGACTGTATCGAGGGATTTTCAAAACAAACAAGAGATTTAAAAGAAAGTGCGTGTGAGAAGAGGAAATAGAGAGAAACAATTAAAACAGCGTTATGGTATTTGTACAATGGGGGATGTATCTTAGAGACTAATAACGTCTCGTCCCAATAGACACTCCATCATTAGTGATTGCCAACTGATGATCACCGGTGCTGCTCCCTGGAGTCTGAGTGACAACAAGTCTCCCCAGATTCCCAGTACTCTCCACTTTGTTCTATAACTATTGCAAATGACTTTGCGTTATCACAATGACGCTTATCATTGGCGTCTCGCTGGCAACGACCTTTGGTCTTCTCTGGGATTTCGAGAGCAATAAGCATCCCCAATGTAGCAGTCTTCTCCGCGTTCTTCCAGTGGAGGTCTGGTTAGTGCGCTATCTCCTCGATCTTTCCATCTACCTTGACTCTTCACGATTATTATTATTATTATTATTATTATTATTATTATTATTATTATTATTATTATTATTATTATTATTATTATTATTATTAAAACCACATCCAACATATGGGAGAAATTATAGCAAATTATATATATATATATATAATGTTCGAAATACATGAAGCATTCATTTTTCATGAATAGTATATCATCAGTGCTCGTAAAAAAGTGGTTACCCTCCAGGTTAGTAAAAAACTGTATTGCATTCAACATTCATTTATCTTTTTTTATATTTTGTTTTACTATATATAATTTCCTTACAATATTTTGTTTTTCATTCATTCTTCGAATCCTATTGTTCAATGTGAGGGCGTTACATCCAAATATATGAATCGTGGTATCTTTATACCATGTACTAGCGTAATTTATTAATCGTTAGCCATTGATATAGATTTTCGGTTAAACTACAGTTAAATAAAAGATCAATGTTTTAACGATTACATGTAAACACCCTGAAAAGTTTTTTTTCAGGGTGTTGACATGTACTCGTTAAAATAAGGAAGAAAAAAAAACATTTTTTTTTAGAATTTAAAGTACGAGATAAGTTTCGTATTTAAATTTAATGTAAAATGATTTCCGGTCAAGTGTAGCGTTTTGGGTCAGTTTACTAAATTCTAACTTTTACCTGACCGTTGTTGTGTTAGTCTTAAACTTTCTTTCTTTCTTCTAGGCATCGATTTTCTCTTTCTCTTTCGACTCGTTTTTAGCAGGGCTACCCGGCGTTGTCTAGGAGCCAAACAAACAAACTTGAAGTTATATAGCATGTGTAACATCTTAATATTAAAACTTCCCCCTTCAAAAAAGAACAGAAAAATGAATACTTTCTGCCATTCGAACATTAGGTAGGCCGAAAAATTGTATGCGAATAAAAACTGTTTTTTTTTGTGAATTTGTGAACATTTTCTTTCGTTATATTAAAATATATTTATTGCTGCTCTAATCCTACACTACTAACCTATTATAAAACTTTGCTGTATAAATTTATATTTGAAATTTAAATATAAACACACACGTATATATATATATGTATATATATACATATATATATAGATATATATATAGATATATATATATATATATATATATATATATATATATATATATATATCAATATTCTATTTAAATATTATTTATATTACTTACAGACACGTGTGTTACATGCTTACTCTATCCTCAGTGCAGATGATAATTACTGCCTGTCGAACGATTCGAACACAGGAGCAAAATCACCTTTGACTCTGCAGTGTGGTATTCAACAAACGACCACCATTAATTACCATGAGAAGATCATTTAACTCTATATTGTGTCGAGTGAGCGGACCTTAAGAGTAAGCTAATCGTAAAAGCGTTCTGCGGAGAGCATTGCATTACACTAACATTGATAGTTTATTATTAATTCTGTTAGAAACCCGGTCTTTAAAAAGTTATATATATATATATATATATATATATATATATATGTGTGTGTGTGTGTGTGTGTGTGTGTGTGTGTGTGTTTAACTCTACAATATCAAATTGGGTGAATTTACATTTTCTATATATGGTATAACTTGTAAAATGTCAATCGAGGATTGAGTGTCGTTGCTGCAGAGGTGGGTGTTAACATTTTCTCATAGCTTTGCGGATATCCATGCTGGCTTCATCTACTTCACCTTTCGCGGGGTTTATTAATATGCATGTAATTTTACGGTCAAAGTTTATTGTACGACACTTAAGTGTGATGTAAACTGTCTTTTTTCCTACTTGGTCTACATTAGGGTTGAATGTTATTCTCTTGCCTCGATATTTATATCTTTAAGTGCATTTATTTGCTGTTTATTTGTGCGCGACGCAATAATTGCTACACGCAATAAGAATAATACTCGAGTACACCTACTTAATAAAACGATAAACGCAGCTTAGTCCTCTTTCATGTTTTAATGTTGCCCGGGATAGATATAAATTAAATTGTATAAATGTACAATAAAATAACTGACCTATAATGAATAAACGTAAAATCGAAATATGTGTTTTAATACTCTAAGTACTGCATTTATTGACATCAGCTCAATCGCTGATTATTATGATCAAACAGGACTATTATAAAATAGGTTGTGCTAATTTTATTTATCTCAGCCTACTTTACATATATATATATATATATATATATATATATATATATATATATATATATACATATATATATATAAAATAAAATATGAAACTAAAAGTATACTTTAAGTAGCTAGAACCTATAGTGAAATGGTTAGAATCGCTTAAATATTTCACTGCCAACGTTTAATGTACACAGTTCAACTTTCATTCCTCTCTCGGCCCACGGAAGTATTTTTAAAATGGCACGCGTCACCTACAACTGAACTCAACATTTCTCTATTGGATTTACTTAATTCTTGAACTCTTTTCCATGCTGCTTTCACGAAAACCATTATTTTCCATCCGTAAATCTCCTTTCATAAGACACCTCATCAACGGACATTTACAAACTGGACAGACCTCATATCTTTTTTACATGATTTTTTTAACTTTCCATTACTTTATATTTTTTCAAATTTTGAATTTTGGCTTTTCTACTGCCAACTTATTTATCTATGTAATTCCTCTGATGATAAGATTTTAATCTTTGAAAAGCCTTGGCTTAAGGCAAAATAATAAACATAACTTTATTAACGAGTATACCTTGCATTAAACAATCGAAGTTGAAATAAATGTGTCATTCGTACATGTTTATCCCTCTTCCTTAATCTATCCTTACATATATATTTATATATATATGATTATTTTTATTTACACAGACATGTATTTATATGATAATTGTTGTTTACACAGACATGTACATTGTACATGTTTGTACATGTCTGTGTAAATAAAAATAATCATATACAAAGCTCTATTTGATATTGAGCACTTTTTATAAACCCGGTTGAAATTCTTTTGATTACTATCCTGTGAATGTTTTTACCTGGATTATTATCATTATTATATATATATATATATATATATATATATATATATATATATATATATATATATATATATATAGAATTATAAAAAGAAAAACTATACACACATTAAAGTTGTACACATAATAACTTATTTCGACCCCTTTAATTAGGTCTCCTCAGATGTATAGACAACCACGTCAAAAAAAAAGGGTTTTTTGACGTGGTTGTCTATACATCTGAGGAGACCTAATTAAAGGGGTCGAAATAAGTTATTATGTGTACAACCTTAATGTGTGTATAGTTTTTCTTTTTATAATTCTGTTTTGCTCTGTTTAAATTACATTGAGCTCTGTTATTCAGATTCTCTACACAAAATTGAAATCTACACACTATATATATATATATATATATATATATATATATATATAGTTAAACATTACAGGTTAAACTTCGATGGACGTTAATTTGTTAACAACAGAGCATATTTAGATAAAGATTAAAAAGCAAAAATTCCAATAAGCATGTATTTATTCATTTTTCATTTATATCAGTTCCAAGAATTCAGACAAAAAAATCAGGAGTTTATAAAATGGTGTTTAATACTTTATTTGGTATTATGCTTTAGATGATTGCAAAAGCGCTCTTCATTAAGAAATTATAGTTAAGCACTCTCGGGAACAATGAGCTTGAAACGCTAAAGTCTGTAGGTATTAATAATTTAATATTTATTTATAAATATTATACTAAGCCATTTTAAGAAATTAAAGTTGAGCACTCTCGGGGATGTTAAAAATAGACTGTCAAAAAATCCTAATCCAAAGTTTCTGAATACGTTCGTCGAACGCTCTTGACTAGTCTTTTATCTGTACCCGCTTCTAGGTAAATATAGATCTTAATTTCACTTAATTACGTGACAGTTTCCGTAGGACGAGTTGATATGAGGACTGCTTGCAGATTCTAGGCTGACTCTGTGAACAAGGTTTGTGCCTTTCGACCATCTGAAATTGTCACTTTCCTGCACATGAGAGAAATAAGCTTTAAACGATAGCGTCTGTAGGTATTAATAATTTAATATGTATTCATAAATATTGTGGGCCAAAATAAGGGTCCTATCTTTAAATTTGAATAACTTGAATTTGAATAACTTCCACAAAATAAAAGTTAAACTCACCAAACTTTATGTGTGTGTAGACTGACCCTTCCGAGATTTTTTGAAATAAACAAAACAAATTTTAGCCGAAAAACACTTCTTAAAACTTACAAAAACTAAAGTATTGTTTTTTACACTGTTTTGAGTTTTTTAAGCAAAAATAATGTTTTCTAAATGAGGGTACGTTCCTTAGGGCTAATACGGCTCATGCTTGCTTCGGAAGGGGTCCTTTACTTATTGTAAAAAAAAAATATAAAAAAAATCAATAAATAAAAAAGTTATGAATTTTTAAAAATAGGACCCTTATTTTTGCCCACCCTGTATATATATATATATATATATATATATATATATATATATATATATATATATATATATATATATATATATATATATACAGAGAGGGAAAAAGAGAGAGACAAAGAAGAATTATATAATCACGGTATGAGAATGGTTTAAATTCTCATATCCCGGAATAATATGAAGTAAGGTGCTCAATGTTTGTTTGTTTATTTTTGTCTGATCCCAAAAAGTTCTACTTCTCATAACAACTAGCAGGTAAGCAAGAAGAACATCACACTTAAGAATTATTTACGAATAGATCCAGTTATTGTAAATTTTAATTATATATATATAAGAAGTTCATATAGTTTGCTTGAAGCATTGTTTAATAAAAAACGATTTATAGAAGGCAATAAAACGCAGTAATACATGTCTGTATTTTGAATTCTTTTCTAGGTGGGTAATGATTTTGTACTCTACATACATAAATGAATGTTCTGTTCAAATGTATACATACACACACATATATGTAAATATATAAATATATATATATAAATATATATATAATTTTATATATATATATATATATATATATATATATATATATATATATATATATATATATATATATATATATATATATATATATATATATAACCTCTTTTGTAGGATGGTTGGAAAACCCGAGCAGAGTGTTCAAATTATTGAGAAAATCAAAATTAAGAGCGAAATATTTATTTATTATTTGGTACAGAAAATACGTACAACATCGGTGCCATTGGTTTCAAGCTCATAAGGTGTCAACCTCCTGGCTCTCTTCAGCTTTGTCTTCACTAGGTAGAGAAAATGGAGGAGCTCGTACAAAACACGATCGGATACGTTATCAGATTTGAAGGGTCAGATTAGTATCGTCTAAATTATTTGTAAGAGAAGGATATGTCAGATTAAAAAGTTTTATAAAGTCCATCTCTTTCTCAACTTACTTGAGAAGCATTTCCTTCAAGCACACAACATACACAAACTCTTCAAAAGGAATACAATTAAGATAACTACTACTACACTACACTATATGTATGAAAAATTATCTCCGCCGAACCAAAAACAATAGAAAACACAGGCTGTTCATGCCAGGACAAAAAGAACTGCCCCTTAGAGGGCACTGCAAAATGTGTATGAGGCGATTGTCACAAGCCAGCCTCGCAGCAAAACCGAAAATTACATAAGCATGACGCACGGAAGCTTTAAGCAAGGATTGTACACACAGTGATATACCTTTAAATACAAAGACAAGACCAACACAACATTGCGACCAGAATATTGCAACTAAAAGATTAGAAGACACCCTTTACTATCAAATGTAACGTATTAGAGAGAAAACCATCATGCTTTCCAGCCATAAACATGTACTCTTTTGTGAGGCAGAAAATATTACATAGTAAGGGCAATTATTGACTCAAATACAAACTGTTTAAACATTAGATACGAAATTTTTAAAGGATGTATTCTTAAGAGAGTAGCACTTCTTATAAACATGACTGATCGGTACACAAAGTTAGGTATGTGTATATGTTTATATATTTGTATGTACAGAATTCACACCTAAACTCATTAACCGATCATTATAAATTTTGGAACACATCTACTAAGCGTAAGGGTGGTTAATATTGACTATATTTATAATACCTGTAGCCAACTTTTTAAATAAAAAAATTCTTCCTAGTTTTAACCAACGTTACTAATCTTCACCGTCCGCCTGAAAAACTCATTAATCCTTATCATTGAGTGGGCTTTTGACCTTGCTAAGCAGTTCACGCTTAAGTACATTAAAAATTTAGATATGAAAATTAACACTTTCTTATATATTTTATGCATATACAATTATATTAATTAAAAAAACTCTTACCTTAGTAGTGATTAATATTTTTCTAATATTTCGAGGAATATCTCTTCATCAAACGTGGATTAAACACATTTATTTTCAATCCACGGTTAATGAAGAGATATTCCTCGAAATATTAGAAAAAATTATTAATCACTACTAAGGTTAGAGTTTTTATTTTAAATTTGCACCGCAAAGCCTTCAAAATGCGTTTGTCTGTTTGTTTATACAAGCTTTAGATGTGTTTAGTTCAATTTTATATAAATAGAGAGTATGTCCGTCTGTCAGTCACAAATTATTTTAAACGTAATAAAACCATTGCGGAATTTGTCTCATTTCGAAATATCAAAAGTATTAACTACTTTTAGAAATGGTAAATATAGTATTAATAGTAAATAATAAATTCCCAACAAATGATGTGGATGCCATTAAATCAAAACAGATACATTGAGATCTTAAGTCTGACGTTCTACCAACGGAGCTATTTGGAGCTTAAAACATTACCTTCACAAAATAATATGTGATTATCCATGATTACAGAGACATGGCAAAAAATAAGACAAACTGAAGATTTACGTACCCGTGACGTAATCAATATGTAATATGCCAAAAATCACGTAAATTAATAAAGTTGTTTTTATTTTATAAATAAAATAAAATGTTTTCGATAAATAAAGAAGGGAGAAATATCGGCGCCTTGTTGTTCATATTCAAGGGAAATAATCCAAACTTTTGCAAACTAGAGATAAAGTCTCAAATGTTGGATGTTATCTCCCCTAGCCCTCTTGAATATGACCAATAATGGTGCCGATATATCAACATTACCCGTTTATCAATAAAATGTAATTTTCTTTTAGAAAATAAAAAGTACTTGATTAATTTACGTGATTTTTGGTATACGATATATTTATTCCGTCATGGGTACGAAAATCATACAGATATTTCTCAGTTTGTCTTATTTTGTTTTCCTTGTCTCTGTAATTCCGGATAAGCACCAAATAATTATAGCTTCGGCGTGACGTCATGGATTTATTATTTACGTAACGTTTCAAAGCATGAATTCAAACATAAACGAAAACAAAAAATAAATGAATGTATAAACATTATGAGTAGCGTAGGAAATTATTTTAATAGTCCAAAAGTTATTTATTTTGCTTTAACTACGTACTGGTGTGAAAAACAATTTGATATTGAATGTATGTGAGAATTTTCTTAAATTTAATAAAGAGAATCTATTTTTGATTCAATGTATTCATTACATGATGTCAAGTACGCCTGGCATTTACTAGCGCAAATATGTGAGCGGAGAGAGAATCTATTTGCACGTGTATTTGATGATAAGTGACATGAGCACATTCCGAGAAATTGGGTTAATTACTGTAAGTAGTTTAGTAGAATTTACCATTTCTGATTGAACCTCAGTGTATTTGCGTTATTCTAAGCAATTATTTAGTTCGGGGATGAGAATGAATGATCAATCATGATTGTTTTATCATATGTACTAGAGGGTTAACCGCTTATCCGGGCCCAAAAGCCGTTCGAGGATAGCGGTTAATACGTTTGTCAGGTGGACGGTGAGACAACATCGTGGGGATCGGTTGCCTGCTACAGTGCTAAGGTATGACACAAGGTCGGGAAAGTGGGATTGACAAGCAAGCGCCCTAGAGGTTGAGCACTCTATCCTTTCAAAAAAAATGCCTGGCCAGCCCCGTCGTCATTTCCCAGTATGAACGCCTCGGGCGATTAGCAATAAACTAACCCCTTCTCAAAAGGTGAGAAAGCAAAGCCTGGGAGAGTGAACCTCCTAGAACTGCACAGGACAATACCTCAGACTGGCGAAAACAAAACTCGAAGGCCAAGACGGTACCGGTCTACGGAGCGTAGGACAGGTACTACACTTTCATTTCAGTGAAAAGGTCTATTTAAGAGGACGGGTCAACAGGAATTTGCAAACATTGAACAAAATATAGTCAATATTACCAACCCATACGCCTCGTAGATTTGTTTGAAAATTAATAATGATCGGATGATTAATTTAGGTGTGAATTATGTACATACAAATATATAAACATATACACATACCTATTTGTAAACATTGCACTAGAAAACGACCATAGTGCAGTTTGCTGGGAAACAATCTTGTACTATTGTATTCCACAGACAGGTAGTTCTTGAAAAGAAACTTTGTTCATGGAAGTTACGCTTAGTTTTAAGTACACTGAGAAAGAAAAGGAAAAGTATTTACAGTGGTTGTAGCTAGAAGAGTTCTTATTTTTACGGGAGAAAAAAACATAGATTGGAGCTCAGTGGAGCAGCTACCATGAAAAATAACGATAGAGTAGAGTAGGACTAGCAACGTCTCTTCTGTGAGAAAGAGGTTGTAAGGAGTGAGGTTTACACTCACCGGACCTTAACCCCAAAACGTTTCCTGAACTGAAAAGGGCTATCACAGCCAAAATCAAACAAATCCAGGTCTGCTTGCCACTCATGATTGCCATTTTTTTTTTTGGGGGGGGGGGCATCTTATGTAATTATGGTGCTTATATCTGTTTGCATTAAATTTGATCGTAAGGCACAAATTGAGCAAAATTCCGTGAATTCCGTTTTTTTCTTAAAACCACCTGTTACTTACATTTAAATATTTTGATGAATAAAAATCATATAAAAGGATTTTAATCAAAATTTGAATAAGTATTCTAGACATAAGGTTAAGTATCATTATATCGTGATTTTTCTGTTCGTAAGGAGACATCATAAAAACTGTTTATCGATGAGTTTATTTTATTTTTCCTAGGACGGATATTCTTATAATTTATGTAGTTGTTAACGGTGGCTGTGAGGATTAAGACGTCGAAATTTGAGTTATAAACATAACTTGTTCCGGGATTTCGAATCCTGTGATGGGGTTGAATAATTATCTCTACACTGACGATGTCGTAATTTACGTGTATATATATATATATATATATATATATATATATATATATATATATATATATATATATATATATATATATATATAAGTAAAAGATGAGAATAGAGATTGTGTAAAATACAATATATATCAAGTCATCAGCTGTTTAAAACAAGAGGGTTCAAATAAAAGAAATTTTATTATTCCTTCTTTAAGCCATGACTTTTCAAAGAATAATATCTAATCGTCAGAGGAGTGCAAACAGATAAGCTGGTAAAGGGAGATTATCAAAATTATAATTTGAAAAGATATAAAAATAAAGATAATATTAAATCAAGAAAATATACTATGTAAAATGAAAAAGGTTGCAAAAGTTGAAAATGTAAGCAAACGGTCATTGTTGAAGGCGCCATGAAAGTTCGTAGCAGCACGTTCGAAGTAAGGTAAAATCCAGTCATCTGAAGTTGTAAAAATCTGTTTAAGTTTTGGAATATATCATTTATACAAACATGTACAAAAGCAACACTGGCATGACGATGCTTCGATATGTAGTAATTAAAAACTACAATCTTCTCTGGCAAAGAAGTATGTATTTTCTTTAGTTTTTCATATTGAAGAACTAAAGAATAACAAAGAAAACCATTAAATTCAACACTAATATATATATATATATATATATATATATATTATACAAATTAAACAATAAAGAGAAATAGTATATCTTTATATTATATCCTATCGTAATAAGTTAATGATCGATATACTAGATCGAGCAATAATATAAGAAAATGAATGATGAACATAAAAATTGGATAAAATACAGTATTTATTAATTCATGAAATAATCAAACATAGAATATAAAAAAAATATCATATATAAACATATATATATTGTGTGTGTATTTAGGCAGCGTTGTCTCATTTATGCAAACATTGTTAAAAATAACAAAATTCGTCTGTTTACTTATACCTTTTTTATTTTTTGAATTTTTTATGGTCTTTTTTGTATTAAAATCAAAAAAAAATAATTAAGGTTCCATAGGTTTCACGAACGTTTTCGATTCTTCGTCGAATCATCCTTAAGGGTCAAAAGCAAATGAACAAAAAAGCTTGGGAAAGAAGAGAATTTTAAAAAAGATGACGTAGAAACGCGTAGAGAACGAGTTTCGCATTGTTCCAGGAATTCGGTGTTGATTTTTAAATACTTTTGACACCTGAGGATGATTCGACGAATAATCAAAAACGTTCGTGAAACCCATGGAACATTTATTTTTTATTATTATTTCAATATAAAAAACATCAAAAAGATTGATAACAAAAAAGTTTTATTAAAAAGACGAATTCTGTTATTTGTAACAATGTTTGCATAAATATATATATATATATATATATATATGTGTATATATATGTATATATATATATATATATATATATATATATATATATATATATATATATATATATAAGGTTAATAGAACAAAATACATAAGAGGCAACTAATATCTTTAATTAGTGAACATCCGGATAAAAATGAAGCCCAATATACTGGATAGAGCATTAATAGCATTAGATAAAACGAAAGAATAAAATACGGTGCGAATCAAATTTTATTACAATTCAAAGTTCAAGCAAATGAATTGAAAGTCCTTAACCCATGGGTTTTCAGAGAAAATTCTTCTCGTCAGAGGATCATTACCGCAGTGGAATTACAGCGAGTAAATACAACTTTACTTTGAAAACATAAAAATAAAAATATAAAAATATAATAATTATAAACAAATTTAATAACAAAATTAATAATAACAAAAGAATAACAAAAAGATTTATAAAAAATAAATATATGCAACACAAATTTACTCGCTGTAATTCCACTGCGGTAATGATCCTCTGACGAGAAGAATTTTCTTTGAAAACCCATGGGTTAAGGACTCTCAATTACTTTGCTTGAACTTTGAATTGTATAAAATTTGATTCGCACCTTATTTTATTATTTCATTTCATCTAATGCTATATATATATATATATATATATATATATATATATATATATATATATATATATATATATATATAAGAGAGAGATTGTAAGATTAGTGAGAGAGAGCCCTATAATAATTACAAGGAATGAAAAAAAAGACAACGTTTAATGCTGCAACCCTAACCCAACTCACTATCATAAATATATATATGGTGGCTGTCCTTTCGATTTCGAATATGACCACTTTTTGGTGTATCGATGTGATATTAGATTAAAGGTTCCCGATGTGAGAGGCGCGAATATGGCTCTTCAAGCTTGCCAGACCTTTAGAGACCATACCACAGATGGGGCCGGTATTGTAATGATCTGAGTGGATGTCATAAATGAATAGCTTTACCCCTGACACCGAAGTGTTGGAACGAGTTGCTTTTCCTAGCTGAATTTAATAACATTACATATGAAGCCGGTGGTGACATTTTAAAATGCTTAACGAAATGCGATTTGGTTCTGTGATGCCATTCCAGCGTTGCTGAATTTTAATCGACAACGACTTCCTGGAACAATGCGAAAATCGTTCTCTGTGCGTTTCTACGCCCTCTTTTTAAAAATTATTTTCTTTCTCTAACTTATTCGTGGTTGGTTTTGCAAAACATGCACTCGTTGGTGATTCAGCAAACCTGCACGTTACATGGTTACTATGTTGTACGCTTGGCATCTTAGGTGATCCATGTTTCCTCCATGTGCTTAAGGTGTCACGTCCCGTATATTCCTCGCTGTTTTCTATTGCTGCTGGTGTTTCATCCTATTCTTTTCAAAAAGCTTGCTGCCTTCAAAAATCGCTTTTCTTTACCTTAACCTATCTGCAGCCATCCCTTCTCATCTTCCAACATCAATTCCAAAGCACTTCAAATCGACTTTGAGATAATCTTTGAATCGCTTACGAGGTTTATGCTGTGGGCGAGTATTTCCAGTTAGTTTCCCATAGATCACTTGCTTGGGGAGTCTGTCAACAGTTCGACGAATAAGATGATCAGCACAACGAAGTCTGCGCTTCTTTATACGAGAGGCGATGCTTGGAACAGCAGCTCGTTCCAACACTTCGGTGTCAGGGGTAAAGCTATCCCAACCGATTTTAAGCATGTGCCTGAGGCAATTATATATATATATATATATATATATATATATATATATGAATAAATGTGATAGCTTTTTTAATTGATACCGACCATACTCATATCAAAACACGTTACGCTTATTTAATTCAATTTTACATTTATACATTTTCAAACACATTATATATACTCAACAGAAAAATGCTAAAACACACTGACCAAGGTGCTTTATTTGAATAATGTTATAAACACTTTCAAATGAATTCATATTCAGCACTATTCATTTCTAGTTTTGTACTCCAGTTTCCTTTAATAAATCTAATACTTTTCTTCATATTAATATTAATATTAGTAGTAGTAGTAATACTAATTACAAGGATTTACTGAACAACCTTTAACATCCAAAATTATTATTTTGAAATTCGAAGGATAACTTCCGGTTTGTTTTTTGTTGTTGACGACGACAACGATGATGATGCTTTCCATCTCCTAATTATCTCTCCTTCCATACTCTCTCTCTCTCTCTCTCTCTCTCTCTCTCTCTCTCTCTCTCTCTCTCTCTCTCTCTCCGCGCCAAAGCCAACTTTTCTTTTTTATTGTTTTAAAAAGCCTAGCATCATCGCCCAAGGGAATTGAATTCTTTTTTCTATACGTTTGTTGTTAATTTTTGAATTACAAGAAAACACTACATTCATATTTTTTTTTAAATCGTCATCAAGTGTTTATTTTATTTTACTGTCTATAAAGGCGAAAACAACAAGATAACTATTTCAAATTACTCAGGGATATATAATTATTTTATTTGACGAATAAACGTTCCGCCTTTGGCGTTTGCCAACAATAATCAATAGAAAGAAACGAAGCGCAACAAACAAATAGTCAACAAATAACTGTTATTGACTGCAATAAAACTTACTTTTCTACCTACCTGCCTTATGTTTTAGTGTTTTAAAGTTATATTTCAGTTAAAGAATTCGATCACATATATTACGTTATACTGAAAATCAAAGATGGTTGAAAGTCAATCGCCGACCGTCTACGACATCTGGCGATTTTTTTTGTACTTTTTTCCTTTCGATAAAGTAGGAAGTAAATTTGAAAGCGTTCGGGACAGTTATTTGTTGCCTATTTGTATTTGTTTTTTACCCTAAAAGACGAAAAACTCATTAAACACAGTTTTGGGAGGTTAACTGACGCCATGTTGAAAATGGAACTATTACGCGATCGGATTTGGACAATTCATAAAAATGCAATAAAAACACTGTATAATGCTTTAAAACACCCTAAAATTGACAGGTAAGTAGAAAAGTGACTTTATTGCCGCTGGTAACAGTTATTTGTTGATTATTAGTTTGCTTCGCCCCTTTTTGTTTGTTATTCTAGACAATCGCCCTGATTTTTTTTATTCCTTTCATTATGAAGAATACCTTTTTATGCTTTTAAAAATCAAATCTCAACATTGAAATATATCAAATGAAACCACGACGATCAACGTTTTTGTTATTTTTCTTCAAATTACCAAAATGTGGAAAGAAAAGTGTTTCTTTGTTTTTCTATAGATAATGCTACAGCTACATTAAAAGGTGCCCGTGTGACAGTATCGAACAGCCCCACGGACGTTGGAGCCTAAGATACAGCGCTAGTGTGAATGGAGAGAAGGGAAACCTTATAATGACTCAAACATGTAAACAGCTGGGTAATAAAATCTCAAGTTATCCTTACCAGACCCTAGGGGGAGAAATAGAATCACTTGTCAAGTGGCATAGGTAATTTATATATATATATATATATATATATATATATATATATATATATATATATATATATATATATATATATATATATATATATATATTATAGACCCTTCTCAAATGTAGATGAAGCTTGATGACCGTAATTTGGTTGTCAGAGACAAAGGAGTTTCGGTCAGTTGCTAGCCGGAAGAGATTTTATGATCGCCCCTAGGAAGAAATAAATTACTCTCTGAAGTAGGGCCGAATTTGTTTTTCAGAGACAAAGGAGTAAATCCATCAGCTGCTAGATGGAAGTGCTTTTATGAACTTTAATATTACCGAACTGCCCTGCTTTGTAAACAACAAGTGTAAATTATTTTTCTTTATTTTTTAAATAAGTATTCTTCTATGAAAACCACAACAGACCACATCGTTACATACTTAATTCCTTTTATTCAACTGTTCTGCATGTAATGATTCTTTACTTCACAGCGATACCAAGTTGCGGAACTAACCCGGCTGATCGCTCACTGATCTAAACAAAAACAACGTGGGAGTAAGTGATCGCTGGACCAGGCGTTTCGGCATCTGCGACTTCATCAGGGCTGCAACTTTTCCCAGGCAGTATCGGGTGACCGCTGAATCTAGAAACGGCCTAACTAGTGACGTCACGAAAGCTGGAGTAGTAGGGTACACCCAGATGGCGGGTTGTTTTTGCTAGTCAGGGTGGGTCCTATTTTTAAAAATTCATAACTTTTTTATTTATTGATTTAAAAAAAATTTTTTTTTAGAATAAGTAAAGGACCCCTTCCGAAGCAAGCATGAGCCGTATTAGCCCTAAGGAACGTACCCTCATTTAGAAAACATTATTTTTGCTTAAAAAACTCAAAACAGTGTAAAAAACAATACTTTAGTTTTTGTAAGTTTTAAGAAGTGTTTTTCGGCTAAAATTTGTTTTGTTTATTTCAAAAAATCTCAGAAGGGTCAGTCTACACACACATAAAGTTTGGTGAGTTTAACTTTTATTTTGTGGAAGTTATTCAAATTCAAGTTATTCAAATTTAAAGATAGGACCCTTATTTTGGCCCACCCTGTATATATATATATATATATATATATATATATATATATATATATATTATCCTATGTAAGTTTAGTTGAAGAGAATTCAAGCACAGTGCTCGATTATGAAGAAAAGTTAAAAATAAAAGCGTAATATTTATTTAAATATGTATTACAGAGGATCAGAACAATATCGGTTCCATCGGTTTCAAATACAAACAAGGGAGACCTATAATCGGTCTTTGATTCCTGATTCTCTTCAGCCTCTGCTATATATATATATATATATATATATATATATATATATATATATATATATATATTTATATATATTTATATATATATATATATATATATATTAGGCCCCTACTATTGAGTTCTATTGGCGGTATCTATATACATACATACATACACATACATACAAATATATATACATATACACACACACACACACATATATATATATATATATATATATATATATATATATATATATATTAGGCCCCTCTATTGAGTTCTATTGGCGGTATGCTGATATGGCCACTAAATTTTCCATTTAGACGTTAATTTACTCTCCGATATCTATGACAATGCATGGTGGGCACATAGGTACGCGCTCTGACTACTGAGTCAAATATGACGTTCGTATCGGGGATGGAATCGTGAGCCTGGCAGGGTATGTCACCTCTCTCTCATACTGGCTTGGCTAGGCTTGAAACACATGTGTATATGTCTTAATTTGAAATATTATTCATGAAAAATTATTCAAATTATTCTAGATGGAACCCTTTAAGTAAGTAAGCAACATACCATGATTTATAGCGTAATATGACACTTTAGGATTGCTTATTGAGTTCTCTTGACGGCCTGCTGATATGGGCACTGAATTTGCTATTTAGACGTTAATTTACTCTACCATTTCTACGGTCATGCGTGGTGGACACATCTGTACGTACTCCTACTACTGAGTCAAATATGACTTTCGATTTGGGTACGAATCGTGTGGCCGGCCAAAGTTGTCTTTTTTCATACTGATAATTACAGGTTTGGTATAAAACACATGTGTACATTGGTTAGTTTCAAAATATTATTTGTAAATAATTATATATAAATATATATATATATATATAAATAGTATTTATATATATATATATATATATATATATATATATATATATATATATATATATATATATTAATAGATATATACATATACATAATATTTTATTAAATAAATATTAGTTTATTTTAACCTAAATACTCCGTCGTTTCAGGCTGTTTCTATCACTAGTGTAGGAAGTGACAATTCGAAACTCGTCGGGAACGAACGCAGTAATAAATAAAGTACGAGTCTGCAAGCTAGCGCTCTAACCTCACGGTCACTTGTAATTATCACGTAAAGGAGTGGAATTAATTTTTATTTGTGCGTTAAGAAATCGGGTCCAAGAGAGTAGACACGCGAGTGTTCTACAAACGTTTCGGAACTTAGCATTTTCGCGGTTTCGAATCTCGCTAAAAGTACAGATACGCCAAAAAGCTGTAGATGGTGAAACTCTCGTCTGTGGATTATTTATATATATATATATATATATATATATATATATATATATATGAACAATTATCCACAGACGCGCGTTTCACCGTCTATGGCTTTTTGGCGTATCTGTACTTTTAGCGAGATTTTAAACCGTGATAACAGTTAGTGTAACTGTAAGGGCAAACTAACAAAACAAAATGCAGTTATTTCCCTTTGAATCAAAGAAGGGGGTATCGCTCTTGGATAAAAGAAGTCGTCTGCCATGACAGTTGAAAAGTAAACAGAACAGCACTCACGATCAAACAAGCATTTCGCGTTCAGCGGTTTTCTACATTTTAGTTAATCGGTGTTTTTGTTAAATAAATTTCTTAGCGGTTCTACTTCCTTCATTTTTGAGTTGTACTTAAACCGATAACAACGCGTAAACATCCAGACGTAACATTGGTGACCGTAGTCGTGGCAGCGGATGCATCAAATCATGTCATGGGAGCAGTGATCTCGCATACAATCACAGATGGAACTGACAAAGCTATCATGCATGCAGCAAGATCCCTGACACTTGCTGAACGCAATTACAATCAAGTGAAAAGAAGCACTGTCACTGATATTTGCTGTGAAGAAATTCCATAAGATGTTGTTCAGGTGTCACTTTACACTTCTGGCAGACCACAAGCCACTACTCTCAATATTTGGCTAAAAAGATGGGAGTTCCAGTATATTCAGCCAGCCGATTAGAACAGTGAGCAATCATTTTACTAGGGTACAATTTCGATATACAGTACCGTCGAAAAACAGAATTATGTCAAGCTGATGCCTTGTCACGACTCATCAATGCACAATCAGTTCTAGACGACGACAATGTCATCGCTGCCATCAGCATCGAGGACGATTTTCAACGCACGCTCACAGATTGTATCCGGACAATTTCATAGACAAGGATTGATATAAAGCGAGAATAACAAGATCCAATGATGAAAAGTGTGCAGATTTCTTCAACATTCATGACCACCTAACCTCACGGGAGACCTCAAACCGTTCAAACGCCGCAGTGTCTCTCTTTATGTCATTGATGGTTGTTGTATGGTTGTTGTATGTAGATCGTGTTGCATGTTCTCACTAAGCTCAGACAAGCAGTCTTTAAACAACTATATTCGGGCATCCAGGCATTAATCGAATGAAATCACTAGCTCGCAGTGTTGTCTATTGGCCTAACATAGACACAGACATTGCGCGTACTGTCAAACGTTGTATCCAGTGTTTGGAAACGCAGAAGAATCAACCTGGGATTGTTGACTGTCACTGGACGTACCCAGAGCAGTCATTGTCCAGTATACACGTAGACTTTGCTGGCCCATCAATGGCCTTACTATTCTAGTGGTTGTGGGTGTCCATTCTAAATGGACATAAGTTTTTTCAATGCAAGAGACTGACACTCAGTTTACGGTAGCAGAACTCAGCCGGCTATTGAGTCAACACGGCTTGTCCGAGACTTTAGTCTCAGACAACAGATCAAAATGCACGTCTGAGTCATTCCAAGATTCTGCAAATCGTGTTGCATAACACACGTACGTTCGCCACCCAATCATCTTCAATCCAATGGACAAGTCGAAAGGTTTGTAGACACATTCAAGCAGGCACTGCTCAAAACAAGGGGAGAGAACAATAGAGGAGATACTACATGCTTTCCTCCTTTTATATCGAATAGCACCAAATAGTGCTTTGAAGAATGGTATGTCAACAACAAAGGCACTCATGGGACGAAAACTCCGTACCACACTGGACGCTTTACGGCCCCAGCAACAAAGGAAACAACCAAGCACTTATAAAACAAAAGCATTTTCAATTGGTACACCAGTGTTTACTCAGAATTACAGACCTGGCAGCCAAACTTGGTACCGAGCATCATCCACAAAATAAATGGACAATACCCGTATGATTTTCGAGTCGGGAGTCAATTCTGAGCACGGCACAAAATCCAGTTACGCCCCAGATACACTGGAGACAACCTAGTTGACAACAGAACAACCATTCCGTTCGATCTGATGATGAACAAATTCTAACTGCCATCTTCATCACCTCCCAATCAAACAAATACAAATGGGAATTATGAAAGACCTCACAGGAGTTGGCCAAAGAGCAGTCGCACTCGAGTAAAGCACCTGCAAGTTAATCTTAAGTGAACTCGGCACAGTTAAAGAATTAAACGGGGGGTGTTAGGGCAACGTAACAGAACAGAATCGAGTTATTCCCTTGAATTAAAAGAACGGGATATCGCACTTGAATAAAAGAAGTCTTCTGCCATAACAGTTGAAAAGTAAACAGAACAGCTCTCACGATCAAACAAGCGTCTCGCGTTCAGCGGTTTTCTACATTTTATATTTATTTTATATATATATTATATTTTATTTAATCGGTATTTTTATTAATTAAATTTGTTAAATGTTCTACTTCGTCCTTCCTTCATTTTTGAGTTGTAATTAACCCGATAACAACGTGTAGACATCCAGATGTAACAGTAACCATTACCGATTAGGCTACGGAATCTCGCCAGAATAACTGGACATTTTGTTGCTCATAAATGCGTACACATGATCTTTGTTTGTTATCGCTTTGGCGACAGTAAATGGTCACGTTTCTAAAGTGAAATGTTCACCGTCAACGAGTAAACTTTGCTTCTATCGTCAAAACAATAACAAAGAAAATGTGTGTACACATCTATGATTCCGTAGCTTAATCGGTAAGGACGCTGTTACAATGGCTGTGATCGCGGTTTCGTATCTCGCCAAAAGTACAGCCACGCTGGAGAGCTGCTGGCGGCGAGACATACGCCCGAGGTCAATTATTTTATGAATAAAATAATATTTAGACGTCCTCACATACAGGTTACAATAATCCATTATATCATTAAGTTGAATGATTCACTGTAGATAAGTAAATCTTGTCTTTGTCGCCCAAAACAATGACAAATTTAATGTTTTAATACATATATGTAATTCTTTTTTTCGTTTGGTATATAGAAATCAAATAGAGTGATCGATTATTTAAGAAGAGCGTAATATTTATTTTTAATGTTACAGATGTACAGAATGAGCATAAAAGTGGTGAAAACTGTTCCGTAAGATTAATTAATGTCATTTATTGTAAGACCAAGCTCCTCCTCTTTTCACCACCAACGCTCTGATCTCTGTTTTGTCCCAGTTGAAATGAACGGCTCTCTCCTAGATGCAGCAATATGCATTGAAACGTTGGTTGATTGACGTAAGGCTATAATATTGCTTATCTAATTGTATATATATATTTATATATAATATATATATATGTATTACAGAAGATCAGAACAACATCGGTACCGTCGGTCTTATAGGTCCCCTTTGTTAAGCTTGAACCCGACGGTACTGATGTGTTTCTGGCCTTCTATAATGCAAACATTCTCAAATAAATATTACGCTCTTATTTTATTTTTCTTTATAATGTAACCCTCTGCTGGTATTCTCTTCAACTAAGCTTACATAGAAGTAAATATATATATATATATATATATATATATATATATATATATATATATATATATATATATATATATATTGATGATGATGAGTGAGAGGTTGTTGCAGCATAACACGATGCCATTGTTATTTTGTCTTCATTATTTTTAATTATTACGATAATTCAATATTTTAAACGCCTTGCGTTCTTCGTCGCGATTTAATTTATGTGGTGGTGAAACAAACGGAAATGAACTGCTCATGTGCGGCTTATTAATATCCGAAAACTTCGACGATATTATTTGGATGGGTGAGTAGAAATTTCGATTAAGTAGTTTTTTATATTTTAATAATATGTTATTATTTACATATTTAAGTAGGTGTCATTCATTTAGGTAGAATTAAAATATTTGAGTGGAGTCACCCATTGTAGTCGGATGAAAATGTTTAAGTGGGGTCAGCCATTGAGGTTTGATTAAAATGTTTAATTGGGGTCACTAATTGAGGTTGAATTGAAATATTAAAGTGGGGTGACCTATTAAGGTCGGATTAAAATGTGTGAATCCAGAAAAAGTGAGTTTCACAGAAAAAAGACAAAATTGAAAATTAGATAAAGTGTTCAAAGAAATATATTTTGATGTGAGCAAATATTCTCTGATTGGTCACAATTATTCTTTCATATTTTCTCTAACTCTCTTTCTCTCTCTCTCTCTCTCTATCTCTCTCTCTCTCTCTCTCTCTCTCTCTCTCTCTATATATATATATATATATATATATATATATATATATATATGTTTATCTACATATATACATATCACTCTCTGTATCTTTCGTTCTTCCTTTGTCTCTCACTCTTACTTTCGTTCTGTCTCACAATCTCTCTTACTTACTCTCTTTTTTCTCTTTCTCATTCTTTCTGTCTATATCTATATAATTCTCTCTTACTCTCTTTCTTTCTCTCTCATACGCACAAACACGCGCTCGCGTCGTCCTTTCCGAAAACTGAAAACACCAAATAAACGGTTAGTTTCCGTCTACCACTCGGATCTCAAGATATGATAACCCGAGTTTGGATACGAACATCGCGCGCGCACACACGCACAAATTGCGCACACGCAATCACACGCCCAACTCGCGTTGTCGCCGATATCTACATATTCCGATGTAAGCTGATAATGTATTTATTCTATTCATAAATACATTTTAAGTAAAAACATATGTATTATTCAGAGTTATTTATAAACCGTGGAACATGAACTTTACCACCAGCCGAAAAGAACTGTGATCTAATAAAGCATATCTATTCGCATACTTATATATAAACTCTAGTCTTCATACACATACACATACACGTATGAGGAGTTTGAATTACCTACTGGACTAGGGGTGTTTTAATTACTTACTGGACACAATCCTCGAGTGTCTTCAGCCTCCTTATACAAGGGTTTGTCAGGACAACCTGACCTGACCAAATATTCTAAATGGCATAGTATTCGAATCCCAAATAAGATCACCTCGATACAGCTATACACTGGCTCATACGAGGAATGGTGCATCTTCTCCAAGTAATGTTGCCTCAAGTAACATCACTGAGCTGGATACTCCACCAGACCAGAAGAATTCTTGCCCTGGACTCCGGTAAGATTAATAGACTAAAAGAAAGATATAGCGTGACATAGTTAAGTCGTCAATTGTGGAGAGGAAAGTTAATGTTTTTCACTTCTTTATTGACTCAACGTTTGACAGGTAAATGAGAACTTTAATCAAACACACGGATATCTATGTATCTCATATAGAGATAAATTGTTAGCCCCTAGAAAGAGCCCTTGATTTCTGAGAACTTCGACTGAAGTAAAATAAAACATAGAAGAGAATTTGAATATCTACTAGACACCATTCTCGTGTGTATAAGGTTTCTTTGTACAAGGGTTTGTCAGAAAAACGTGACATGTGGAGACTGTCCCCTGGAAATAAACGTTGACCAAATATTCAAAATACCCTAGTATTCAAAGCCCAAATATGATTCACTCAGCAACGCCATACACTGGCTTATACGAGGAATGGTGCACCTATTCCAGGTAATGTTACCCCAAGTAACAGCACTTAGCTGTATACCCCACCAGGCTATTTTAATTCTTGTGCTGAGATCCGGTAAGACCAAAATACAAGAAAGATACACTGTAACATAGTTAAGTGGTCAGTTGGGAAGAGGCAAATCAATGTTCTTCACTTCTTTACTAACTCAACGTTTGAGAGATAAAGAAGAACTTTAATAGAATATTCAAATACCTATGTATCTCAGAGATCAAGTGTTAGCGTCAGGAATAGACCCTTTGATTTCTGAGAACTTCGACTGAAGTAAAAATTTAAAAAAAAACAAATATATAAACTCTAGTGTACATACACACACATACACACGCATACACACAAACAGAAGAGAATTTTAATACATATTAGACATGATCCTCGTGTGTCTAAACTCCTTCTGTACAGGGATTTACTAGGACAACCTGGCATGGGGATATTTCCCCCTTTCAGTTAACTCTGACCAAATATTAAAAATACCGTAGTATTCCAAGCCCAAAGAAGATCCCCTCGGTATAGCTACACACTTGCTCATACGAAGGATAGTGCACCTTCTCCTAGTGGTGTTGCCTCTAGTGACAGCATTAAGCGTGATACTCCACCAGACCAGATCAGTTCTAGTCCTGGAATCCAGTAAGACCAAGAGACACAAGAAAGATATATTAGGTTGTCCCGAAAGTTTGTAAACACTTGCGAAAAATTGAATTTTTATGCTATTTTTATCTGGGTTTTTTTTGCGTTTATATTGTTATAGTTATATGCATATTTATATTCCAGATGCTTATGAATAAGATCGAGCTGCGGGTTTTGATTCGTTACTGCTGGAAACAAAGTTTTTCAACCAGAAAATCTGCAGAAGAGATCTGTACTGTCGAAGGTGAAGGAACAATTACATATAGTGGTACAAGCGTTTCTATTCTGGCGACATGAGTCTTGAAGATAAGCCTCGTTCGGGCGTCCGTTAAAGTTAAATGATGGAGACTTACAAACCAGGTTGGACATCAAGCACTCAAGAATTGGCTGATGAGCTTGGAGTTGGCAAATTCACCGACACTTGAGGCAACTTAATTTTGTTTACAAAAAGCCGCGCCAGGATCCACATTAACTCACCGAAGCACAAGCCAACAGGCGAGTTGAGATTTGTTATCAATTGGTTAACAATCCATTGGACGACATTTTGGGGGAGCGCATTGTGACTTCGGACGAGCAATGGGTCTATCTGGTCCAGCACAATCGAGACAAGCGATGGGTTCAGAAAGGGAAAAAGACGTCGTCGGTTCCAAAACGAGATCGATTCGGCAAGAATGTTGTGCGTTTGGTGGAACTTTGAAGGAATCGTGCATTTTGAGTTGGTTCGAAATGATCGCGTTTTGATGCAGCAGGATAATGCCAAGCCACACACAGCCAGGAAGACCAAAGACAAGTTTAAAGAGCTGTCTGGTGTTGAGGTTGTCACATCCAGCCTACAGTCCTGACTGTGCTCCATCAAATTACGGCCCTTTCCTCTCAATGCAACACGTTCTTAAAGGCCGTCGATTCGACTCGTTTGATGAAATCGAGAACGCGTGTGATATATTCTTTGATTTGAAGCCGGTTGAATGGTACTTTGAGCTGATTCGACAACTTGCGGATCGATAGCAGAAAATCTTGCAAAATGATGGTCTTTATCTTGAGGAATAATTTTTGTTGATTTTGTTATTACTTGGCGAATAAAAATTCAATTTTCGCAATTGTTTACGAACTTTTGGAACAACTTAGTGTTTACGGACTTTGGGGGCAACCTAGTAGTATAGCATAGTTAAATGGTCAATTAGGAAGAAGCAAATTAATGTTAGTCACTTCTTTACTAACTCAACGTTTTAGAGGTAAAGGAGAACTTTAATGGAATATTCGAATACCTATGTATCTCCTATGGAGATCAAGTGCTAGCCACAGGAAGGGGTCACCTTAATTTCTGAAAACTTTTTGAAGTAAAATACAACACACACACACACACATATATATATATATATATATATATATATATTATTTTTAAATACAGATTTTAATTAGACATGGACCAGTGGTTTCTGACAAGAAAAGGGTTTAATCCCCAATTCCGTCTTCGTCAGCACTGTCTGAAATGGTAAAATGATGGAATTTCTTCAAAAAACAGTGTTTACCCGTTATGAAACGCTATGCACAAAGAATTTGAAATGAAGAAGCGGTGAGAAGCTTAAACCAGAAAATAGCCGTTATGTAAGAGATTCTATATTTAGAAGTGAGGAAAAAGAGAAAGAAGAGAAGGGAAAATAAAAGAAAATTAATAATAATAAAAGAAAATTAAGAGAAAATTAAATATTATTTATATATAAAAAAAAACCATGGTTAAAGGTACGTAACTCTAATTAATTAAAATATCTAAAAAAGGGGAGGTAACTATTAATTATATATATATGTATATATATATATATATATATGTATATATATATATATATATATATATATATATATATATATATATATATATATATATATATTTCATGATTTTCTTAGAGTACAAAGTTTTATTGTCGCAAGCATGAACGGAAGACGAGTTTTCCTGTCAATGATTAAAAGTTTATTTAAAAGGCCAGCCGACCAGTTTCGCCCTCGCGTAACAAATACTATATCGAAGGATTTAAATAGGGGAAAAAGAGTAATAAAACACAACTGTCTATATTTAAAATAAAAACAGTGTTATGGTATATGTACAATTGGGGATGTGTCTTAGAGATTGATCAAGTCTAATCCCAATGACCACTCCCCTTGTTTACAAAGGGAGGGGCGTTTTAGACGAATTTAAACTGTCTCCAAGATTTTTATATGATATAGTGAGTGAGCATGACTCAGGATGGTAAATGAGTCAATGCTGAAATTCCTAGCGCACGGCGGGTTTTTAATCAAATGAGTCAGTGAGTCAATACCCGTATGTGTTATTTAGAACGTCCGTTGAACGGAAGGTTCTATTCTAATGTTACTATATATGTGTTGTTGGACTCTACTATCCAATCTCAACGCCGTCCTATTCACGTAGTCGGCACTGCAACCACATTTAAAATGATCAATAACATTATTCTTATTATGGTGGTAGGGGTGTAAAACGTCTTTTTGAGAAGACGTCAATCAACTGTTGAGATGATTTGCTTGACGAAATTCTCACTTACTGTACATAACCAAGGTAAACGAATGTAAATCAGACATTTAGTCACCGTATTTAGCTTTATTTCGGAAAAATTACTTATTTTTCTTTTGATGACTCACCTAATCACATCAAGATGATAACCATTATTGGACAAAGTATTCGTAATAGTTTTTTTTATTTCTTCATCCAATATTGATTGTGAACAAATCATAAGGGCTCCGTGTGTTAGGGTCCAAATTAAGTTTACCTTTCGTTTGTTACGACAAAATGAATCCGAGCGGGTATATAGTCCTGTAAATGTAGGTGTAACGTAGATTGATGTAAAGTAACTCGATGGGGTTTTCCTCACCAATACATCCAGGAAAGCTAAAGTGGAATTGCGCTCCCCTTCATATGTATATTTTAATGCGGGATGCATGCTATTGATTATGGAGAACAATTTATTTGCCTCCGTTTGATTATTAAAATAGCAAAACGTGCCGTCTACATCTCGAAAGTAGACTAATGATTTAATAGGTAATAATTCCTTTTCATGGAAATATTTTCCATTGTTGGTCCCAGGACTGAGCCCATGAATACACTGTCTATTTGTCTATGCATTACATTATTAAAACCGAATTAAACGGATGTAGTGGCAAATTTTCAACAACACGAATATGCTGTCAGAAATGGAATGGGACGATACCTGGCTACAATACAAACAATCGACACAAATATCTATTGTTTCTTAAATAGGGGCACAAGTAAATAGGTTGCTTCCTTTTCTTCCTTGCGTATCTTTGAAGCATGTGGGCATACGACAGTTCCCCACTTTTATGGAGTCTTCTGCAATAGTGTCTTACTCTGCAAGATCTTTCAAGCTACATCGGTTGGGCAGTAGGGAACAGACCAGCCAATATTGCATCGTATGGTCCTCATCTTCACATATGGTTGTGTCTGTTTTGCAGCCTCATTTACTCATGACAACTTTTGATCCCCCATTCCCGTTCTATTGGGGTTTAGTTTTTTCCACTTCAGAAGCAGTGATTCCCATGTTATTATGAGTGGGGCCATCTCATATCCGTCTGGTCCACAGCTGTAGTCTGGTCTCTTCCTTAAATGTTGTTAGGGGTTCGACATGGCAGAGGAAGCTTCTCCTTGACTTCAGTTGTTGGATCGTTGGTTCACGTCCATGAAGGAGATGGCGTTCATCATTGATAGCCTTTGTGATCTCTACTCGGGTGGCAACTTCCCGTCTCACATCTGAATAGGTTCTTAATGTTGTAGGAACACATATATTTATTAGCAATCTTAGACTTTTGAATATAATTTGCAAAATCAAATATTTTTTTAAGCAGTAGTTACTATAGTGCTCGAATACTGGCTGTAAGATATTAAAGTTCAATTTTGAAACCTTTTGCTGTGATGGTCATACCATAGAGAGAATGGGCCTTACTGGGATATCCGCTTTGTGAGTTTTGGGTAATCCATATAAACGTGGGCGGATATAGACCGAGGGTCTGATCGGAAGGAAGCACATCGGTTTTCACCAACTTGTTTCTTGAATGTAATTTCTAAAGGAAACTGTTGTATTATATTTGCCGACAGAGTTCTAAATTTGAAGTAAATTCCTTGGTGCCGTTCGTGTGGATTTATAGCCGTTTACTGCTTGCAGTTTGAACGAACAGGGATAGGTTTGTGACCAGGTGGTGGGATAACACTTATCTATGCACCAGTATCAACTAGAAATGTATCGCCACTGTTGCGGTCCTTCACATACAACAAGCGGTCTTTTCTGCTTCCTCTAGTCGCAGTCATTGCAACTACAAGTTGGAATAAAAGTTTCCCTTTTGCTTGAAATTGCAGGGATTCATATACTGTTTAGCCTTGTTGCCGAATTTAAAATAATACCATTTTCACAAATAGACATACACCGCAGCCTATAAAATGAAATTAAATATAGCCTAACTGCATATAAATACTTGAGGAATACTCGTAAATAGACGGGTGAAATTAATTATCCGAACAGAACAATTTTCCACCAGTTTTATGTCCCCTTTTGAAAATTAGAATCAGGATATAATGGATCCAATTCAATACTAATTTGATATATTTGAATTTTTAAATGAGTCGTTGCGCCCATATGTACCCTAAAAAACTTTTAAATACTACGCATAAACTGAAATTTATCGAAATTTTTATTGATTGAGGGCTAATCTATATTGTAAAAAATTCATAAAATCAGAGGTATCTAAATTTTCATAAAGAGCTTCTACCAATTGTTAACATTGAGCATTTTTAACAAATCACCTTCACATCTTCAGCTGCTCGCATTCTTAATACAAAAATACTATATCCCTTTTTTTAATACAACTTCAGGTAGCAAAACTCAGTTTAAGTCTTCATTGTTACACCAACATGTGTTTTTGTTAAATATCAATCTATTTATTTTCTTTAAAATATTGTTTGGAATTACCCCTCTACTGTCAGTGGAACTCAGCTTTTTTATCCTTGTTGTATGAAATAAAATTAAACTAAATATAGACCATAGTTAGGTCCTTTACGCCTAGAAATTGTGTTTCTAAATTTATAATGACCGGTCAATTAGTTTATGAGTGAAGCCGTCACATACAAATATGTAAACATATAAACATACCTATCTTTATATAAATGTTAACGGCTGATAGACTTTATTAAACTCACTGCTCTCCCTATTTACTTGCCTCTCCACGGGGTCGTTTATTAATGTGGGGAAACCGCAGCTCCTTAATAAGGGGCATTCTGGATTGGGACCAGATAAAAATTGTCTCGGCCAAGAAGAACTGAGGACAGAAATGATTAAGTGTAGTATCAGAACAGATACTACACTTTGCTCGAAGCAGTAATTTACACATAGTAACTCTACAGACAGACAGTTCCGCTGTATCACAGCTCTTCAATACGACGAGAGTAGCAGAAGTCGAACCTCCAACCTTGTTGATAGTCGGCACTTCCCACCACTGAACCTCGAGAGAGGCGCTGGTAAATGATATCGATAATGATATCGACATTGACTGCCATTTTACAGTGCTCTATTTGTTTATTTATAATATTTATTATATTTTTGTTTGTTTTATTTATATATCTTTTATTAATTTCTTAACTATATACAGGGGGAGTCAAAATGCAGGCAAATTATAAAGTCTTTATCAAATGTATATTAAATCATATTTAATGAAAATAAATGTAATCAAAAGAAAGCAGAGTTAATGGGGTCTTCTCCAGTACCATTCAAGTCTTCTCCAGTAGATATTTAAGTCCTCTCCAATATACATTCAAGTCTTCTCCAGTAGGCATTCAAGTCCTCTCCTGTTTATATTCAAGTGATCTCCAGTAAACATTCAAGTCTTCTCGTGTAGACATTCAAGTCTTCTCCAGTAGGCATTCAAGTCCTCTCCAATATGAATTCAAGTCTTCTCCAGTAGGCATTCAAGTCCTCTCCAATATGCATTCAAGTCTTCTCCGCAAGACATTCAAGTCTTCTCCAATATGCATTCAAGTCTTCTCCGTAAGACATTCAAGTCCTCTCCTGTAGATATTCAAGTGATCTCCAGTAAACATTCAAGTCTTCTCGTGTAGACATTCAAGTCTTCTCCAGTAGGCATTCAAGTCCTCTCCAATATGCATTCAAGTCCTTTCCAATATGCATTCAAGTCTTCTCCAGTAGGCATTCAAGTCCTCTCCAATATGCATTCAAGTCATCTCCAGTAGGCATTCAAGCCCTCTCCAATATGCATTCAAGTCTTCTCTGGAAGACATTCACGTCCTTTCCTGTAGATATTCAAGTCATTTCCAGTAAACATTCAAGTCTTCTCGTGTAGACATTCAAGTCATCTCCAGTAGGCATTCAAGTCTTCTCCAGTAAGCATTCAAGTCGTCTCCAATATGCATTCAAGTCTTCTCCAGTAGGCATTCAAGTCCTCTCTAATATGCATTCAAGTCTTCTCTAATATGCATTCAAGTCATCTCCAGTAAACATTCAAGTCTTCTCGTCTAGACATTCAAGTCATCTCCAGTAGGCATTCAAGTCTTCTCCAGTAAGCATAACTCTCATATTCTCTGTTTATGTACGTGTGGGTGTGTCTGATAAACGCCAGATAGGCCCATCACTCATTAAGTCCCGAGCCGAACTAATAAAACTATAAGTTTGGGGCAAAATTCGACTTATTCATCAACATAGTCTCTTTCTAGGGTGATAAACTAGTTCCAATGCTTCTTTAACAATTAGCTGTATTTTTTGTATAACGATTTGTGTTTGGTCTCAAAATACGCCCCAGTTTCTGATAACACGTCTTCATTGGAGCCAAATCTTTTTCCCTTAAGCATTCTTTGAAAGTCTGCAAACTGCCAGTAGTCGCAAGATCGAGATCTGGAGAATAGGGTGGGTGCGGAAGGAAATTGAAGTGCAATTCATGTAGTTTTGTCATCGGTGCGATCGACTCGTGAACGTTACACTTTCTTAGTAAAAGAGCACTTTTTCTTCCTTATTTGTGACCGTTTTTTGTTGCGATTTCTTCATTCAAATGCAGTAATAATGCTATATGATATTCGCTGTTGAAGGTTCTTCCCTTCTCAAGGCAACCGATGAACAAAATACTTTGCACGTCTCAAAATACGGAAGCTAAAACCTTTCCTCCTGATGTTTGCATGTTTGGTAGCTTTGGACGTCTTTCGCTTGCTGATGTCCACTCAACTGATTGCTGATTTAATGTCAAATGGTGGATACATGTGTTATTATCCATTGTAAAATATTGTCGCAAAACCTTCCTTGGGTAGCGTTGAAACAGTTGCAGACAAGGATTTTAATTGATTTTATGGACTGTGAGAAAACATACCACACTCTTTGAGCACAGCTTTCTCATTGACAAATAACTATGCGAAATAGTGAATACACTGCCTTCTGATATCTTCGACTGCTCTGCTATCTCACTCAACTTTAATTTACGATTGACTAAAATGAGTTTGTAGACTTTTGTCTTTTGTTTGTTTGTTTGTTTTCCTTCGGGAAAATTTCCGAATTTGGGCGACCTAAACGTTCAGCAACATCTGTGTTTGTACGAGCGCGTTTAAAGTCAGCATATCAGTTCTTAGCCGTCATTTCCGGTGGAGAAGGGTTCAAATAACACTTATCAAGTCATTGATTTTCTTGAACAGTATTTTTCCCATCAGAAAGCAATGCGTTATAAACAGACGAAATCCAGAGTTTTCCATTATTTTTTTAAAATGTGCAACAGTAGCTTCACTTAAATAACTGTAATTTGTAAACTCCGATTAGGCTCAAATTTTGACACGTATATTTGAGAGTTAGTACTGTATAACAATTATATGGATTTTTATATTAGTGGAGACATCTATATGTCAGACATGCGACTTGTTACACTTACAAACCTTTCATAGTTTGATTCGGTGTGATATCGACCTCTCTTCGGATACCGGACTTTATATTTTCTATCTGCCACTGCCCGCCATCAATCACAATCAAGGATGTTTTTCGTCTGCTTTGAATATTATAAAAATGAAAAAAAAAAATTATAATCAAAATATTTGCCGATTTAAAAGATATATATTTTCTTTTCGGTTTATTTTTATTTATATATTTTTCAAAATAGAATTGACGTTAAAGTGTGGTATCTGTTCTGATACTATACTTCTGTCCTCGGTCAGTAAAAAATAAATTATTTCCAGATTGAGGCAATTTAAATTTTTTTACCAATCCAGAGTGCCCTTTATGGGGGAGCTGGATTATCCACTACATTAAACACAGACCTTGTGTCTAACTCTGCCCTCGTGAAGAGGCAAGTAAATAGGAACACACGTAATTACATACATCGTAACAATTAATATATTGAAAAACTTTTACCTTTGACCGCCACATGGAAAAGAGTCATAAGGACTTAAATTTGGTTACTGTTCCAGTCATCCATGTCTCCCTTTAAAGGGATCAAACGTACGTACGGAAAACATTCCCCTCTACACGCCTCGGGATGTAAGAGAGAAATCCTTCTAGACTGCGGCAATTTTAATTTTTGTCCCAATGTTGAGAGTTCTTTTTGGAATTTCCCCACATTAAAAACCGTCCTTGTATCTAACTCTGCCCTTGTGGGGAGGCAAGTAAATAGGGACCTGCTTATGAAAAATAATAGTTATTCTAGGGGACAGATTAACGCATGCGAGTACAACATTACTTTCTCTCATTCTCAATTGAAGTCGTTTTAAAAGCAACACAGAAACTAGGTCGAACCGTCAGTCAACAAGAAAAAGAGAGAGATAGAAACAGAGAAAGAGGGAGTTGGCAAGAGATGCGTGTTCAAAAAGAAATGTGGTGTGTGTATGTGTGTGTGTGTGTGCGTGCAATCGCGTGGGTGGTTGTGTGTGTGTGTGTGTGTGTGTGTGTGTGTGTGTGTGTGTGTGTGTGTGTGTGTGTGTGTGTGTGTGTGTGTGTGTGTGTCAGAGAGAAGGGGGGGACTCAAAATAAATATGGCTCACACACTTATTTTTTAAACTATACTACTTTGTAACCCATGGGTACACCTGCCGTTAAGGGTGGTGGTGTTTTTCATGCTAAGTCGAGGATCCGTCCTCGACAATCGGTCCGACAGAGTCTGTGCCATTTAAGTTAGGTGGCCTTGGGTATGTTTCTGTGCAGTTCTAGGAAAGCCCCCATTCCCAGACTTTACCATCTTCCTTTGAGAAGGGCTTAATTTATTCCTAATCGCCTGTCAGCCCTGTACCCGAGACAACCCACCTGCTTGTTATTTATATATATATATATATATATATATATATATATATATATATATAGAGAGAGAGAGAGAGAGAGAGAGAGGGAGAGAGAGAGATAGAGAGAGAGAGAGAGTATTATGTGTGTACGCGTGTGCGTGCGCTAGTGAGAGGGTCGTGTTAAAAAGAAATATGCTACACACACTTATCTTCTTTTTATTTTTTCTATTTTTTATGCTCGATATTTCTAAGCAAGATAGAGAAAAAGAGAAAAGGGGAATAGAGAAAGAGAGAGAGAGGGGGGAATAGAGAGAGAGGGAGAAAGAGAAAGAAAGAAAAGAAAGAAATAGAAAGAGAGAGAGAATTTTAATGAAAGATGTTACACACTTATTTTTTACACGGCTGTATTGTAAGCCCTGTAACCGGGGCAACCCCGAATACTCCTATTCGTTATTTATAAGTGAGCGAGAGGGAGAGAAAGAGAGGGAATGTGTGTGTGTCGGTGGGTGTAGGTGCGCGCGCGAGAGAGAGAGAGAGAGAGAGAGAGAGAGAGAGAGGGAGAATGATAGAGAGAGAGAGAGAGAAATGGGGAGGAGGAAAAAAAGAAATATGTTACAAAACACTTGTCGTTTTTTTGTTTTTTTGTACATGCCGCCGACGCAACACCGGGAGTTTCAGTGTATCGTTTGTAAGCGAAAGAGATAGATAGATAGATAGATAGATAGATAGATAGATAGATAGATAGATAGATAGATAGATAGATAGATAGATAGATAGATAGATATAGAGAGAGAGAGAAGAAGAGTATTATGTGTGCGTATGTGCCTGTGTGTGAGAGAGAGTTGGAAAGTGTGTGCGAGTGTTACGTGCATGCGAAAGAGAGAGTGCGGGACGCGGGTAAAAAGTAAGACGTTAGACTTATTTTTTAAACTGTACTATATTCTTATACATGCTGACGGGGCAACGCCGGACAGCCGTTCTCGTCATTTGTAAGAGAGAGAGAAGGGGGTCGGGGAAGAGGGCGGAGTTCACGTGTCGCGCCCTGTAAACACAGACGGCGCCATGGATTAAAACAACAAAAACAAAAAAAAGAGAAAAACGAAAGAACGATGTTCCGTAGTATAATTCTTCCTGCCACGTTGTAAGAGGCGTTTAGAACCAAATCCCTTTATATTATTCACCCGGAAGGAGAGATTTTTACATTTTTACATTTGCGAAAAACGAAAGAAGGATATACAACTAACTTTCGGCTGTTCAAAGGATTCAACACTTGCTACGATATACTATAAGTATATATTATACGGGATTTTTTTTCATGCACACACATCTCTCTCTCTCTCTCTCTCTCTCTCTCTCTCTCTCTCTCTCTCTCTCTCTCATATATATATATATATATATATATATATATATATATATATATATATATATATATATATATATATATAACGGCTGATACACTATCTAAAACTCTCGACGCGCGGACATCCTTTCAGATTGTGTCGTGTCTATTGAAAGAAAAGAGGCCAGCCGTATACATACATACACGAGCGCGCACACACGCACTTAATTATATGTAACATTAATACACACACACACGCACACACGCGCACATGTACACACACACACACATACACAAACACACATATATATATATATATATATATATATATATATATATATATATATATATATATATATATATATATATTTTGTAGCAAATCCACGGGTTATTGTCAAATTTTGCGTGTGATTTTTAGCGTCGTAAACTTTTTTTTTGTTA
>OY744519.1:158449028-158466528 GCA_963556195.1 Sepiola atlantica
ACCTGTGAATACTTTCTGCCACGCCTAGGTACGCGCCTCCGTACACCGGCGCGCGAGTCGGCAAATCTTCATACGGTTCGTGTTTGTTGTGGTTCTTACCTTTCGGACACAACAGAGACGGAGAATTCTTTCAAAGGTGAGTGCGCGCTTAACCTAACTTTATCTTACGAGATTGTACACATAAACACGGAAACGCAATATATATATATATATATATATATATGTTATTATTATTAATTTTATTATTATTATTATCATTATTTTGTGTATACGCGCACAATATTACAAAGAGGATACAATATATTTTGTATAGATTTCAAGTATTTACTTCAACAGTGCTCATTAGGTGAGGAGAGCTTAGTAGTAAAGTATAAAAATCTATTTATGGAAACTAAGCTATACAGAGGCGTCCGCATTTAATCCCCGCGGGGAATATTCAGGCTAAGTGCACCTTTGCGTAGCTTAATTGTCATAAATATATGTTCATACTTTGCTATCTCTCTCTCTCTCTCTCTCTCTCTCTCTCTCTCTCTCTCTCTCTCTCTCTCTCTCTCTCAATATATATATATATATATATATATATATATATATATATATATATATGCCGGTCCAGCATGAAATCCGGGTACCCCCAACAGAAATTATGAAGTATAATTTTTTAACTATAATACTTTATATTAGCTCTTGCAGAACCTATGATAGAGCACTTTAGTTTTTGTTCACCATATATATATATATATATATATATATATATATATATAAAGTTATTGTAGGAAGTAAATAAGAAAAACAAGTCACGAGATCGCTGCAACTCATCGTTTGTACATAGGGGTTAATCCAGTGAACCAGTACTCTGTTTTATACAAAGGTTCTCAAAAATATATAGAGCTGTATGTTTACTTCGATGATTTTTTATTCATGTAAATATTTTGGGCTTCACATTTGCAAACATATTTCAATTTTAGCTTGGAATTAGCTGTACCCTTTCATTTACAATTATTCAGTTTGGAATACGCTGAATTACTTCAGGACAAGTCTAAGTATGATAAAATTGAACCTAACTTGCTATTTTGACTATATGCTGACATGCTATTTGCTTCCTCGCTAGAAAACGGGGGTGTTTTAGTGGCAAACTTGATCGTGTAAATGTACATATATATATATATATATATATATATATATATATATATATATATATATATATATATATATACAAGTACGTATATATATATAAGTACATGTATATTTACATATATATATATATATATATATATATATATATATATATATGTATATATATATATGGTTTAAGTATTTTATTTTTTTCTATATATGGTAATCCATTGAAACTCCAATGTTTATTTAAAAATGCTGAATAACAACGCGAGCTGATTTATTTATTACAACTTTTATACAAACATTAATTTTTAGGGGGGTCTACAGAAGTTGACTTTATATGGGAGAGTACAACTGAAATATGTATACACATATGTAACCAATAATGTTTGTATAAATATAAATGTATACTTTATTTATATATATATATATATATATATATATATATACATATACATATATATATGTATATATATATATACACAAACGAATATACAAATAAATACACATATACAAATAAATACACATATATATGTATGTATCTGTTTGTGTGTATCGATTTATGTTTATATATATGTGTATTTATAGGGCTGTATTTGTATATATGTGCATTTATAGAGATGTGTTTGTAAGTGTATGTGTATGTTTATGGGATTCATATATATATATATATATATATATATATATATATGTATATATATATATATATATATATGTGTGTGTATATATATATATATGTATATATATATATGTGTGTGTGTGTGTGTGTAAATCCTTATGTATATTATTTATATGTTTTTGTATAAGGTATGTGTCTGTATATGTATGTATATATATATATATATATATATATATATATATATATATATATATATATATATACATATGCATTTCTATATAAACGTAAGTATATATATATATATATATATTTATGTATATATATATGTTTTTATAAATATATACATATATATACATATCTCTCTTTCTCTCCCTCTCTCTCTCTCCCTCTCTCTCTCTCCCTCTCTCTCTCTCTCTCTCTCTCTCTCTCTCTCTATATATATATATATATATATATATATATATATATATATATATATATATATATATGTTATTAGGAATAAACATGCATGTATATCAAAACAAACAAATGCGAAAGTTGGTCACAATTTCTTGCCGCAACGGTAAAGTCATAACGCAATATTCCAAGTAAATTGAACGGTTACTTTATAAAATAGACACAATATGTTAGTCGCTAGATGCACTACTTTGCACATTAGTTTTGAAGAAAGGAGGTTAACTAATTAATTATTATTGCTATTTCTTTAATTCAATGATTGTTCTGATTTTAAGATGAGAAATAGTGTTACTCGTGGACAAAACTTTAGTGTTTGTGTTCAACTGTTCCTATTTCCCTCTTTTACTTTTGCATGAACTGACGTAATTTTCACCAAGTTGTGATTAATTTCTAAGTTAAAAAAAAATCGCCCTCCACACGATCGCTCAATTACATTGATTTCTTCTTCCTTTACATTCGTATCGAAATTATTAAAATCTTAATGTTTTTCTATCAATATGTAACCAAATATATATTTGGTTACATGTTTACAACATATTTATGAATGAAATGTTTATTATTAAAAATTGTCGTTTTTAGTATTTCACGTAGCAAACTCTGTGAAACGGTGGCTAACAGGCGAAGTTAGCTGGTATATATATATATATATATATATATATATATAATAAACATTTGTTTTGTTTATTATCTATATACGTATACTATTCACTACTGGTCATGCGATTCGAAACCCCGGATTCCGAGTATTTTACAACTCAAATCCCAACATCTAAAAGGACTTGGCCAACGCTGAATAGCGAATAAACGGTGATAAGTTTAATACTTTATCCAGCGACTTGACGTCATAAAAGCGTTCAACTTAATGACAGGAACGATGCATATATATATATATATATACATATATATATATATATATATATATATATATATATATATATGCATATATATATATATATATATATATGCATATATATATATATATATGCATATATATATATATATATATATATATATATATATATATATATATATATATATATATATATATAGTCTTTCTCTCTCTCTCTCCCTATATATATATATGGATATATTCCCTCTCTCTTTCTATATATATATATATATATCGATATATTCTTTCTCTCTCTTTTTATATATATATATATATATATATATATATATATATATATATATATATATATATATATGTATATATATATATATATATATATATATATATATTATGTGTTTTAGGCAAACTTTATTAAATAATACGTAGTATTTTGGCTAGATCAGACATTTTCCTTTTTCAATTTTCCGAATAGTTCATTCAGTCGAATTGGTGAATGTAAGTTACGTGGGATTTTTGTTCGATTTTTCTTTTGTTTTTTAATCAAATCGAAAATATTCGCGAAAAAAAGAAAGGAAAATGGTACAAGAATCCTACGGAGTCACATACACCAATTTTACCGAAATACCTAATGGACTATTCGGAAAATTGAGAAAAAAAATTGGTAAGTAAAATCACTCTGTTATTTAATAATGTTTACCTATATATATATTTTTTTAATTTATATTATATATATAATCTATGACTATTTTACAAGAGTTGTTCCCCTTTCCTGGAAGAAAAATAAATTTAATTAAATTTAAATTTTTTTAAAAAATCGTTATTGAATTAAACTCTGAATTTTAATAATATCTTACTAAAATTATAACAACATTAAATATTTTCAGAGTAAGTAGATAATGATAATATAAAATATAAATAAAACAAGAATTGAGGAATTTGTACTACATTTGCTGCGTGCTACACACAATCTTGCTAGGGTATAAATCAAAACATATTTAGCCGTTTATCATAAAAATAAATTTGAAAAAATAAAAAAATTTAAAATTTAAAAAATTTAGAAATAGGAAAGAAAGAAATATTGTTAGAATAAAATAAGATAACAATAGTATATATATAAAAATATTAAATAAATAATATTAGGAAAAAAATTAATTGAACTCCGCTCTTGGCTGTTATCCCTACCTCCCCCTCGACAAAAAATATATATATTTATTTATTTTTGTTTTTATTATATATATATATATATATATATATATATATATATATATATATATATATATATATATAACACTTTATCACATCAGTGGAGTCAAATATAAAATGTTCAGAAAAAAATTAAAAATAAAATTAATATGTAATTAAAATAATAAAAACAAAAAATAACAATCACTTATAGTTTTAGTTTTATTACATTTCCTGCGGATATTAATATGTACTGCATTATAAGCAATATTGCCACCCGCACGTTTTTTGAGATTTAAAACACCCACCATTTGACAAAGAGGTCTTCCTCAAAATATATTATGGAACACGGTCACACACATTACATCACAGTGTTGAAGTCTTGCCTAATCAAGTAAGATTTGCTATATAGGAAAAAAAAAAAATTTTTTTTTGAAAAGATATATGAATTAAAATCACTTGTTTTTGTCTTACTTCTCAACGCCGACATATTCCCATTTCTTGCATTGTGATAGCCTTCTAATACTCCCCTCTCTCTATATATTAATTGAAGAAGTACAAATGTATTGATAACATGAACTTATAACCAATATTTTTTCAAAAGTGGTCAATACAAGGTAGAGCCTTATAAAATACTTTATGTAAACATTTAGTACTTACGCAGTTTATGGACCGAACTTATTTTTTAGATATGATTTTCAAGTTGAATTCAATTTTTATGATATCTCTTTTTTATTTAATTGTTAGGTGAAAGTACAGAATAGTTAATAAACCCCCATACTCCCCATGTTTCGAATGGGTTTCTAAATATAACGTTATTATTTCAGCCCGGTCCGTAAACGGCATAAGTACACAAATTAATTCATGTTTCTGTGCCACCGTGCACACTGACCGGGACCACATTTCATATTTAAATCAAAATGTCAAAAAGAATAATCAGCTGCTGATTTTGATTGAGTCGTCTGTCTGAATCATTAATGTCTGATTTTTCTTTTTTGTCCATTTTAATTTCAGCATGAATGGTGGTCTTGCAAGTGAGCACGGTAGCACTGTAACATGAATTAGATTATTTCTCTCTCTTGTTTCATTTTACTTCAGTCGAAGTTCTCAGAAATCAAAGGACCACTTCTTGGGGCTCACACTTGATCTCGATATTAAATACATAGATATTCGAATGATCTATTAAAGTTCTCGTTTACCTCTAAAACGTTTAGTTAGTAAAGAAGTTAGAACATTAATTTTCCTCTCCGCAATCGACCAGTTTATTATGTTATAGTATATATTTCTTGTGCTCTCTTGGCCTTACTGGATTCTAGGAGAATAATGTATCTAGTCTGGCTGATTTATGTTACTGGAGGTAACATTATTAGAAGATGCACCATTCCTCATATGAGCCAGCGTATAGCTGTGTCGGGGGGATTTTATTTGATCTACGAATACTATGTTATCTTGAATATTTGGTCAGGGTTTACTTGTAGGTTGAAATATCCTCATGTCAGATTGTCATGACAACCCCTTGTACAGAGAGACCGAAGACATTCAAGGATTGTGTCTAGTAAGATATTCAAACTCTCCTTTTTGTTTAATTTTACTTCAGTCGAAGTTCTCAGAAATCAAGGGGCCCCTTCATGGGGCTAACATTTGATCTCTGTATGAGATACATAAATATTCGAATATTCTCTCCCAAATTGACCTGTTAACTATGTTATAGTATATTTTTCTCATAGTCACTTGTTCTTACCGGATTCCAGGACAAGAATACATCTAGTCTGGTGGAATATCCAGCGAAGTTATGTTACTTGAGGTAACATTATTAGGAGATGATGCACCAGTCCTCGTATAGGCCAGTGTATCATTCTGCCGAGGGGATCTTATTTGGGGCTTTAAATACTATGTTTTTTTGAATATTTGGTCAGAGTTTACTTGTAGGAAGAAATATACCCATGTCCGGTTGTCCTGACAAACCTTTTTACTAAAAGACCGAGGACACTCGATGATGGTGTCTAGTAGGTTATTCAAACTCTCTTATGTATGTGTATGTGTATGTGTAAAAGGATTTAATAAATATTTCATTAATTTGACAAATTCTCGTATCAAGTTGTAAGGTTTTCTCAATCTCATTATTGTACACATGCGCGCGAGCGCGCTTTCCTACAGATCGGACATTTTAAAAAAAAGTCCTTCGATAACACCAGAAGATCGTCGACTTTCGGCTACACCGTAAGTTTTCGACCAGGAAGAAAAAAAAAAAAGAAAATGAAAAAAAGGGAAAATATTGTCTGTATTACCATTAATAGGGTTTTATAAAACCGAAAATTTGGATTGAAAAAACAATTATTTCATAAATATTTCATTTATTTGACTAAATCTCGAGTCAAGTTGCCTTGTTTCTCAATTTTAAAAGTTTATTAGTCCAACAGCATTTCAAACTGTAGTAACATTTATCTCATTATATATATATATATAAATAATTTCATTTGAATACTATAAATTACTATACATTATTATAGAAAATAATTTTTAATTGCTCTTATTGAATTATAATCGAACACTTTTTTTCGAAACTTTTGATACGTGCTAACCGACATACAAAGTGGACTTAAATTTATTAAAGGAAATATGTTATAGTCTATTTAATCAAAGACTTGCACATTAAAGTGGTTACATAGATACAAGCAATGCAGACACGGACACACACAAACACAGACACACACACACACACACACACACACATATATATATATATATATATATATATATATATATATATATATATATATATATATATATATATATATCGAACGTAAGATATTGATATAGATAGTCTGGTGCAAGGCGTCATGGTCTAGTCCAGAAGTAAAACCTCAGACTATAGATATAGATATCGAAGATTCAATCCTGTCCAACTGAGCCATGCTGATTACTTCTATGTACGTATAAAATGTCTCTCTCGGTCTCTCTCTCTCTCTCTCTCTATATATATATATATATATATATATATATATATATATATATTCTCGCTTCCAGAATGTGAAACGACCATTCAAACCCAAGAAAGATTATTTCAAATTTCGCTAGAAAGGTTTGTGGGGGGGGGGGCGGAATGTGTATTTTTGTCACCATTTTAAAGTAAGTCTTTTTCATATATTTTGGCTTGTCGTTACTTTTTACAAGACTTGTTTTTTCAACTTCTTCCTTTCTCATGCTTTTGGGATACTATGTTTTTTCTTATTACCATAAAATTAACTATTGCTCTGAATGGTCAGCAAATTTGAACTAAAGACTACATATTTCTCTTGACTTTGCTGTGAAACACGCGTAAGAAAAAGTATGAAATTTGGAAAGAATAAATAAAAAATGTTGTTTTGTGAGACGAAGAAAGAAATACAGGTATTCGTTGAGATATGAAAATAAAGAAATTGAAACAACAAATGAAAAGTATGGTTTTGAGATTGATTTTTCAAGTGGACTTTGTAATGCAATTATAAAGTACATATATATATATATATATATATATATATATATATATATATATATATATATATATATATATATATATGTATGTCTGTATGTGTGTGCAAATATATTTATATGTGTATAACTGTATGCATATATGTATATATCTATATGTATATGTACGGATATAATTGGATATATGTGTATATATGTATGTATAAATGTATACATCAGACTGTATACATGTATGTATGTATTGTATATATATTTGTATATATATATATGGATGTATCTATTTATGTATATATACATAAGTATTAACTTATATGCAAATATATGATTGTTATATATATACATATATACATATCACTGTATCATTATAGGTATACACATATATGTATGCATATATGTATATATCTATATGTATATGTACGGATATAATTGGATATATGTGTATATATGTATGTATATATGTATACATCAGACTGTATACATGTATATATGTATTGTATATATATTTGTATATATATATATGGATGTATCTATTTATGTATATACACATTATAAACTTACATGCAAATATATGATTGTATATATATATATATATATATATATATATATATACATATCACTGTATCATTATATGTGTATATTACATATATAGTAATTTCTGTAATTACATGAGTAGAGTTGATCAATACACAATTTAAAATTGTCTGTGTCACATGAAGCCAGACATAAGTATATTGTATGCTAATCTCTACGTATACGTGTATATTGACAACATCCTAAAGAAAAATGGTCCTATAGAACAATTTGGATTCGAACTAGGCACACTCGGGTTGTCAGTCTGTGTCGTTAATCACTTAACCATCGTTACCTTTCATATATATATAGTGACATTTCTGTGTATCATAATTCCTGACATAAGTATATTTTATGCCACTCTCTCACTGTAGATATAGTCGTTTCAATTATACTCATCGCACGAATAATATGACACAGAAAAGTTTATATTGTTTACTACTAAGCTGGAATCATGTATTGATAACACACACATACACACACACATACACACACATAAATATATATGGATCTCTCGGTCAGAGACATGTCCATCGCATCAAGTCGGCAGACTGGAAGACAAAAGCTCTCTTGAGATGAGCTGTGTAAACGCGACCGTGCAGCCCTGGGGATTGCGAACTTTGATCCACGCGACCGCAGAGTTTGGAGAGGGGGACTTCGATCAAGACTAACAGACAGACCAACCCTTTTATAGAGGACTAATCAAAGGCCTGTAAAAAATAAATCGAATGATATATATATATATATATATATATATATATATATATATGTGTGTGTGTGTGTGTGTGTGTGTGTGTATTTAGACAGCATTTTCTCATTTATGCAAACATTGTTTAAGCAACAGAATTCGTCTGTTTAATTATACCTTTTTTATTTTTTCAATTTTTCTGATGGTTTTTTTGGGATTAAAATAAAAAAAAAATTAATAAATGTTCCATAGGTTTCACAGGATTCACGAACGTTTTCGCTTCTTCGCCGAATTATCCCCAGGTGTCAAAAGCAAATGAACAAAAAAGCTGAAGAAAGAAGAGAATTTTAAAAAGACGGTGGAAAAACGCGCATAGAACGTTTTCGGCATTTTTCCAGGAAGTCGTTGACGATTTAAATTCAGCAAACGCTGGATGGCATCACAGAACGAAATCGCATTATGTTAAGCATTTTAAAATGTTACTACTCGTTTCGTATGTGATGTTGTTAATTTTAGGTTGTTGTGTTTTTATGTAGATAGCTTCGAGTATTTTTAATTTTTTTAAATTGGTTTCGGAATGTATAATTTTAGTGTTATTAACCAGAATGTGTCTTAAATCAGAGGGAGGGCAGCTACATTGGTTTTACAAGCACTACCCTATCCCGCCGCCTCACCATGCATCTTGTAAACTCTAGCTCAATTTACCAACATCTACAAAAACATAACTGCCCTTACATGTTTCCAACTCAAGTTTAAGCTAACAGCATGTGAAGCGACACAACTCTATCTATTCGCAATTCATACAACTTTTAGTTAATAATACGAAACTGTTACATGACGACTAAAATGTAAAAAGGCTGAAAATCGTAGAAGCCTTCTACATAGAGACCAGACGCCACACAATAAACAATATTAATTACGAATCTAGTCAAAACATTTTTAAGTGGCTAGGTTTAAAATTCACTATAATAACAAAAATCTACGTTTAACCTTTATAAGTGTTGTAAATTAAATTTTTTAAATATTGTGAATTTCAATTAACCACGCGCCTAACACGTGATCACGTTCCAAATACGGAACCTCATCGTATTTAAAACGTTATAATTTTACCGGACAGCTCGAACTCAGCAGTAATGAATATGCAAGTCCAACCCTCCGCCCTTTTTATTTTTTATTAAATATTGAAGTGTATTTTCCTACAGACAACGTTGTTTCGGACTTACGTCCTCATCAGTGCATGAAGTGATAGTTTAAGCGGTCAGACCGGTTCGAACGCAGTTCCTAGATTCAGAAGTGAGTCACGATCATACGTCCTAATCCATAAGGCCAACGGAAATCATCACATACATTACTGAAATTAAGATATATTTAAATCCGGCAGCGGGGTTCAAACGTTCCGAGATCAACGAATGTTTAAACACGCGGGCGTGTAAGCTTTCTTCTACCTCAGATTTTTATAAATTCAGACAGTGCTTGACAATTAAGATGTATTTATCATATATATATATATATATATATATATATATATATATATATATATATATATATATATATATATATATATAATATTTATAAATAAATATTAAATTATTGCTCTCATCAGTGGAGGAAAGTAACAATTTCAGAGTCAGCCTAGAATCTGTAAGCAGTCGCCATATCCACTCGGCACCCGAAAACTGTCACGTAATTAAGAGAAATTAAAATCTATATTACCTAGACGCGGGCACCGATAGAAGAATAGTCGAGAGTATTCTACGAAAGTATTCGGAACTTTGCATTAGAGCTATTTTTAACATCCCCGAGAGTGCTCAACTTTAATTTCTTAAATATATATTTATATATATTTATTTATATATAAATATATATATATATATATATATATATATATGTGTGTGTGTGTGTGTGTGTGTGTGTGTGTGTGTGTGTGTGTGTCCAAAATCTTTCATACATGCAACTCTTCAAGAGTCCAAGACTCGAGACCGGAAACATCCAGAAGCAAAACCAATTACTCACCTCGAAATAAGATGCAAAAAACAATTGTCTTTTCGGCTTCGATTTGTAGACTTCTGAAGTGTTGCATGAATTAAAATTTTAGGATATATATATATATATATATATATATATATATATATATATATATATATATATATATATTGCTGATTATTTTAATAAGTACGAAACTGACCGTAAATTTAATGCAAAATATTAAAAATAGAAAAGAAATGATCATTGGAATTTAGTATTCTATTGTTTCTTTGTATATGTTCTGTCGTTAGAAATTAGCATTCATTGAACTTTTACTTTGAATTTTTTGACTATCAATTAAAAATAAATATATGTTTTATACACACATGTGTATGCATATATAAGTGCTATTGTAGCCGTAATGAAGCGCTGTTATTAAGCAAAACACTCTGTCTCTGTCTGTGAGTGACTATATAATTGTGTTTTCATGTAGATAGCCTCCATAAAAACGTTTATAACTTTACATAAAAAACACAACATATAATTAATAACATCACGTCTTAAACCAGTGGCAACATTTGAAAATGCTTGACGTAATGCGATTTCATTATGTGATGCCACTGCGGCGTCGATTAATTTAAATTGTCAATGTCTTTCTCGGAACAATGCGAAAACGTTCTCTGCGCGTTACTCCGTCGTATTTTTTTTTAATTTACTTCTTTCTCCAGCTTTTTTGTTCATTTGCTTTATACACCTGAAAATGATTCGACGACGAAGTATCGAAAACGTTCGTGACACCTATGGGACATTTATGAATTGTATTTTATTTTTACACAAAAAAAACATCAGAAAAATTGAAAAAATAAAAAAGTAATAATTGAATAGACGAATTCTGTTATTTTTAACAATGTTTTCATAAATGAGAAAATGCTGCCTAAATACACACACATACACACACACACACAAATATATATATATATATATATATATATATATATATGTGTGTGTGTGTGTATGTGTGTGTATACATATATATATATATATATATATATATATATATATATATATATATATATATATATATATAAATGGATTTGTTAATGGCTGTATATTGCTTATACTTTTATTTATAAAAATGTCATGGCTTTTTTTATCACATATACATGTCGATTTATTGACTAATCGTATGTACTTTTATGGGCACATATGTATATAAATATAGGTCAGAGAATCACTACGATGTACTTTTTGTACAATGCTCATAGCATTATATTACTTTCTTTGTATTTACTCCCCCTTCTTCTTTTTGTTTCGCCCCTAATATAGTCCAAAAAAGATCAAATACTGAAAAACTCTCTGAATTAGAGTCTTATACGTATCGTTTAAACGTCATTAAAATCAGATATACATACTGTTGTGACTCTTTCAAGAGGCCATAACGAAGACACGAACTCGGAGTTTAGAGAAAACAAGTATATTGAACAACAAGTATAATACAACAGAGAACACGATGATTGTACGTCAGTCTTGACTGCTAGTATAGACTATTGTGGTTCCAGGTATGTACTTCCTTCCCACCGCAGGTAGATATGGCACAAGGCCGGAAGGTGTGGGAGAGTCAAGTCAGCGACCATAAAGAAGGAGCACTCTGGCCTATAAAGAATTGCCTGGTCAGTCTCGTAAGCATTCCCCGGTTGAGGCGCCTCAATAACTTACTCCGCCCCAAAGACAGGAGGTAAGTCCTAGGAAGGTGGACCTCCTAGGACAACCCAGGATTAATACCTCAGCCCGACAGATAAAAGGCCACTGAAATAGCCTAGTTCCTGCTGGGCTGGGGTTGATCCAGGTATTTAATTCTTTCCCATAACAGGAATATGTGGCGCAAGAGCGGAAGGTGTGGGAGAGTCAAGTCAGCGGCCCTGAAGAAAGAGGACTCTGGCCCATAAGAAATTGCTGATAGTAAGCAATAAACTTACTCCACCACAAAGAGAGGAAGCAATGCCAGGAATAATACCTCAAACCGACAAATAAAAGTTCACCGAAATGGCCCAGTTGCTGCCGGACTGATTGTCGAAAACGAATCCTCGCCTGGTATTGACCAGTCCGGAGTCATCTAAGCAACTGATGTTACAAAAAGACCGAACGGGCTGGTATGAGCCTAGATATTTTTTTCTTTCACACCGCGGGGAGGTGTGGTACAAGGCTGGAAAGTGGGGACAGTCAAGCCGGCGCCCCTAAAGAAGGATCACTCTGTCCTATTCAAAATTGACTTGGCAGCCGCGTCGGCATTCCCAGTAAGCAATAAACTTACTCACCTCAAAGTGGAGAAACAAGGTCTGGGAGTGTGGACATCCTAGCACTACCCATGATTAATACCTCATCACAACAGATAAAAGGCCACCGAAATGGCCACGTTCCTGCCGCACTGATTGTCGAGAACGAATCATCGGCTGGTATTTACCAGTCTGAAGTCTCTAAGCAACTGCACGGGCTTGTGTGACCGAACGGGATTGTGTGAGCCCAGATATTTATTTCCATCCCACCGAAGGAATATGTTGCAGAAGGCCGGACAGTGATGACGAGTCAAGCCAGCATCCCTACAAACATGAGAACTTTGGCCGTTACATACTTGCCTGGGAAGCTTCGTCGGTATTCCCCGGTCAGGGCGCTTCTGAAAGTAAGCAATTAATTTACTCCACTCCAAAGAAGAGAGGCAAGACCTGGAAGGGTGGATCTCCTAGAACTACTCAGGACTAATACCTCAGCCCAACAGATAAAAGGCCACCGAAATGGCCCAGTTCTTGCCGGACTGATTCTCAAGAATGAATCCTCGACTGGTGTTGACCAGTCCGAAGTTTCTAAGAAACTGACGTTACAGAGATACCTATTGAGCTGGTGTGAACACATGTATTTAATTTCTTTCCACGGTAGGAAAATGTGGTCCAAGGCCGGAAAGTGGCGGAGAGTCAAGCCAGCGCCTCTAAAGAGGGAGCACTCTGGCATATAAAAAAATTACTGGTCAGCCCCGTCGGCATTACGCGGTCACCGCGCCTCACCTAGTAAGCAATAAACTTACTCCACCCCAAAGAGAGGAAGCAAGGCCTGGTTTGCCTGGACTTCAGTCATTTGACCATTGGTTCACGTCCATGAAAGAGATGGCGTTGATCACTGAAAAGATAGAAAGTACGTAGTAGCAACCCTCATTCAATCCCGAGCAATATATATATATATATATATATATATATATATATATATATATATATATATATATATATATATATATATATATATATATATATATATATATAAACTAGCAGCGTTGTCTGGGTTCGAGTGTGGAATAGTATAATATACAACAATACAGTAAGGGCAGTGTTCTTTAACAGCAACCTTGATGTTGTCAGCTAGTTATATCGAAAATGAAAAAGTAGATTCAAAACAAATAAAACGTAGATATTTTTGTGAAATATTTTCTTCTTAACAAAATATAGAAAAAGGACGAATTCCATTTATAATATAACAACTTTTTAGCAACTTTATATCGGCCATTATCATTAACAAATGAAAGTAAGAAATTAGGAAAGTTCGTTGGCTGCTGAAAGTCTACGAGAAGTTTATCTTCGAGTAAAGGTTATCTTCGGTGTTCGGGAATCCAGTAGATAAAGGCAGGACGTCTGGACGTGGAAAAAAATTATAGAGACAATGTTTTGAATAAATATCCCGTTAGTAGGGAAGACAGAAGAGTTTTTATGATAAGAATATCCTTAAGAGAAAGTCCGTACGTACGTTGGCCATTTAAAAGACAAGCGGGTTCAAGTGTGTTTGTTCTCTCTTGTTTTATTTAACTTCAGTCGAAGATCTCAGAAATCAAGGGGCTCCTTTCCTTAATCTCTATATGAGATACATAAATATTCGAATACTCCATTAAAGTTCTCCTTTACCTGTCAAACGTTGAGTTAATAAAGAAGTGAAGAACATTAATTTTCCTCTCCCCAATTTACCAGTTAATTATGTTATAGCATATCTTCTCTTGGTATTACTGGAATACAGGGCAAGAATTCATCTAGTCTGCTGGTGTCTCCAGCTTAGTGCATTTACTAGAGACAATATCACTTGGAAATGGTGCACTATTCTTCATATAAGCAAGTGTTGGTAGCCATACCGAGGGGATGTTATTTTTGCTTTGAATACTGTTATATTGAATATTTGGTCAGGGTTTACATGCAGGAGGAAGTATCCTCATGCTAGGATATATTAAATTTTAAGAAGTAACTTATTGCAAGTAAGCTGTATAAGAGTCAGATGCAGCCCAAGATGGAATATTGCTGCCACATCTTAAGAGGTGCCACTTAGAGAACTCTTTCCTGCATCGGCAGACTACAAATCGTCTACGAAAGCTCGTGGGAGATGATGCATGGGGGCAAAACGTGGCTTCTTACTTTTAACGCCTTTAAAACCAAGTGTCCCTCTTTTTACCACCAGTGCTACAGCATCATCACGTTCATTCATTTCGTGTGAATCAGATGATTCTAGCGTTGGCATTGATTTCTTTATATAAATACATCGGGTACTTACGAGAAGGACCACGTGAAGGTTGCCAGCATTCCTAACTGAAAGTGGTACTGTGGAACCGACTAGATTCGAACTTGGAACACCCAGGTCGTCAGCCCGTGTCGTTATCCACTTTACCACGGTCACTTCCCAACATCATTTACAAATACAGCATAATCACGTCGATACACCGGTTCCTGTTAATAACCGAAGTTAAGCAACTTTGAGCCTGGTCAGTACCAGATGTGTGACTATTTGGGAATACCAGGTGCTGTATGTAGGAGGAACTAGACACCTCCATGCTAGAACTGCAAAAACCTAACGTCGTCATCTCTCCTAACCGGGATATACATGCAACTGGGGACCGCTTGTGAATTTGATACTCCCATGAAGCTTCCTTTTTCGGAGGAATCCGGTTCAACCTGCCCAGGGTGAATGCCGTACCGGGGGGGGGGCAGTTGCATAAAACCGCCTTCACTATTCAGTATCCACTTCGTAGTTCCTTCCAGCAAGTAGTTTCCCCCCTTGTCTGGGTGACTTTAATAAAAGAAAAATCAAATATCGTTCCTAATCATTTCATAGTACGGTTCTATTATCCAACTAGCAAGCTCATTAACCCGTATCCTCGAGTGACTGTTGGCCTTTGTATGCGGTAAACCATTAGAATGAAAAGGTAATTAACTATATTAACATGATTATTTCTTTGTTTATAATTTTTTTCTGTTAGCCAACGTAAACGGTATTTTTTTCTTTTAAGAGCTTGGTAATGCTTCGTATAGCAAGAAGACTCGACATTGCTCTGGATTGCAAATGCAAACATTGCAAGGGAGCGGCCATTTGTAAGAAACGCTTTCGACGATGGTGAGGGAAGCAAAGAAAAAATATATACCCTCAGACTCCCGAAATACAATAGTAAACATTACAAGGGAGCGACAATTTTTTTTTTGCTTATTTTGTTTCACTCTTTTTTCTTATCTTCCCCTAAACATTTTTCCTTATTTATTATTTCTCCTTTCTGGTGTCTACAACGATAAGACCCCCACTAATTTAAGTACCGAAAAGAAAATATTTTTTTTAAAATCCGATGAAATTTCTCCAAGAAGGAAGTGCTAATATATATTAGCAATAAGAGCCGATGTAACTCGGTATTGAATTAGGATCACTACTAAGTATGTTATCACTATGTTCATGCCATCATGTTACTTTCTTTGTTTTTGTTGTCGCATTCCTCTCATTTCGCCAACGAATATATTCGAGAGAAGCTGAAATGTTAGAAACCTCTGAATTAGTGTTTTATAGATAATTTTATTGAAATCAAATGTACGTATTTGAAGTTTTAATGGGGTTCTTACCCTATGAATCACTTAAAAGCCGGGGGCACGTAGATATTCTGCAAATAGAGAGTGGCGTAGGGATTCGGGACCATTTCGATTGTCTGTCCCGGAGAATTGTATCATATGATATAAATGCCATCCAAATATGATATATTTGAAATTTTGAAAGAATGGACAGCCCCCATAGCTCCTCATGGAACGAAGACACTTAGAGATTTAAAAGGACTTCAATTGTATTTCTTTGAAAAATTTATATACCAAGACGAAACTGGTATTATGGACAAGTTCAACATGGAAACACATATAGGGAAACGTATCTCAACAAAAATGTTTACATCAACAAACCTGAAACTCTACAGGAATTGCAGGAAAAAATCAGAAATGAAGTTACGAAATTAAATCGTAATCGAGTGATCGTGGAATCCGTCATAGATAATGTTTTAAAAGGGGCACGAATCTGTAAATCGAAACTATTTAAAAGATGTTATTTTTTATTAATAATTTTTTTTCATTGTTGTTTTTTATTGCAAACAAATTTCAATTGTTTTCGTCATATTATGTTAAAATTCTATTAAGGTACCATAAAAAAGAATCTATTCAAGTTAAAAATTCCTAAGTGACAATTTGGCTACCCTATATGTATCTACATTTCTGTGTATCATGGGCAATCTTATTACGACGAGATACTATCAGTTATC
>OY744519.1:158476528-158554028 GCA_963556195.1 Sepiola atlantica
ATATTCATAGATACACATATATATACATCTATATATATATAATTTATTTTAAAACTATATGTTACATATTTCAGAATCGTAAATATATAAATGAAATAAAAACTGAATTGTTTCTACATTTGGTTTTTGGGGAAGTAGTCATTTGATCAGTACAACTGGATAGCCATGAATTTTATAGCTTTACTGTTTTTAAATCTCCGAAACAGTTACATGGTAAACAACTGAGGATCTCCGTTTAATATTTTACAATGTAAGTTAAGGTCCCCTGTTTTTGTTTCACTGTTATATACTTTAATGCCCTTTATATTTGTAAATTTGCCAGCGGTTAGTCGGCTTATGCAAGTGCTAAGTCGTAGATATTTTGGATTGAGTTAATATCACCCCAAACAAAGCACGCTGCCACTGAAACTTGAATTTGGGACCAGATTTATAGGGTTATATTCAGTGTCGAGTTGTGCAGTGAGATGTTTGTTTAAATTACATTTGAACTTCTGCAAAGTACACACAAGTAGGCTATTAACATAGTCTTTACCTATGGAGTTGTAAGCCAAGGAAAGCCCACCGTAGATAAGTTGAGGACCTTGTCCATGCGCGACATGACACTACACTTATCCCGATATTATAATACTGCTGGTAGAGCAGCTCTTAACGCTACCTAAGAGTCAGGGAATTGGTATAAAGTGAAAACATAAAAATTAAAATTTTCAGTGAAGGCTTTAATCTAAAATTGCAATTTGAAAAAATAAATTCTCATTAACTGTAAAACGGAGAAAAAAAAATAATAACGACGATGGTTGCCTCCCGGCGTGCCAATCACAATGACGTAATTTCCGGTGTAATGACACGTCATTTTCATTACATTACATTCCAAGCATGGTTTAAAAACAGGTTCGTTTCTGAATAAAATGTCTTTAATTAATGGTATTAATACATGTTATTACTATTACTCTTGAGAAAACAATATTGTAAATGCATATGTAAATATGAGAATAGCAGTTATAAGTGCATATTTGTAAATATCAATCTACTAGAAGTTTAAAACAAATGAATTATGTAAATTACAAAACACACCTGTTGTTTGAGAGAGTTTTTGTAGCACTATATATACTACTTGATAAAGTAATATATTGAATAACATACTGAACGTATGCTGGGTTTGAATCGCAGTCACATCGTCAAATCTGTTTATACTTTATTTATATGTTATTTAATCTAAATTATTAATAAATAATTGCCCAATGTAATTCTTAGGTTTACAAAAATGCTCGCGCACTTGAAAATTAAGTAAATATAGATAGTACATTAGTCTGAAATAGTATATACAATACTATTTCATAATAAGTACGATAGTCGTAAATAGTAGAGTTTCGGCTTCAGACAGACAGATACATAATGTCCATTATTAATATATATATATATATATATATATATATATATAGTTATTTACAAAAAAGTATTTTCGCCGTATAACAGCTTTTCATTGTGACTAGATTAAATATATAACTATGTCAATCTATTATTATACAAAAGCTGAGTTTGTTTTCACGTGGCTTTTACTCAAAAGGTTTAGTCCATATAATCAAAATAAACTAAAGATGAAAGTTTAAAAAAGAGGCTCCTGGGCATCACCGGGTTTGTCCAGCTATTCATTGATAAACAAGCGCCGTTCACATCCGAGATATATAGTCGAACGAGTACGTGTTTAGAAAGCCTGGCTAATGGTAGCACAAGTAGTCACCACTTGTGCTGGTATTTTTCGAAACACGTGGTAAATATTCTTCAGCAATTCTCACAGTATTCACCCTTCCGCATTCCCTCTTTTCACGCCTCTCTCTCTCTCTCTCTCCCTCTCTCTCTCTCTCTCTTTCTCTCTCTTTGTTTCCCAGCTCTTCTCCTCCTCTTTTTTCTCTTTGCTTTCTCTATCTCTTTTTTCTCTCTAAGGATCCTCATCGTCTTACAATAAAACAACCTACAGAAGCAAGATCACACAAGCACACACACACACACACACACACACACACACATATATGTGTGTCTGTTTGTGTGATCTTATTTCTGTATATATATAATATTTATAAATAAATATTAAATTATTAATACCAACAGACGCTAGCGTTTCAAGCCTGTTGCTCTCATCAGTGCAGGAAAGTAACAATTTCAGATGGCCAGGAGGCGCAAACCCGGTTCACAGAGTCAGCCTAGAATCTGCAAACAGTCGCACATATCCACTTGGCCACCGGAAACTGTCACGTCATTAAGGGGAATTAAGATCTATGTGTAGCTAGAAGCGGGCACAGATAGAAGACTAGTCGAGAGTGTTCGACGAAAGTATTCGGAACTTTGCATTAGAGATTTTTGACAGTCTATTTTTAACATCCTCGAGAGTGCTCGACTTTAATTTCTTAAAGTGGCGTATTATAATATTTATAAAAAAAATATTAAATTATTTATACATACAAGCGTATTGATCTCATAAGTGCAGGAAAGAAACAATTTCAGACGGTTCACAGAGTCAGTCTAGAATCTGCAAGCGGTCGCCATATCCACTCGGCTACCGGAAACTGTCATGTGATTAAGGGAAATTAAGATCTATATGTACCTAGAAGCGGGTATAGATAGAAGACGAGTCGAGAGTGTTTGACGAACGTATTCGAAACTTTGTATCTTATATATATATATATATATATATATATATATATCATCTTTTTTTTATTTTACTTCACTAAGTTAGTTTTCAGAAATCAAAGAGCGCCTTGCTGAGGCTCAAACCTAATCTCTACATGAGATACATAAATATCCAAGTGTTCAATTAAAGTTCTCCTTTTACTCTCAAACTGTTAGTTTATAAACAAGTGACGAACATCAATTCCTCTCCTTAATTTACAAGTTAACTATGTTGTAGTATACTTTATTGTGGTCTGATAGTGCTAACAGATTTTAGAACAATAATTAATGTAGTCTCGTGGAGTATCCAGCTACGTGTTTTTACAAGAGGTAACATCATTTGGAGAAGGCGCATCATTGCTCGTCGAAACCAGTGTGAGATAATCATATCGAGATTGTATTTGGACTTCGAATACTATGTTATTTGGAATATCTGGTCAGGGTTATCCTCATGCCAGTTTGTCTTGACAACCCTCTCTAAAAAGAGAATTTAGACACTTGAGTGTCGAGTAGGCATTCAAATTTTTTCATATTCAAATTCTCTCATGTATATGCGGTTGATTTCGCTAGTATATATATATATATATATATACCATATATATATATATATACCATATATATATATATATATATATATATATATATATATATATATATATATATATATATATATATATATTCCATGAAAAATGCCAGTATACTGAAATCATATGCCCTTAATAGGGTTAAGATGAAAATTCATATACATTAAATTTACAAAAGCAAGGAAATTCCCAAATTTTTACACTTTTATTGTAATTATGACTACATATCATCCAAACCATTTCATTATAACATCACTACAGTTTAAATCTCTATGCATGAGTGGATGAAATGTGTGAGGTGCGCTGAAGAAAAATGCCTACCAGTAAAATACATAGCCCTGTTGTGTTCGCATACCCTTAATGACAATAAAAGTGTAAATATTTGGGAATTTCCTCGCTTTTGTAAATTTAGTGTATATGAATTTTCATCTTAACCCTATGAAGGGCATATGATTTCAGTATACTGGCATTTTTCATGGAATGTCACTACTTTTGTAAAGGCCATGCCTCAATACAATGCCTTCTCATAACTGATATAGTTTGTAGTTTGACTAATCAATGTTTCTTCCAATATTCACAGGTAAAATTTTTTTTAATTATGATGAGTGTATATTTACTCATGGTACAATTCAAACTAGAACAAATATTTTCAAACTTTACAATGTATTCATTGCAAACAATAAATGGTGATTCAATCATGTTACAGTCAGTGTGTGTAAAATTGACAAAGACACAATGCAAAAATATTTAATTTGAATGAAATAAATAAATCAATCAAACATTTTTGGAGCAGGGAGAAATATAATAAAGTTATTCACAATAGTAAACAATGAAATATTAAGTAGACAAAGGAAAACAAAATACAACCTCTATCTGTGCCATAACACAGCTGAATTAATCAAATAGTTGATGAGATATAGAATAAACTGTATGTAGACTAGTAATTATTTTAGGGTTTTTTGGAATTTTCTGGAAAACTAAGGTATATGGTAAACTGAAATTAAAAGGCCATCAACTAGACACTAAAACCTCTATCTTTGCCAAAAATCAGCTGAATCCATCAAATGGTCGATAAGATATACAGGGTGATTCATAAGTCACTTCACTTAGCTATTTAAATATTACCATATGAAGCACAAACATACTATGAACTTTTGATAATTGTTATCTTACTCTCTAATTACTGCTATTTGTTATTTTTAATTTGTTCGTTTATATATTTGTTTCTATATATATTTATTTCATAATCAATCAAATATGCTACAAAGTGTCGTAAATTCCTTGCAAAAAAGAATGGAGCTATGCATGCAGAACGAAGGTAGACATTTTGAAAATTTGCTGTTATTTTAAACTCCCATAAATGAATTTGTTGAATAAACTTTCTGTTTTGTATTACGGTATTTTTAACTTTAGAATTTCAAAAAATAAATAGCTAAGTGACTTATGAATCACCCTGTAGAATAAAGTGTATGAATACTGGTCATTTTTAAAGTGTTGGGGGATTTTCTTGAAAACTAAGGTGTATGGTAAACTGAAATTAAAATGCCATCAACTAGACCTTAGAACCTCTATCTCTGCCAAAAATCAGCTGAATCCATCAAATAGTTGATGAGATACAGAGTGGCACATACGTACGTACGTATGTACGTACGCACAGATAACATGATTTCATGATTGAACTTTCTGGATCTCTGGGTTGCCTTGACTAATGATGCTGAAATTCTACACACTTATAGAATCTATCAAATAAAAATTTTGTGCAAAGTTTTAACTAATTTGGTTTATTGGTTTTTGAGTTATGATTGATCAAAGACATGAGATTTCCGACATTTGCCATTTGTAAAGTCTATTAAAGGATAGAGCCTCCCTTGATATATATATCTATATATATATATATATATATATAACAATTTAAAAAATCGAATAATTTGGTGTATTCCGACTACTGTTCTCATCTTGGGTGTTTTTATCACAACGTTTGGGCCGATGTAACCTCCGACCTTCTTCAGGTGTATATTGTCGAACTCGGGATAGGTTGACTTCAGATTCTTCACTGAAGAAACGCACTTGTATCCCAATTGATAATCTAATGGAGATGTTGACCTTCTGCATAGGAACCACATACTTCGTGATGGAAGGTGATATATACCGACCTAGTATAGAATTCAATACAATATGGGAACCTATAATTATAAATAATAGATAAGTAGTGATCTATAGTGATAAGTAGTTAGATCAAAAACGAGAATAGGTTTATGGCTCTCAAAATTCATACTAGAATTGTCCGCAAGGATATAGTACTATGTATAATTCAGTTCTAAGTAGCAGTCATCGTAAGGTTGAAGGTTCAATCCTCAGTGTGGACGATATGAGGAATTGCGAATTACTGAAGACCTCTTCCCAGTCATGGCAGATGGAACGAAAGCATGCTACCCCCGTGGATTAAATAAAGGGTTACGTTCGATCTTCCATCCAGATTTCCAAGTTCGACAAAGTACACATGAAGAAGGTCGGAGGTTACATCGGCCGAAACGTTGTGATAAAAACACCCAAGATAAGAACAGTAGTCCAAATATACCAAATTCTACGAATTATAAACTTTATCTAAAAAATTCCGAAGCAATTTAAAAAATATTGATAAAGTAAACCATTTTTTTTTCAAAAGTGCTCAATCCAATTTAGAGCTTCGTAAATATACATTATATAAACTTTTTAAATGGTCTACAAAAATCAATGCATGTTTCGGTACGCCAGTGTAACTCGTCGGGACCATGGGTTCATAAGCTTATCACATTATGAACATATATATATATATATATATATATATATATATATATATATATATATATATATATATATATACAGAAGATGAAATATGAGAATAAAAAATTGTATAGATACAATATTTATTGAGATATTAAAATTTCAAAAAGAACGTAGTTTCATTATCCTTAACCCATGGGTTTTCAAAACTAACGCTTTTCATCAGAGAATAAAACTCGGTAGTGTAACTAAATATTACCGGTAACATTTAATTTTGAAAATCAATACACATATATATACAAAAACAAAAACTGTTGGCTAGGGGAAACGTAAAGTTAGGTTGGGTCACTGTCAAACAAAAAATGATGTTATAGTGAAACAAAAACGTTTGAAAAAGAATACTCAAGGTACTCAGGAGTCCAAATGTTGTCAGCTTAGTTCGTGTATCCTGTGTGCGTAGAAGTCCGTGGGATATGTGAAGAAACGAGAGTAAAGGTATCCAATTCAAAGGATTCGGGATGAAGGTTATCGGTCAAAGTTCGATGTATAGTAAAGTGATCATTGCCAACTTTCAAGATTCCAGGCAGATTAGTGTTTTCATGGGTTACAAATATAGATTTAAAAACGGAGATTTCAGGGTTGTTGTCAAGTTAGTGGAAGTCCCATTGATGCAAGTATTTACTTTTCCTTTGTCCTGTTCTGCCATCAAAGCATTTCAAAACATGAAAAGGGGCATTGCTCAGTATGCTATTTCTGTTGTGGGTACTTTTATGCCTCCGACTGTGTGTAGCTGCCTCGCTGAGACAATCCGGTCGTCCTGTAGCTTATTTTTTCAAGAACACTCAACGATAGAAAAAGAGGCGTACACCATAGTTGAGGCATTAAGAAATCTCCTGGCTACATTCTCTACCTGATCAAGCCCCTATTCTACACCTACCCAGGACACGTTAGCAGCTCAGATGAAGTTATCCACAGACTGCACTCACTACAATACTAACACTTACGCGTTCAGCCTCGATGTTATCTCTCTCTACACGTTAGTACTTTCACACCCGGCTGTAGACCTCATCACAGACTGCATCTCATCCAACGACCCCAGGAAAGCACAATAGAACGGATGTAAGCATTCAGGCGATTCAATAGAATCCTAGTAAATACCTTTCCTAACCCGATTAAAAAGAGATATAGTTACTGGACTTATCTTTGCTTCCTTTTCCCCTTTTACAAAGAGACTATAACGGAGTCACACCAATCTTGGGAAACATGCCCGTCAATCCAGACGTTGACAATCAGCCCTTTAATTTGCATTAGTATTCCACCCCAGCGAAGAACCAACGCACGCGTACAATCTTTTCCAAGTGTTTCACATCTCAAATGCCTCCCCCACTTTCGATTTCGGCAATGATAGCCTCTGAGGCAAGCTATCTATCATATCAGTACTGACTACCGGCGGGTTAGTGAACAGATAAGTATAATTATCGGTCCATCTATCAAGTAGTGTGCTTGGCTCCCTTATGGACTATGTGACATCCTTGGATTTTTCAATTATCTAAGTTCTCTCGGCAACTCTGATTTAATAGCTAAATATGACTATTCAGTAGACTTCAAATCCTGACGCGACAAGCCGCTATCAATCCTTGTTTGGTGAAGTTTATGCTTTTTCTGTTGCAGTTATGCAATGTGAGCATTATTCTCATCAAACCAATCTTGATGTTTACTCTTTGTTAGACCAATAACATCTACTATCGTTCCATAAACACATTTCTAAAACACACCGACGCACCATGCAACTTTATCGTCTCAAGCCTATTCTGTCGGTGTAGAGCCGTTTTCACATCCTTCAGCTTTGCAACATCTATTCTACGAGGACAAGTTTTATTACTAAATCACCTCTTTGGCCTAATTACGAACCCTATAACAGCGCACACCAGACGATGATCCTTCCAGCTCTTCTTTTTTATTTGAACCTGTCAGTCATCTTGCAGGTCGCGTCTACGGGTGATGGCCTAATCGATCAAATATCATTGCTTGTATCGTACATGCATCCATGTGTTCTGATACTTTGGTTTCAGACAAAAACAGTAACTTAAGTACTGTTGTCATATTTGGGCTGATGAATCTTTGCCCAATTTGAGGTGTCTTGATAAGGTGCAAAAAGGTATCTGCAATTTCTTTTCTTTTCATTTTTCGATGAAAATCGCCCCGGACAAGTTAGAAAACCACTTGATGTAAGTAGGTAAAAAGAACGAAATATGATAAACAAAAACACAGGAGATTCCTATTGATCGTAGTCTAGAAAATACAAAGACTATAGGTAAGAGGTACGCAGTAAGCAGGAAGAGAGTTCCACAAGTCTACGGTACATGGCAATAGTCCCAGACAAGACATGAAGCCACTTGATGTAAGGAGCTAACAAGAACGAAGGACGATTATAGCAAAAACAGGAGATGTCTATTGACCTTAGGCTTCAAAAGACCAAGGCTATAGGCAAGACAAAAATATTTAGCAGAAAGAGAGTTATACAAGCCTGCAGTTCCCGGACAGAAGGTAATGGAATATCAAGCTGTATTATAAGGAGGTATCAACACATCGAATAAGTGAAAAATACCAGACCAACAAGTCATACGAGATTGAACAAAGGGAGCAAGGAATAGATCAGACAATTCTACAGATTACATTTTATAATAGTACTTATAGAAGAAACTAAGACTAGCAACATCGCGTCTGTGAGAGCGAAGATGCAGAGAGGGAGAAAGGGTGGGGCCGACCAAATTGTAAATACGCTTCTGAACCTCATTAAGTACCCTCAAATGATACAGAGATTCACCAGCCCAAATATGACAACAGTACTCTGTACATGGGATAATAGTAGATTTGTAAAGATAGAAAATAGCTTCAAGTGTGATAAAGTGTTTGGAGCGATAGAGAGAACCGACTTTATTAGAAGCAGAAAGAGCAATGAATCTAATGTATGAACTCCAAGAAAGATTGGATGAGAAAGAAAGAAAAATAAGTTTCAGAGTCGATTTCTCCGCAAGCACAGCCATCCATGAAAATCTCAGGAAGAAAAGGGGCACGCCTTTGATTAAAAGTCACGAGTTGAGTCTGATCAGGACTAAACAAAACAAGCCAAAACTAAACCACAGATTAGACTGTCTGAAAATAATGGCTTCCTTACCTGAAATGCTATAAACATTGATGTTATTGTTTTTTGCTTTCTTTCCCTTTGCAAAACTCAATCATGTATTGCAACGCCAAAAACAAACACAACAATTTTCTTCTACAAAACAACAAAACTGAACACCATAAATAAATAGTTGAAGATATAAAGAACTTAAAGCATAAAAACTTTTACCAAAATGACTATTTGACATTAAATAACCCGAAAAGGGTTGATATGCCGTAAAACAAACGATAACTGAACCCAAGTTTGTTTTTTTGTAAGTAAAACAATAACATAAGACAGTCGTGAGACCGCGTTCCTCACCATCGCCACGTAAGGATGAGATTACGATTGAAAGACGATTTATAAATAAATGTTAAGTTTTGCTTGTTTGACTCGTGCTACCAGATCAGGCTGTCTGAAGATATCGGCTTCCTGGTCAAAAATGCACAAAACATTTTTTTCTTTTTACAAAACTCAATCATGTTCTGCAAAACCTAAAACAAAACTTCCCTTCCTTTCCACCTTCTCCTTCTTCCACTCTTCCCCCTATTTCACTCAACCAAATAACATAAATAAATACTTGAATATATAAAGAACGTGAAGCATAACATGTTTTACTTTTAGTAAAGGTTTGAAACTTTTAGAAAAGGTTTGATATGCCGTAAAACAAAACAACTAAACTAAACACAATGAATGAATACTTGAAAATATATAGAACCTTAAGAATAAAACTTTTACTAAAATTACTATTCGGCATTAAATAAACCGTAAAGGGTGGATATGCCGTAAAACAAAACAACTAACCGAAACACCACGAATAAATTTTTGAAGACATAAAGAACTTGAAGTATAAAAACTTTTACCAAAATGACCGAATTCGGCATTAAATAACGCGAAAAGTGTTTATATGCCTTGAAACAAGCAACCGAATCCAAAATGTTTGTTTGTATGTTTTTAACAAACATATTACCAGGTAAACAATCGCGCCTTTTCAGGATAGTTTCAAAATGGGCGTAACTGAAATTAAAACCAGAAAGAGAGAGTAAAAAAATGAATTCCAACGAAAAGGAAAATCCCCGAGGGATTTCAAACCAAAGTAAAGCAACGAAAGGAAAACAACAAACCTGATAAATTCAAGACTTATCATTTAACAAGTTTTTCTTTATCTTTGACAAAGATTCACTATAATAACGCAGATTATACATCAGTAGAATAAATGTGACCCTTTCAGTCACCCAGTGAGCTCGGGTTAAATTGTTTGAATCAGGAAAGAATGAGTTTGCAAAGCCAGTTATATATAATAAATACATCTCGTTCTTTCTCTGTCTTTGTCTCTTCCTTTCTTGTGTTCCTGTAGAGTTTTGGTATCAAATATGCGAACAAGGGCTGAGTTGCCTCAAAACCTAAAGACCAAATCGAATAATCTTCCACCTCTCTTTGTCTCTGTCTCTGTCTCTGTCTGTCTGTCTGTCTGTCTGTCTCTCTCTCTCTCTTTCTCTCTCTCTCTCTCTCTCTCTCGTAAGGATAGGCCTAATGTTGAAAGACGATTAATAAATGAATGTTAAGTTTTGTTTGTTTGTCTGGTGCTACCAGATCAGGCTGTCTGAAGATATCGTTTTTTTCTGACCAAAAATGCACCAAATATTGATGTTTTATTGTTTTTGTTCTCTTTGCTGTTAGCCTGCATTTTATTTACTTCCTCTCAAGTAGAGCTTAGCCACAAAGTTAGGTGTGCTTTTCAAAAGCCAGCGCACTAGGATAAGCGCACTCTAACTCTACAAAAAATGACTGAGAAACCCGCATCGGCATTTTCTGGCAGAGACGCATCAGGCGATTACCAATAGACTAACTCCTTCTCAGTCAGAGAAAGTAAAGCCTAGGAGGGTGAACCTCCTTGTGTACAACGCAACCTCACCTCAACTTTACAGCAGCAAAGCCATGGTCGGACTGCATTCATTGCATTCTCTTTTTTATGAACACTGGTAAGAAAGAAAGATTAAAAAAGAAAAAGATTAGAATAGTCCGCGTAGAAATGTTTGCGTGAAGTTAGAAATTTTAAAGTTTTAAGGCCCTAAAAATTACTAAACCGTACTGGCGAAATAGCTATAAATTGTAGTTACATAGTTTAAAGGGGGAAAAATGACTAAACCGTAGATGTGAAATAAGTATAAATTGTAGTAATAAAATTAAGTTTACTTTAAGATACCAATTAAATAACATAATCTGTGTTGACTTTGCGTGAAGCTAGAAATTTTAAAATTTTAAGGCCCTACAAATTACTAAGCCGTAGAAGCGAAATAGCTATAAATTGTAGTCATATAGTTTAAAGGAAAAAATTACTGAAACGTAGAAGCGAAATAGCTTAAATTGTAGTCATAGAATGAAGTTTCCTTCACGAAAGCAACTAAATAAAATTCGATCTTAGTGGCCTAGCAAATCGAGGGTCGGCTACCAATATGCAAGTACAAAGAACGATACTAAGTCGTTCTTCGTGATCTGCGCGGAACAGAAAGTAACAAATGATAACGGATCAATTTTAGATTTCAGACGACATTGGTGAAAACCGCATACAATTTTAAAAAAGATCTTATACTAACAAAAAATATACATATAGCATAAGCCAATAGGTAATTCATGCCTTTGCGATAATCATATTTCGTTCTTACATCAAGTAGCGTCATGCCTTGTCTGGCGCGATTTCCATTAAAATATCATTATCTAACTACAGTTAGTTAACTTAAGGATAGCGGGAAGTTTTTCTGTTTTTTAGTTTAAAACCTTAATGTGGTCTAATATATGTATATTTTAGATAGTCCGTGTATATCAAGTCTGAGGAAAAAATTAACTTGTAGAAGATTTACTAAACCGCAGAAACGAAATAACTTTAAATTGTATTCATAGAATAAAATTTACTTTAGGATAGTTGCTAAATAAAACTTAAACATGTATTGATTGTACCTGTCCCACTAGTAAATATTAACGTTTAGGTATCTTTGGTAAAACTATTGCATATAAATAGGAACAATAAGACAATAAAATTACAAATGAATTACACCAAATGCTTTTATTTCATATAGTATATATACTTTTATTTCTGTTGTCATTTTTGTCTTTGGTTATAAATAGTCGTAAGTAATAAAGAAAAGAAAGTAAGAATAAATAGATGTGAATAGCCCACGTAGATTTTGACATGATCTGTGTTAATTATGGCCTTCTATGAAGCTAGAAATTTTAAGGTTTTAAGACCCTTAAAATTACTAAACCATAAAAGCGAAATAGCTATAAATTGTAGTCACAAGATATAATTTACTTTGCGATAGCAACTAAATAACACTCGGTCTTAGTACTCCTGCAAACCAACGTTACATGTACAAAGAATATTTTAGGCGATTCATTGTGATCTGCGCCGATGAGAAGTGTCCGGCGATGACAAATCGATTTTAGATTTCAGACAAAATGAATGGCTGGCTCTTTTCTTGACAAAGACCCGCGCTTTTAGAACTTTCTAAGACTGAATTTCATTCAGACTTGAAGCAAAAATGTTGCTGTGGTGATTGATTGGATGATTCTACCGCTCAAGAAGGTATCTTACTCCTGACACGATCCTTGACCTGTATAATAGTCAAACACGTCCAAAGATGGAGTACTGTTGCATCATTTGGTGGAGTGCCGCTTAGAGCCTCTTTTCTTTCCAGACAGAGTACAAAACCGACTTCGAAATAAAGTGGGGATGTCTCTTTTCTTCCTTTCCCTACATCCACTTTCTGCCAGAAGAGATGTTGCTAGTGTTTCTCTTCTCTATCGTTATTTTTATGCTATGTACTCGACTGAGCTTCAATCTATGGTTCCCTTGTAAAACATTCACAATAAAAAAACTCGTCTAGTTACAACCTCTGTAAATAATTTTGAGTTGTCCCTCTATGTACCTAAACTTAACCAGAACTTTCATGAGCAAAGTTTTTTTTCAAGAACTACCCGTCTGTTGAACACAATAGCTCGGGGCTGTTTCTCAGCCGACTCCAACATTTTCAAGTCTAATGTAAACAAAGCTCTGTTGAGCCGTTCTCTTCATAATCAAATTCTGCTCAGTTACAACCATCGTTGCTAATCTTCACGGTGTTCTTTAACCGATCACTTGACAAACTTATCCTCGAGTGGCCTTTGGGCTTTAATAAGCGGTGACTCGTTAGTACCAAAAATCTATCACCCTCACCCTCTGTCATTGTTTGACTCTCTGATCTTATCTCTGATATTATTACGATTTAATTCTAACAGACAAAAGCTAGGATTCTAAAATGTCAAATTCTAACAAAACGGGATACATTAATGCCTGTCAATATTCGATTCATCTATATGATAAAGTTAAGCCGGTCATTTTCTCTTTTTTATGGAAGTTGCTTCAGACTAGGCATGAAGCCACTTGATGTGAGGAACTAATCATGACAGTTAAAAGGAAGAGGAAGGTAGAATCACTTTGAGACAAACCAAGCCTAAGAGAAACACACGACCACTAGCGTTCAATCTCCTAGACTCCAAAACCCCTTATCCTAATTTAAATTTACAAATAGAAGAAAACACACGCTAACTACAAAATATAACTGACGATGTAATTTTTATTCCGAAAAAAATCAAGAGTAAGTAAAAACAAAATTTATGGGTCCTCCTATAAAACATTGAGAGCAAACACTCGTCTCTCTGCAACCGCTGTAAATATTTGACTTTTTTTCCTTTTTGTACTTGTGTTAGCCGTCTTCTTCAATAATTAAATTCTGCCCAGTTTACACCAGCGTTACTTGTGTTGAGCCGTCTTCTTCAATAATTCAATTCAGCCCAGTTTTAACCATCGTTACTTGTGTTGAGCCGTCTTCTTCAATAATAAAACTCTGCACAGTTTTAACCATCGTTACTTGTGTTGAGCCGTCTTCTTCATTTATTTAATTCTGCCCAGTTTCAAGCATTGTTACTTGTGTTGAGCCGTCTTCTTCAATAATCAAATTCTGCCCAGTTTCAACCATCGTTACGTGTGTTGAGCCGTCTTCTTCAATAATCAAATTCTGCAGTTTCAACCATCGGACTATTGTTGAGCCGTCTTTATAAATAATAAAATTCTGCCCAGTAAAATCCACCGTTACTTTGGTTCAGCCGTCTTTTTTAATAATACAAATTCTGCCCACTTTCAACCATCGTTACTTGTGTTGAGCCGTGTTCTTCAATAATCAAATTCTGCCCAGTTTCAACCATCGTTACTTGTATTGAGCTGTCATTTTCAATAATCAAATTTTGCCCAGTTTTAACCATCGTTACTTGTGTTAAGCCCTCTTCTTCAATAATTCAATTCTGCCAAGTTTACACCAGCGTTACTTGTGTTGAGCCGTCTTCTGTAATAATTCAATTCTGCCCAGTTTCAACCATCGTTACTTGTGTTGAGCCATCTTATTGAATAATCAATTTCTGCCAAATTTCAACCATCGTTACTTGTGTTGAGCCGTCTTCTTCAATAATCAAATTCAGCCCAGTTTCAACCATCGTTACTTGTGTTAAGCCCTCTTCTTCAATAATCAAATTCTGCCTAGTTTCAACCATCGTTACTTTTGTTCAGCCGTCTTATTTAATAATACAAATTCTTTCCAGTTTCAATCATCGTTACTTATGTTGAGCCGTCTTCTTCAATAATACAAAATCTGCCCAGTTTCAATCATCGTTACCAATCTTCAATGTCCTACAGTCCACCTGATAAACTCGTTAACCTTCGCGCTTATTAACCTAGGAGCCCAATGAAAACGCTACTTCCAACGTACGAGGTATACACAAATAAGAATGATATCTCAAATTTTTTCGTGATAAACGAACCAAAATGATATTTACACTTGAGCGTGACAATCCAACAAATATATTATTTAAAACTAAAAACTAACAAATAATTAAGTAACATACGTATTTTAAGCAGTTATGATAATTGTTATTCTTTTCATTCCGAAACGTTAAAGAAACTAATCATTATAATGAAAAGGACGAGGAAAGTTGATTCAATTCCAGTCAAACCAAGCCTGAAAGAAAACCAACCACCAGCGTTCAATCTCCTGGACTCCAAACAGACTAGTAAAAAAGTAAGTACTTCAACAGCCCAATAGGAGTTACAAAGCTGGTTAACGAAAATGTCTAACCTTGAACTTGTTAAGTGGCTGACGAGAAACCGGTGTTTTTATCGTGACACCTTCTTCTTCTTCTTCTTCTTATTCTTCTTCTTCTTCTTCTTTTTCTCCTTCTTCTTCTCGTAGATCAACCGTTCTGTCCTTACATTTGCCTATATTAATATTTAAAATAAGACCACTATCCTAATTATCAGAATTATTTCCCTTTTTATACTTTCTAGCACTCTCTCTCCTCTCTCGCTTTTCGTTTTTTTTCTCTCGCTCTACCGGAACCTTATTCCTCCTCTCTCTCTCTCTCTCTCTCTCTCTCTCTCTCTATATATATATATATATATATATATATATATATATATATATATATATATATATATATTTATATATATATATATATATATATTTATCTCTCTATCTATCTACTGCTACTACTACTACTCTCTTTTTCTTTCTATCACTTCTCTCCAACTCCCCTCTCTTTTTCTACCTCCCTTTCTCTTTCTAGTTCTCTCTCTTTTCTGCTCATTATTCCTACTTCTCTTTTACTCTTCTCCTACCGTTCTCTCTCTCTTTTTCCCCTCTCTATTCCACCATTCTCTCCCTGCTACTAAAATATTTCCTCTTTCTCCCTTTCTCTTTCTCTCTCTCCCTCTCTATCCCTCTCTCTCTATTACTACTACTATTCCTCTCTTTATCTCTATTACTCCTCTCTCTCTACTACCCTCCCTCTTTCCACCCCCTATCTCTTTCTTACTCCCTTCTTTTTCTACTCACTATTGCTACTTCTTCCCGCCTTCTCTCTCTCTCTCTTTCTCTCTCTCTCTCTTCTCCCCCATCGCCTTTTCTCCTTCCCCTCCCTCTCTTCTCCACTCTTCGCTACTGCCGGAATCTTTTCCCCAACTATCCATTTTCACCCTCAATTTCGCACTCATAAATCTCTTAACATAATACCAGACTTTTTTTGCCTAGTTTCCCCCTACATCTCTACCCACCCGTTTACCGATGCCTTCAAGACGCACGCACCCTTTTGATGAGCGTCAAAACTTTCCACCCGCACATCCACCCCGCTTCCGTTTCTTCTATTCTTTCTTCAACGCGGAATGTAGTCTTTTATACTCGCTCATAAACTTCCTTGTTTTTCTGAGATAGAATACGAACCCAGTCCCCTCTTAAGTATTGGTAAATATTCCACGTACTGTATCCCATACATGTTACTCTGCCGAATTAACCTGGATATCTCGAAGTATTGTAGCTGAAGTTAATGGCCCTCTCCTTGCTTTGATAAACTCCTAGTACTGACTTTCACAGCAGATCTGAAATGGAAGACTTAAATCAAATCTGTTTTTAACGTCGCTGGAAAAAAGTTTGGATCATTCCACTGCTCGATAAAGTATGTGACTCCTTATGCAATCGTTCACCATATATAAGAGACGGATACGTTTTTGAAATTCTATTGCCACATTGTTTAAAAAAAAAAGAATCATGTGATTCAATGAGGCTGATTTAATGAATACATTTTCAATGTTATATGGCAGCCCTTTGGAGAGCATTAATGATCAAGGTCTTGCTGATTCTCTCATCCAATATGTATCACGTGATGTTATTTTTAACACCTCTAGAATCAAGCTTCTTTACTTTCAACACCAACGCTCGGATCTCTGTTGTGCCTCAATCGAAATGCATGCCCCTTCCTTAAGGAAGCGCCTTGCTTTGATAAGCTTCAATAACTAAATTTCGCTCAATATTCGAAATGGACGACTTACATCAAATCTGTAGCTAAAATCGCTGGAAAATGCTTGTATCATTCTAATGCTTCAGAAAGTACGGGAATTTTGATGCTACATATTTAAGACATGGATAAGTTCTTAGAATACAGTTGCCACATAGTTTAAAGAAATAAAAATTAAAAATTCTGAAGAAATAAAGAAATAAAATGATTGATTTTATTTCATTGAAACGAAAATTGAGCTGACCATTACAATTATTTTTCCTCGACTAAAAAAAACAATTGTTCTTCCTTTGTCCGAAACATGGTTCATAGAATGTTGGAAGTAAAACGATGGGGGTTCTCGAGTGGAGAATTTGAGCATTGCGGTGTTTCTCCATCCTGCTGATAAATCCCAGTATCCATGTTCAGTTTCATGGTTCATTTACATATAAATTATAGCGATAAAAAAATGAGTGCATCATTTTAAACTACCCTGTACAAAATTACCACGATCACGGTTCTAATAAAGGGCAATTTTTTTATCAATAAAAATGGATTTCTTTCAAGTGTAATAGTCGAAAATCTTGCTTTATAACAAATATAGTGAATGCCATAATGTAATCTTTAGTAACAGATCATAAACAAATATTTTGCTCATGTTGAGAGACTGCAAGACGTTATTATAAGAATTCAACCAGATATGTGAGCCTCTCTTGATTTTGTTTAAAAACTAATAAATCGAAAATAGAAATACTCCATTAAAAATCTGCAAGTAATCATAGTTCATAGTTATTTAAATTATTTTTATTTAGAACTGAATAAAAGTACTTACCCAGCGCAATTATTTCCAATTACTGCCGCTTGCATCATTACAGTAAAACAACAGTGTAAATAGTGGTTATAAATGAAAAGTATTTGCCTACAATAAAGAGAATAAAATAATTCAAAAACATTAACAGGATAATATTTATCAAAATCAATGTAAATACTTTTCACATACTAAAAGCAGAAGATTGTTTTTATAAATAAGCTCACTATTGAAAAAAGCCTCGATTTTATTAACCTTTAGGGATCGAATAAGTATTAAAAAAACACAAAATACGGCGAAGAACATGGTGCAATAATCATAAAGAAAACTTGAATAGTCATAATCAAAATCTAGCAATAGTCCACCACCTTTAATGATTAACTCGTTTTTTTTCCAACAGTATGTATATAGGCAAGCCCGTCTCTTAACACATATATAATACACTGAACAAGGCTGATGAAGCTAGGACAGTAGCGCTTTATATATCCATAGCCTTTCCCCAAGATCTGGCCTGATGATCTTCTCATGAAAATTAATTCGTACAGTATTACTAGACGAATAGTCAATATAATAAGATCTTTCTAAGTCAAAAGATAGATCCAAGTTAACCTAACCGTAACCCTAACCCTTACATCTAAAATCTAAACAAACTGACATTAGTGCGGGTGTGCCGCAAGGGTCGATCTTTGAACCATCATTGTTCCTGGTTTTCATAAACGACCTCCCTGATGTAACTGTGTCTGAGATGGGTACATTTCTGATGACACCACACACTATTCTCGACGTCTGGGCGAAAACGAACATACACATATCCAATGCAATAGCTAAATCTTTATAAAATAACCCCCAGTCTGTAGTGGAATGAGGTCATAGATGGATGGTAACATGTAATGCTACTAACACTAAGCCTTTAACCATAATAAGAAATCTTTTCAACCACTGAGTCCATCATTCAAACTTCTCGGCCTAACATTCACAGGTAACATGGATTAAACAAAATATACAGAAGACATTGACAAGGCTGCTGAAAAGAAAGGTGGGCTCCCTATACCGTGCAAGAAACCACCCCACACCTGCTAGTATCCTATATCCTTACAAAGCAATCATTCGTCCATATATGAAGTATTGTTTTCACATCTGAGCTAGTACAATAAATTCAATGTGCTCCGACGAACTGGTTCTCGTTCGACGTAAATAGTCCCGACCCACTTGAAAATAAGCAAAATCTCGCCCCTTCACTGTAAATGTACTCATATGCTGGAAGGCTTTTTAGTCTAATAGCTTCTTTTCTCAAACTTCTAGAATTCTCTCCCTGCTCCCTGTTTCCTTGACTGTGCCAACATGCAGAAATTTAAATGTAATGTGAGAAAAATTCCCCACTTGGGATACATATGTAGCTATGGCACCTAATTCATAGTTGCTCCTTACGTACCAGTGGCAATGTGCCTTGTTTTGGAGTGAATTACAGTTTTAAAAATTGAATACGGATTTGTTATATTAAATTATATCGATAACGAACTTGGAAAATCCGACCAACTTAATTTTACCAATTACTAGCATGGCTATCTCGTGTTGCCCGGGCAAAAGTCTAACATTTTTATATCAAAACTTGTATCTATCTACTTATCTCTGTCCGTCTCTCTATCTTTCTCTCTTTCACCCTCCCGCGTGTTTCCCATCCCCTCTTTCTCTTACAAACATCCTATTCCTCTCTGGACATGAACACACACATACATACAGACACACACGCATGCTCACACGCACACAGACAACTCTCTTTATATAATAGATTCCAAATTAGTACATAAAATGTTTTAAAACCCGACCCCCATGACGAAACCTGGATCAGTTGACCGGCAGAGCATGAATCTATTTTTTATGATTGTATGTATTATTCACACGGGGCAACGCCGATCAAGAAAATACCAACTTTGTGACCCCTTGTTTTGTAGGTTTTTTTTACATTTAGCTGGACATATACACACACACAGACAACTGCCCTTTATATGATAGACTGGCGAAAATAGACTCCCTAACGGTCGTCTATTTTTGCCAGGCTGCCGCGTTCTTGGGTGGTGAGACATTGATTTTCTGTTTCGGACCAAAAATATTTTTAGTTTTAAACCAAAAAAAAATTTGTCTTCCTATATTTTTTGTTTAAAAAAGAAAAAAAATTGGGGGACGAAATTGTAAAAAAATCGAGCGCGAACGCAGATCCACACTATATCGAAGAACCAGTTTTGATACCTAGCCTCGTTTTAAGATGATTCATTACTAAGTAAAAAAAATGAAAAAATAATTTTCTTGCCTAAGTAGTTAAATCAAAACCGTTCTTTTAACTTGTCACATTTGCTCAGATGGTAGGTTACGAGTTCAAATCACGACCTCGACGTCGAAATTATTTATTGTTTATTTAGTTGTTAAGATCTGCCCTAATGTATTTCTTATGTTTCTGACTTGGAAATAAATTAAATAGTAATAACCTGCATCCCCCGCCCCCTCCCTTACGTTTACAAAAATCTTCGCCGACAGACAGACAGACAGACAGACAGAATGACAGAATGACAGACAGAGAACCTGCTCGTTATATTATAAGTGGATGTATTTCATCGACAGACAATTTTACATTGGCGGTTTTTAAAAAGTCACTGTATATTAAAGTCGTGCGTGGGCCAGGCGCACAGAGCTCAGCCGCATTTCCCTAAGTACGGTCATGAAAGTAGGTCAATATTTTTGTGAATATTATAGTCTAGGAAACTACCCGATCAGCATCGGGTAGTCGTGTCAGTCTTAATCTAATAATAAACACGCACGTTGTCCCAAAGGGATCACGTATCAGATATTTGAGCTGAATCCTTCTAGTTTAGGACAATTAAGCGGGGGAAATATGAGAGGGACGTCCGTCGTAGCAACACCCTCGATTTCAACGGGTCTTAAATAGACTCAAACGAGCCGAGAATGAATCGAATGTTTATCCCTTCTCTCTTTCTCATTCTCTCTCCACACACAGACACAAACATACACACTCATATATATATATATATATATATATATATATATATATATATATATATATATATATATATATATATATGTGTGTGTGTGTGTGTGTATGTGGGTGTGTGTATGTGTGTGTGTGTGTAGTAAGCTATGAAAATATATTTATGGCAATTAAGCTACACAGAGGGTCCCGCGTTTTATCCCTGGGGAAATCTTCAGGCTACAATCCATGGAGTTATTTTTGCCGGGTGTTCTTATATACACGGCTAGCTAGTTAACCAATCAGATTCTTTGTTTTTCTCTCAGCCGATCGTTAGGCTTCCTACGTACAAAGGTCTCGTTGGTGTTACTTCTTATATCTTGTTCTATTGTTATGTTATCTATTGATTGGCCCATGTCCTGTTTCTTTGTTGTGTCAATATAATGGGTAAATTTATTTTAACAAGTGATCCCTTGTATTTCTATTTCAGGGTTTAATTTTTAATTGTTAGTTTTTTGTTTAGTTTAGTTTGTTACTTATTTGTTTATTTATTTATCTATTTGTCTATCGTTAGCCTAAGGTAGATTTCGGGGGTCTTTTAAGTTTAGAATTTCAATTTTTTCATGCAGACATAATCTACACGGGTAGTCTAAATTTCTACATGTACTGGCGTATATATATATATATATATATATATATATATATATATATATATATATATATATATATATAAATATATATATATATATATATATAAACAATATTATTGTTTATGTAATTTTATAAATGTCTTACTTGGTATTGAGCACTATTAGAAAATAGTTTTCTGTTCATTTTATTAATATATTTTAACTTGATCAATTAATATGTATATATATATATATATATATATATATAAACATAAAGATAGAGGCAAAATACCTTCATAAAAACCATGTGTTAGATGCAGATATTTTTATTAAAATCAAAATAAAAAATCAAAACCGTTTTGTTTCTTTTTATTCTTAATCTTGACTTTTTTATCTAATATTACGCTTGATATAACAAGCCTTGACAGAGCTTTGAACAAATAAAAGGTATTAACCTTTTTTTCGTAATAATCCTTCCTGGTCTTCTAGAAGTCACGTCCGGTTCTGTGTGGAGTAACGGTGCAAATGTCTGTTTTAAATTGAACTTAACTCGCGCATGGTCGCTGATAGGTATAAATTTGGGAAAGTTCATTTTTTAAGCATCTTTAAAATTTAAAACATAAAGAAAGAGGCAAAATACCTTCATAAAAACTATGTGTTAGATGCAGATATTTTTATTAAAATTAAAATAAAAAATTAAAATATTTTTTTCTTTTTTTTTTCTTCATCTTACTTTTTTATCCACTATTTCGCTTGATATAACAAGACTCGACAGAGCTTTGGACAAATAAAACGTATTAACTTTTAACTTCGCCCCATTAAGCCTAGCCGTTGCTGCCTCCCTTATCCATATTGTAAAACCCTTTTCCTTTTAGATACATCTACAGGGTTTTATACAGAACTCTGTCAGGCTTCTGTTTAAAACTGTATTCGCATTGTTTAGCCGCAGATTTTATGGACGCATATATATATATATATATATATATATATATATATATATATATATATATATAGGTCTAACTGGTCTAGCCGCACTGTCTGTATGTGGATGACTATATGAAGCTCACCCCCCTCCGGGTAGAGATTATGTTTGTAAGGGTATCGCCAACTCCCATTAGCTTAAAAAAGGCAATGCTCATTAGGTAAAAACTAATTCGAGCTCCGGCAACTGCAATGTTTACATTGAGATACAACTTACATTCAGTCAGTGTCGTATGATGGCGTAGGGGTTAACAGCGTCGACTGTCAGCTCGACGGTTGCGCTTCGATCCCGGCTTGAGGCACTAACTGGTCTAGCCGCACTGATAAGCTGTGAAACAGCGAAACAGTCTGTATGTGGATGACTATATATATATGTGAAAAAAGACAAACGGAAACAGGTTATAATGCAGGAGAAAGATTAAAAGGAGAAGACGTTCGATAATACGAACGAAACCGGTCAAATCTCTTGTTTTTTTGTTTTCTCCTGCATTATAACCTGTTTTCCGTTTGTCTTTTTCAAACATATTGTCTACCACGACATTTCATTTTCATCACTTACCGTGTACCTTACCCCATATATATATATAAATATATATATATATATATATATATATATATATATATATATCGAGAGAGATAGAGATATCTTTTTTTATGTACTAACAAGTCACCGTTTATCAAGTCCCAAAGGCTACTCGAGGATAAGTGTTAATGAGTCTGTCAAGTGGAAGGTGAGACAACACTGTGATGATTGACAACGATAGTTGAAACAGAGCAGAATTTGATTATTCGAGAATACGGTCCAGCAAAAACCTGTTTGCATTGGACTTGAAAACGGCAATGTTGAAGTATACCAGGAAGCAGCCTCATGGTACTGTGTTCCACAGACGGGCAGTTCTAGGGAAGAAACATTGCTCATAGAAGTTTCGTTTAGTTTTAGGTCCACAGAGGGAGGTAAGTGAAATTATTGATAGTGGTTGTAGCTAGACGGGTTTTGTTGTGAATAATTTACGGGGAAACATAAATTGAAGCTCAGTCGAGCACCTACCATGAAAATAACGATAGAGCAGAGAAAGACTAGCAACGTTTTTCTGTAAAAAGAGGATGTAAGGATGAGAAGAAGACATCGCATAATAAACTTCAAGGTCGGTTTTGTATTCTCTCAAGGCAGGAAAGGATGCTCTGAGCGCCACCTCTCCAGATGTGGCAACAGTACTCTAGGATGTATTTGACTCTTCTATTCTACAATAAGACGATTAAGTCAGGTGAGAGATGCGTTTTGTAGCGGTAGAGTGGTCCATCCACTTTTCCAGCGAGCTTAGCAACGGATTTGATGTAAGTCTTCCATCTCGTGTCTTAAATGAAAGTCAGTCCAAGAAGCTTATGAAATCAGGGGGCTTTTTCAATGAGAACGCCATTACTTTAAATTGTGGAAAAGTGAGGATCAGAGCATTGGTGGTGAAAGAAGAGAAGCTTTGTTTTAAACCTACTAAAAGTCACGAGCCACCCTTACCCCTATTGCACCACGTGATCCAGGGTGGGAAGATAGAGAATCAGAAAGATCTTGACGATTGATGCTCTTCGGAGTGTTGTCATATATGCGAGTATCATGTGAATAAATGTCGACGATTGATCTTATTTTCGTTTAAAATCGTATTTTGTATCGTATGTTACATTGTCTGAACAAGCAATTTCGTCGGTCTGTCAATGGTCTGTACAAGTTTAGATTGAAATCTAATTTTTAATCGATGTATGTTCGATTTTGTTTTGAGATAAGGGAACTTGATGGAATTCTTCAAAACGTTGAAGGGTCGCGTATTTTTGATCGAGGGTCAATTTTCCTTTTGATTACCCTGACATTTTAGGTCGCCACTATTTTAAGAAATAAATTAGTTGAGCCACTGAAACAACATTAACTAACAATAAAGATAGCTGGCAGACAGACAGATAGACAGACAGGCACGAGATAAAATAATTAACGCGGCTACACAAGCAAATTAATCCATAAATAGGCGAGTTCGCCGATGAAAATGATCCAAACAAAAAGTAATATTGATTTTTGCCCTCCCCTTCTTTGATCCATTCAACTTTAAATCGTTCGATTATAATCAGGATGATTGGCTTTTATTTTGTTTTTGTTACGCATTAGGTTTGTCGGCCAAAGTGTCCAGCTTTAGACGCGGTCAATAAATTCGCCATTTTCCGAAAATAACAAGATTTAGTTTACTTGAAACATTACGTGTAATATGTATATAGAAAAGTATTAGAATGCTATCAGAACGCAAGAAATAGTATTTAATATATATATATATATATATATTTATAAATAGGTATTAAAGATTAATACACAGAGACGTTAGCATTTCAAGCTTATTGTGCAGTAACGCTTTTTTTTAGAAATTGACTTCCAAGCTAACCTATTTCTGGCGGGGTCTCTACTTTATCCCTCTTTCTCTCAGGTCGATTTTTATCACTTCCTTCCAAGTTTTCTTTGGCCTTCCCCTGTGCGCTGATCCTGCTACCTCAACTTTTCTAGATCTACTAAGCCTGAAACTCTCATCCATTCTCCTGTTCTGCACGTATCTCCTTATTTTGTCAAGATGTAAGCTTTATCTTGGTTCGGTAGATCTGAGCCTTGCGTTATACATCCAGCAGATCATTTTAGTATCATTTTCGTATCATTTCTCTCCATGCAACGCATGTCCTCAGCACTCACTAGCCAGGTTTCAATTCCATACATCATCACATGTGTACCCATGTCTGATAGACTGTTCCCTTGGTCGACAATAGTAACGCTCTCCTGGTTAGTAATGGCCAACGTTCCCTGAACTTACTCCATCTACTATTAAACCTACTAAAATACGTACAACATAGATACTAAACAAATATAAAACATTTACTTTCTTCAAATAACCTACGTCATTCGATGTCTTCAAATCATCGACTCACTCCAGCTACAACAAACATGGAAATTCAAGATGTAATTACAAGTTTTGTTTTACATAGCAATACAATTATTAAACCGGGATTGATAAGTGGTCATCTGACTGTTTTGGGTGTTTAAATGGTCAGTTAGTGAGTGGCAGCGTTAGCTTATAAGTAAACGGAGAGAGCGAATGATCCTATCATATTTTCACGTAACTTTAACAAGTGTTGCATCAAGAATCAGATACTTTCTGAAGGGATTGAAGGATAGAAACGTTTCTTCTAACAATTTTAACAACCATTTGTATATGTCTTAAATTTTCGATCTGGAGAGAACTCAGTCATGGGAGTTTATCGAAACAAGCTGATTTCGTCCTCAACGTAAGGAGAGTAGAAAATTAACCTTGCGTTTACTTTCGGCAGCCTCGTACCCCTCGCTTCCCTTATTTAGTATTTTTGTCCTCGCATTCTATGAGCAATGTTTCTGACAAAGAGAGAATAATTGCTGTTTCCTGAGTCAGAATCCATCTATCTAACATTTATTGATGGCTAGCTTTTGACCTTAAAGTAGCTTTTTTAGCTCCTTACATCAAGTGGCTTTATGCCTTGTCTGGAGTGATTTCCATAAATAAAAACATTGATTCCAATTTTAGTTTTGTAATTTCTAAGAATAGGGATGAACTATTATTATCAAAAGTCGAAGACGTTGATGACTTTTTTAATGACCGCTTTAAAACCCCGAGTTTAATTTTGTGTGGTCGCTTTTGGGGCTAATAAAAACAAGGTATCCCATACATAACTCAATAGTTGTCCATTTTTTATGAAAATCGCTCCGGACAAGGCATGAAGCAATATGACGTAAGGAGCTAACAAGACGAAAGATGATTACCGCAAAGACAAAAGATGTCTATTGGTCTTAGTCTTGAAAAGACTAATGCTATTGGTAAGAAGAAAACAGTCAGCAGGTATACAGTACCGCAAGCCTGTAATTCTTGGAAATAAGCTATGTGGATAGGAAATTGTATTACAATGAGGTATCAAAAAAGCGAATTGATGGAGACCACTAGACCAGCGAGTGGAACGAGCTAGAATAAAAGAAGCAGGGAATAGATGGCATACTTCTGAAGAACACATACTATAATAGTATTTATATAAAAGAATGAGACTAGCAGCATCACGTCTATGAGAGTAGGGTGTAGAGAAGAAAGGATGGGCCAATCAATATTAATAGAAGTTCCATCAAATGTATTGGGCGTCTTTTCGTGAGTGCGTCATGTGCTTGCACGAGCATGACGTTTTTTTTATGGAGATGTATAGCGCAAAGGAATTAGAAAAACTATAACCAGACAAAGCGCACATCGCAGCTCCAAAACAAACAAGACCTATCAAATATTTATGGTGTTCATGTCTCTTCTGCCTGATTACCGAAACAATTCATTGAAAACGATAATTTCTATCGAAAACAAACAAACAAACGATTTCCTTTCCCGTGCTGTATACCTCTATCTATATGAAGTTAGGCATGTTTTCTCAGATTAGGATGTTTACGTTAACTGCCGGGAAGTACAGAAGCGGTTAGCTAATTAAATTGCATGAAAATAAGCAGACGACATGTCAACATTTCAACTGATTTAAACAAATAAACAGACGACATGTCTACATTCTAACTGATTGAAACGAATAATCAGACGACATGTCAACATTTTAACTGATTGAAACAAATAATCAGACGACATGTCAACATTTCAACTGATTGAAACGAATAAGCAGACGATATGTCAATATTTTAACTAATTGAAACGAATAATCAGACATGTCAACATTACAACTGATTGAAACGAATAAGCAGACGACATGTTAACATTTCAACTGATTGAAACGAATAAACAGACGACATGTCAACATTTCAACTGATTCAAACAAATAAACAGACGACATGCCAACATTTCAACTGATTGAAACGAATAATAAGACGACATGTCAACATTTCAACTGATTGAAACGAATAAGCAGACGACATGTCAACATTTCAACTTATTTAAACAAATAAAAAGACGATATGTCAACATTTCAACTGATTGAAACGAATAATCAGTCGATATGTCAACATTACAACTGATGTGAACAAATAAACAGACGACATGTCAATATTACAACTGATTGAAACGAATAAGCAGTCGATATGTCAACATTACAACTGATTGAAACGAATAATCAGACAACATGCCAACATTTCAACTGATTGAAACAGATAAGCAGACGACATGTCAACATTTCAACTGATTTGAACAAATAAACAGACGACATGTCAATATTACAACCGATTGAAGCAGTCGACATGTCAACATTTCAACTGATTGAAATGAATAATCAGATGACATATCAACTTTTAAACTGATTGAAACGCGAAAGTACTGCAAAGAATTTTCACGGGCTATCACTGGCTGTTACGTCTCCTGAAGGAGTTATTAACTTTTGTCAGGAAAAAAAACTGATAAAAAAAAATTTCCAGGCAAAAAAACTAATCCTTAACCTCTTACTTCTAACCTTAAACCCTAAGCCCTTTACCCTGAACCCTAAACCTAAACCCTAAACCCTATAGCCTAAACCCTAACGAAACTAAAAATAATGTTTAAAAAGAAACTAACCTTAAACCGTAACCATAAACCTCTACCTTAACGACGCTCTTTTTACCTGATTACAAACCGAAAATAATTTTCGGTAAGAAAAAAATAACGCTTATAATATTATTTATCACGCGTTTATTTTTATTTCTTCGTAAAAAAATATGTCTTTCATACAATTTGACTAAATGTATTATTTTATATTTTTGCCTTAATTTTTGCCTTTAAATTTGGTTAATAGTTTGTTTGTTTTTTCACTAATAAATCCAGCCTCATTTTTTATTTTTTGGGCGCGGATAGGTCAACCGACCTGGCGTCGGCACATTCTGGCCGTTTACGTAAACATTCGGAAAGTATCGACTCCAAGCTGATTTTAGCGTGGGTCCTAATCTAAAAAAGCACCATTTTGTTTATTTATTTGTATGTACACAATTCATTACTAAACTAATTAACCTATCATTATGAATGTTGGCACCCAGCTGCTAGGCGTAAGGGATCTTAATGTAGGCTGTATTTGCTTTAAAAGGGCTTCCTTGTTCTTCTTGTTCTTCTTGTTCTTGTTCTTCTCCTTCTTCTTCTTCTTCTACTTCTACTTCTTCTTAATCTTTCTTCTTTTTCATCTTTTTCTTTCTTCTGGAATATCGCTTCGTACTACTTATTTGTAATTATCTTATATTTCTTCATCTTTTCTTCTTCTTCTTTTTCTTCTTCTTCTTCTTTAACTACTACTACTACTCCTTCTAATATTTCATAAATACTTATATTTCACACATTTTATGGAAATCCCTCCAGACAAGTCATGAAGCCACTTGATGTAAGAAGCTAAAAAAATACTACTTCAAAGTTAAAGTCTAACCAACAATAAGTGTTAGATGGATATATCCCGACCCAAAAAACAGCAGTTCTTCCCCCTTTGTCAGAAACGCTTATGGAATGTGAGAACTAAAGAATAAAATAAAGTACTCTCCTCCCCCAAAGGCACTGGACGATACCACTAACCATAACCATAACCATAAGCTAACCCTAAGATGAAAATAAAACTTAAGTTCAGGTGACAACAGACCTCCGCCAAAAATAACTATACTGAAATAATAATAAATAAGAAAATATTATATATAAAACAACAATGTATTGCTCCTATCTTCCAATCAGCAGTCGTCCTTCCCTACGTAGAAAACAACTGGAAAAATAAAACAAAACAAAAAAATAAGTAAAAAAAATGTATTCTTAAGGAGAATCAAGAGAGAAAAAAACTTGTTTGCAAAAAAAGAACAAAACGTTTGTATGTTCGCCGAGCTTTCTGGTCGCTAAGTACGTTAAGTCTCGGGAATCTCCGTAAGTACTTAAATTCTTATATGGCTATTCTGCATAGGTACCAGAATCAGTTTTGCGATGAAATCCATCGTCTACGTCGGGTTAGGGTTAAGGCTTGGGTTAAGCTATGTCTTACGCAAAACTGGAATTTAATTTCCATAACTAAGACGAAATAAGTTTCGGAATGTTTCAAATGAGGATTGATAATTTATGTTATTTAAATTGTTCTCTTATCTTAGTTATTATTTTTTCACAACGTTTCGGTCGATTGTTCTCGTTCTGTCAACCATGACAGGGTAGAGATTGAACTCGCACTCAAACGTATACAGATGTGTGGGATAACATTACACGTTTGACGAACGGATTTACCGTGAAACTTAAGTGGAGCGTTCAGATATGTCCCTTTGAAATGCTTATTGTTGTTCTATACAGCTCTATTTATATAAAGTTAGGCATGTGTAAATGTGTCTCTATATGCATCTTTAGGATTCATTCCTAAACTAATTAACTGATGATTATGAACTTTGGAACACACCTGCTAGGCGTGATGGGTCCAAATGTGAGCTATATTATTTTAATTTAAGTTTTTTTTCAAAGAGTGTAAAAAGAGATAAGGTTTTTTTGTGAAAATTCAGATACTTCATAATTTTGTGAAACGTTAACAATAGGTATTAGACATCAATTATTACATATTCCACAAATTTCAGTTTCTTTTGAGTATTTTAAAGAGTTTTTAAGGGCATAATATATTGTTACGCTCCCTAATTTGAAAATTCTTAATATATCAGATTTGCATTAAAGTTTATCCAGAGTAATTGGACATCAATTAAGCAAGATTCCATGAATTTCATTTTAAAACTCCTTAAACTTAAGCAAAAATTTCAGACATTTTTAAGACGCCTTAAACTTAAGCCAAAATTTTAGACATTTTTAAGACGCCTTTAACTTAAGCCAAAATTTTAGACATTTTTAAGACGCCTTTAACTTAAGCCAAAATTTTAGACATTTTTAAGACGCCTTTAACTTAAGCCAAAATTTAAGACATTTTTAAGACGCCTTTAACTTAAGCCAAAATTTTAGACATTTTTAAGACGCCTTTAACTTAAGCCAAAATTTTAGACATTTTTAAGACGCCTTTAACTTAAGCCAAAATTTTAGACATTTTTAAGACTCCTTAAACTTAAGCAAAAATTTAAGATATTTTAAGACTCCTTAAACTTAAGCCAAAATTTTAGACATTTTTAAGACTCCTTGAACTTAAGCCAAAATTTTAGACATATTGAAGACTCATTAAACTAAAGCCAAAATTTTAGATATTTTAAGACTCCTTAAACTTAAGCCAAAATTTTAGACATTTTTAAGACTCCTTAAACTTAAGCCAAAATTTTAGACATATTGAAGACTCCTTAAACTTAAGCCAAAATTTTAGATATTTTTAAGACTCCTTAAACTTAAGCCAAAATTTTAGACATTTTGAAGACTCCTTAAACTTAAGCCAAAATTTTAGACATTTTGAAGACTCCTTAAATTTAAGCCAAAATTTTAGATATTTTTAAGACGCCTTGCACTTAAGCCAAATTTTTAGATATTTTTAAGACGCCTTAAACTTAAGCAAAATTTTAGATATTTTTAAGACTCCTTAAACTTAAGCCAAAATTTTAGACATTTTGAAGACTCCTTAAATTTTAGCCAAAATTTTAGATATTTTTAAGACGCCTAAAACTTAAGCCAAAATTTTAGGCATTTTGAAGACTCCTTAAACTTAAGCCAAAATTTTAGACATTTTTAAGATTCCTTAAACTTAAGCCAAAATTTTAGACATTTTTAAGACTCCTTAAACTTTAGCCAACATTTTAGACATTTTCTAGATTCCAAATCATGCAAAGAATGTTGATCAAAATTAGAATAAAGATTCTATACACAAGTTTTAGTGTCATTATATCCTGATTTTTTTTATCCACCATAAGACCATATCACCAGTGATTGAATTTGGTAAATTTTCAATATACTGATAAAAAAAATAATTTACGTTCTGTAATTTACTTATATGTAACTTTACTGATAAAGATGCTTTTTAGAAACGCGCGTACATGAAAGGTAACTTAGTTGAATAGGTATTCCGTGCGCATAAATCAAATATTTGAATTCATAATGAATGTTTTGAAATTTTGACATATGTACTATATATATATATATATATAGTACATGTATTATTTTTGTTTCCTTGATGTTAATCCATTTAAATGCCAGTTTTTATGAAAAAAATGCTCAATAACAAGTAGAGCTGTTTTTAGTATAAATATTTATTTATACAAACATTATTATTTACATATGTGCATACATGTTGCAGCTGCAATCTCTTGAGAGAACCAGCTAGAGTATTCGGTTTCAGGAAGGTGCAGTTTTTTCAATCAAAATTGTGCGTAAAAGTGTTTCTAGCCGGCATTTACAGAATAAAATGTGCTGCATGTCCGATGTTTTATATTGGTGAAACGGCCACAAATATAAAATCTCGCAGTTATGAACACAAATAGGACCTCAAACACAACAATCTCACTAACGCACTAGTCATACACAGAAACACTTTAACCCACACTTTTGATTTCAAAAACTGCACCGTCCTCGAGACGGAATACTCTCTTCCACGTTGCAAATGCATCGTTAGAGCTATAATGCTTCTCTCATCACCATCTAAGAAAAACTCGGATCCTATTCCCCAAGCAATCATCTGTAAAAAAAACGTATTGAAACACTGCAATATACTGTTCCACTTCAAATGACGTCATTCGATTTTTGTTCTTATTTCATTATGTTGTATATTGATGAGCGTGGATATAAACATCTTGCCTGGTTGTGACGTCACGAGCGAGAAGGGGGCCTTCTTTCTTAGCTTTAATTCTCTGGCAAAAGACACCTCGAATGCTTAATGATGTTTTGCCTAGTCAGGGTTTTGAATTTCTTTTTTTACTACATTTCATCAATATTTTTTCCATTTCTTTTCCTTCTTTTTCCTTCTCCTCCCGCCCTTTCCCATTTTAACGTATCCTCGCACACATGTTTTAGTATTCTTTATTTTTTTAAATAGTTAAACGCGCACCAATGACGTCTCTCCTTGCGTTCATCTTTTTCCTATGATTTTACCGTTATGGAATAAATTAATAATCTTCACTTTTTCTGAAGACGTTCGTTGATCCGAAGAAACCGGAGAAACTCATAGTTTCTCGATGATTTTTCCATGTATTCAATTTTTTTCACACATCTTGTCTATCACGGCATATTATTTTTATTATATATCATGCATTTATCCTTATATCTATATATATCTTTCATTTTATCCTCATATATATATATATATATATATATATATGGAGAGAGAGACACACACAGAGAAATGAAGATAGATAGATAGATAGATAGATAGAATTAAAGTCAACAATATTGACTTTCGTAGAGTATAAATAGACAATAGAAAGAAACAGCTTCAAATATAAGGAAAGATGTAATAACATTATGACATTTAATACTCAACTTTCAGATTAAACATATCTATTGAAGTGTAAATTCAGAAAAATACATTTATAATATTTTCATTTCTATTTGTGATTTAAAGTAAAAGGCGCTGACGAAGTGACATATTTGAATTCAAATGTAAAACAATTTTTAAAATTAAAAAATTACCAAATTTCTAATCGTCTTAGAACGGATCGTACACCTCATCATTGTTGACCTTTAATTTTTTGAACTGAAATTAATAATGTTATAAATTTATGTTTCAACTTTATATATGTATATGTATATATATGTATATATATATATATATATATATATATATATATATATATATATATATATATATATATATATATATATATATATGTGGGGTAAGGTACACGATAAGTCATGAAAATGAAATGCCGTGTTAGACAAAATGTTTGAAAAAAGACAAACGGAAAACAGGTTAGAATGCAGGAGAACAACAAAACACAAGAGAAATGGATTAAGGTATAGAAAAAGAATAAGAAATAAAGAAGAATATGTCACCTACTTGTCAAATCATATTTCAATGTAGCTGAGGGTCTTCTCATATGGTCCAATCGGATCATTTTTTCCTTCTCCCATGTGTGTGCCTTAAAAATAAAATTGTTTCCAAATCTTCACTTTTTCTGAAGACGTTCGATAATACGAACGAAACCGGTCAAAATTCTTGTTTTTGTTTTTCTCCTGCATTCTAACCTGTTTTCCATTTGTCTTTTTCAAACATATATATATATATATATATATATATATATATATATATATATATATATATATATATATATATATATATAAGGTTAATACAACAAAAGATATAAGAGGCAAATAATATAATTAATTAGTGAACATCCGGATAAAACTGAAGCTCAATATACTGGATAGAGCATTAATAGCATTAGATAAAGTGAAAGAATAAAATAAAGTGCGAATCAAATTTTATAAGAATTCAATGTTCAGGCAAAGTACTTTTAAGTCCTTAACTCATGAGGTTTCAAAGAAAATTCTTCTGCTCAGAGGACCATTACCGCAATGACATTACTGCAGGTAATAAAATTAAACTTTGAAAATATATAAAAATATATATAAAAATACATAAAATATATAAAACATCAAATATTTCGGCCCAAAACATACCTTTTTGTTAAAACTATACAGTTCATCCAAGTCATAAAGTTTAAAACATATTCAGGAAAGATATCAAAGAGGCTGATTGAAAAATAATCCAGATGGTTAATGGTAGTCCAAAAACGAAAAAGTTATCCAGGCGGGAAATTTGTTTGCTATCGATGCAGTAAATGACAGCGAAAAATGTATCTAATGTGTATGCAAATTAATAAAACGATAGAAAAAACAAATCATATGAAAAGTTCAGAAAACTCACTTGGTGTTGAATATTATAATGTCCAAATTTCAGGAAGCTTGATTACCTTCGAATGTAATTTTCTTCATTGCCGTAATTTTATCGGACCCGGAAGAAAAAATGGCCGAATACATCAGGTCAGTTTAATTTTATTCGAATTGGCTTTAGCGGAACTTGCATCTCACCAGGAAGTTATGATTTGCACTACCTCTATCAGCTCATAAGAACCCTGAATTTTGGACATTATGATATATAATGCACAAGTACCATGTCTGGGCCATATACTGCACAAGTACCATGCCTGGGTCATATAATCCAAAAGTACCAGTCCCCGGGTCATATACTACAGAAGTACCATGTCTGGGTCATATACTACACAAGTACCATGACTGGGTCATATACTGAAAATGTACCACGCCCCGGGTCATATACTGCACAAGTGCCATGCCCCGGGTCATATAGTGCAGAAGTACCATACCCGTGGAAATATACTGCACAAGTACCAGTCCCTGGGTTATATACTGCACAAGTACCATGCTTGGGTCATATAATGCACACGGACCATACCTGGGTTATATACTGCACAAGTGCCATGCCGCGGATCATATACTGCACAAGTACCATGCCTGGTTCATATACTGCACAAGTATCATACCTGGGTCAAATACTGCCATGCCTCGGTTCATGGCCCGGGTAATATAATGCACAAGTGCCATGCCCCGGTTCATATACTGCCACAGTGCCATGCCCCGGGTCATGTACTGCACAAGTACCATGCTCGGGTCATATACTGCACAAGTGCCATGCCCCGGGTCATGTACTGCACAAGTACCATGCCTGGGTCATATACTGCACAAGTACCATGTCTGGGTCATATAATGAACAAGTGCCATGCACCGGGTCATATAGTGCACAAGTACGATGTCTGAGCCATATACTGCACAAGTACCATGCCGTGGTCATATAATGCACAAGTACCAGTCCCAGGGTCATATACTGCACAAATACCATGCCCGGGTCATATACTGCACAAGTATCATACTTGGGTCATATACTGCCATGCCCCGGTTCATATACTGCACAAGTGTCATGCCCCGGGTCATATTATGCACAAGTGCCATGCCGCAGTTCATATACTGCACAAGTGCCATGCCCCGGGTCATGTACTGCACAAGTACCATGCCTGGGTCATATAATGCACAAATCCTATGCCCCGGGTCATATAATGCACAAGTGATATGGCCCGGGTCATATAATGCACAAATGCCATGGCCCGGATTATATACTGCACAAGTACCATACCCCTGGTCATATACTGCACAAGTACCATGCCTAGATCATATACTGCACAAGCGGCAATCAGAAGAGAAACCTTGATGGCGTTAAAATATTATCAAATACTATCACTCTGATGTCACGTATCTATCACTATGACGTCAGGGCGAATGATAACATTCAAAAATTGCGATCACATTAACGACCTAATTATAAGGGTTGAGCAACCCTTGCCTCCTCTCTCCTCTTACAATGGCGTCATTTCCAGTGACTCAGAGTTAAATAAAATTAAAAGTTATTTCAAATTATTAAAATATGACTCATCATTTTCATTAAACACCATAAATTGTTTTATGTACGTGAGGTATAATTTACCGGACAACGCCGAATACTTTTCTTTTGTGTACGTACAGAGTGGCGGGCAGTGGCGGCTAGTGGCGGACCTTGGCGTAGTTTCTTACCCTCTCCATGTAAATAGAATTGACGTTAAGAAACGTTAAATAAAATTTAAAGTTATTTAAAAGTATTACGTAATTAAGTTACAATATGACTCAGCAATTTCAAATTACTATAAAATATAATGAAAAATAACTGAAAAGACCCCCCCCCCCTGATGAAATATGCCCCATGGACTCCTAAGGGGTGGTTTTATAAATTCGGGAATACTCTCATCATCTTACTCTGTGAATTTTACATAAGAATACACTTTTATATGTTATGTATATTCTCTAACCTTGTTTTAAAAACCTAAATTGTGTTTTTAGACGTGAGTTATCGTTCTTCCTTAGCTATCCTCTAACAAATAAATTTAATTAAAAACCATAAATTGTTTTATGAACTTGGGGTATTATTTGCAGGGAAACACTGAATAATTTTCTTATATAAGATATTATAAAATGTACATGTATTTGTTTGCGTATAGAGTGGCGAGCAGTGGCGGGCAGTGGCGGCTAGTGGCGGACCTTGGCGTAGTTTCTTACCCCCTCCATGTAAATAGAATTGACGCTAAGAAAAATTAAATACAATTTAAAGTTATTTCAAATAATTACGTAATTAAATAACAATATTACTCAGCAATTTCAAATTACTATAAAATATAATGAAAAATAACTGAAAATACCCCCCTGATGAAATATGCCCCATGGACCCCTAAGATTCGGGAATACGCCCATCAACTTACTCTGTGAATTTTACATAAGAATACACTTTTATATTGTATCTATATTCTCTAACATTTTTTCTATAAGGCACACACACAAACATACAGACATTCAATTTTATATAGAAGATATATATATATATATATATATATATATATATATATATATATATATATATATGTGTGTGTGTGTGTGTGTGTGTGTGTGTGTGTGTGTAGGGGGTGATGGGGGTCAAGTTATGTTTAAAAGAAATCAATTAAGTAGTCGATCGCAAAAACGTAAGAGCAAAATACAAATTATTCATTTAAAAACTATACGTTTCATATGCCGCGGTTTCATCCAGATGGACTCGCCTTTTCAACGCTTAAAGGCATCTATAGCCCATAAGGAATCTCCAGCGTCTGTTTGTGGCGCATCGGATAAGGGTGTTTATAAACAATAAGTTCTTAGAGACGGTATATTAGAGGTTAACGAATCCTTACAAAAGGCGATAATAATTAAGAATGACCTTATAATTGATTAGCACTACTTCCCTGTCATATATGACGGAACTAGAACAATCTGCAACCGTAGACTAAACAACGGGTTAGATTCGGATTTTCGAGGAGGTTTCCGATTTCGACGTATATATTCTCCAGTCAAAACAAACATGCACATGAAAAGGGTTACCATTTTGAAAACTATAACAAGATGGAGTCATCAAAAACGGATAATGCTATAACGATAACGTCACTGAAGAATGAAACTATCGATTAAATCAGCAACGGGGATAACCGTGCACAATTTATAACGTTATTTATCAAATCAGAGAGACGAGTAGAGATATTTTATCTAGGTGACTTGTTAATCATCAAGGGATTCCTTCACTTTTGGGGCTACTGGATTCTCACAATAAAGTGATCTTGTGTCTAACTTGGCCGATGTAGGAGGAAGAGATATAAACTATTTACAGTGACGCTTTTTGTGTAAGTGTAACGGAACAACAAAGTATATAAGAACGAGGAGACGAGCTGAGAAGATTTTCACTCTTTAAAGTTTATTCAAAGAGAATACATGGAAACAAACAAGGCAGATAACGAATATGGAATACAATTGCGACTAAACAATAACATGGTACAACAATAAGAAAAAGGAAATAAATCCAAACCCTTAATTTTAATTAGTTCTTTTAATCACTTTATTTCCATATTTCGATGGAAGTTTATTTCTCTTCTTGTATTTTACCCTCAAAAATAATATTTTCAAATTTAATGTGCATTCTTTTACACGTGTTTTGTGGCAAGTCTGGACAAATTTTTTTGTCAAACATTTCAATCATCAGAAAGTAGTAATAGTATGTACATGGTGGAATTGTGAAAAACATATCACATCAAAAACACAGGAGAAAAATACGGTGAAGTTCCAGTAGACCCCTATTCCTGTGGCTAAGTCTTGATCTCTATATGCGATACTTAAATATCAGAGGGTACATTAAAGTTTTCCTTTACTTGTCAAACGTTGAGTTAGTTAAGAAATGAGAACATTAATTTTTCTCTCCCGAAATTAACCAGTTAACTCTGTTATAGTATATTTCACTGTGGTTTCATAGTCTTATTGTATTCCAGGACAAATGTATATTTTTGTCCAACCTTGTGAATCATAAGAGAGTGTACACCATAGAGAATACCACTCTCTGATGATTGACTAGGTTAGACAAAAAATACATCTGTCTGAATTTGCCATGAAACACGTGTAAGAAAATTGAATATTAAATCTGAAAAACACATTTTTGAGTGTAAGATGAAATAAACAAAATGAACTCTCATCGAAATACGGAAATAAAGAGATAGTAATAACAAATGAAGATCATGGTTTTGGATTGATGTCTCATTTTCTATCATTGTACCATGTAATTAACAAAACATACATCTGTCCTAATTTGTTATAACAAAAATACATTTGTCCAGATTTGCCAAGTAACACGTGTAAGAAAAATGAATATTAAATTTAAAAAATTATTTTTTACAATAGAAGAGACATAAGTTTTTAACAAAAGAATAAATAAATAAAAAAAAGAAATGTTTTAGGAATCGGAAATGAGGCTCAATTTTTTCCGTTTCCGATACCAAAAAAAAGTTGCTATTTTTTGGATTTCCGATTTATATTCCCGATATATATATATATATATATATATATATATATATATATATATATATATATATACCTATCAACATCTATAAACCGATCGTATACAAAACATAAAACTACTCAACGATTGTTGACATGTCGAAAATTCCAACAAGCAAACAAGCTAGATATTTGCAACTGTTTCGATCGCCGTTGCCGATCGATTCTATCGCAATACAAAAGAGAGTGTTCATTCAAGCCTCAAACGTAGGCGTCTCTCACTATGACAGCCATGTTTATTGAGTTTCGCTTATAAGATTTTAATATTTCTAAGACAAAAGGCCAAACACGAGAGCGGAATAAATAATTAAGTCTTCATTCACACTGGTTTTACATTCTGATGCACATGGGTACAAACATAGAGACATATATATATATATATATACAAACATTGTTAAACATGCATATATATATATACATTTATACATACACATACATATATATATATATATATAAACTAACATTGTTAAAGATATATATGTGTGTGTGTGTGTTGGATTCCCCATTCTTTCAGGGTACTCGGTATGGTCCAAGCAAAAAGTACAAAGAACAGAACGTATATGAAAAAATGTTGGTTTTCTTTATTTGCCATTACTGAATGGTTTACGCCGGCTACGCACACATATTAAACAATCTTTTGACATACTTTTGTCTCGTTAAAGTCTTTTTCTTGCTGAAATCACAGACTTGGTTTACACTAGAAACTCGTTCGTATATACACCTGATTGGAAAGCAATTTGCTCTGCATTGTCTATCCGAGCGTGAATTGAAGCAATTGTTCTACAAGCACTTTAGTGAAGTACAAGTCAGGGGATTCCTTCATTGTACAAACTTGCTTATCAGCCGCATTTTTAGGCAGCGGACACCAAAGTCTCACATCAAGACGGGCTTGAGTACCATAGCCAATAAAACTTCATCGGTGTCATAAATATTGGTAAACTCGCATTTTTTCCGGTACATCGATACTCTGATCACTCTTCGCGTTTTTGAAACCGTCGTTGTTCAAGTCCCTTTTGCACTGCAGAACCTTCTCCTTTTTAACAGTTATCAAGTCGCCTTTATTTCTTTCTCGACGTCCCATCCACAATGGACTCGTTTATGATTCATTTTTGCCACTCTTCATTATCTTACATATGTATCTCTCCCTGTTATGTACAACAATTATATATATATATATATATATATATATATATATATATATATATATATATATAAACATGTAAAAAATAAGAATAAAAATTGTACAAAATACAGTATCTATTAAGTCATCAGTTGTTCAAAACAAGGGGTATTAAATAAAAGAAATAGTTTTCTTTCCTTAAGCCATGACCTTATAGATACTGCATTTTGTAATTTTTTTTCTAATCTTTTACGTGTTTATATAATTTATATAATATTAGTAGTAGTAGTAGTATTTCCTGTATCTACATAAAATTTTATAAAAAAATATATTTTATGTATCGATTTTCAGTATTTACTCAAAGTGCTCAATTCTTTAGTTAAGCTAGGTAGTAAGTTGTGAAAATATATCCATGGAAATTGAGCTACACAGAGTCTTCCGCGGTTCATCCCTGTAGAAAATTGTCAGGCTGAAATGCATGTAGTTTGTTTTGTTGGCTGTTTTTTATATATACACGTGGTGTTTAGTCTAGCTTGTAAGCCAACTAGCATTTTGCATTCTCCGGACTGAATGTTTTGTATTTCGCTGTTTTTCGCTTTTTCCACGGATCTCTACACATTACGATTACATGGATCTATCTGAGTGCTATTGCTCGGAATACCCGGACTTTATGCATGACATTTAAACATTTGAGTATGTTGAATAGTTCCATATTTCTATTGTTAATATAACATCATTTCATTGGGGTTGATTACCCTAATTAGGAGCTATTTTATCCAAAAAGCCTTTATATATATATATATATATATATATATATATATATATATATATATATATATATATATATATATATATATGTGTGTGTGTTACCGGTAATACATACTCTTTATCCTCTGATGAGAAGAATTTATCTTTGAAAATCAATGGATTTGAGATTTCTCCTTGTGTTCGAACTAGTGATTATTTAATACAATTTGTAATGCCAGATCATAGATAACATTTATTTTTATCTATGACCTTAATGACACTCTCCCACTTACTCACACCCATCCTCTTTCTCCATGAATCTTTACTTTTTCTAACTCATTCCTTTTTTTCCCCTCACATTTTTAACACAGCAAGCTGATGAAACTTTCTCATTTTCCAAATATTTCAAATATTTCTTATCCTATCACAACACATCTCTCCTCTCCCCCTCACCCATTCCCCCTCTCAACCACTTCTTTCGTACCCTCACTCTTCCATACATCCCATTCTCAAATCCCCTCATTTTCTCAAAATCCACTCTAAGACCGTAACTTTCGCCCATCCACCAAAATCACAGGCCCCCATCCTTCTCTACACACCCTCCATTTCTCTGCATACACCCCCACACAAACATTCCAACTTATTTTTCCCCTTCAGTCTTGACCGCAGCCACCTGTTCAAATACCTCCTTCCTTCCTCTCCTCCACCCCTCCACTCCCTCACTCATTGCCATCCACATTATTCCTGCTCATCCCCCTCACCTCTTTCTCTTACTACTAGCCACAGTATCCTTGCTCACCCCCATCTTTCCACTTCTTCCCAACTCATTTTCATAAACATTCATTTTTCATTCCTCACTAAGCACGGACGTCCACCCTACTGTTTTCTCCAGTAGTGACTACTATTTTCTTCCTTTTTCCCAATATGTCAACCCTATATGTGTTTGTACTTGCATGACATTTTTCTTTACATTATCATCCTGATGAAGTCTTATAAATAAAGACGAAACGTTGTTGTACACATAAAAAAAAATCCATTTTTTGGTTTTTCTTTTTCATTTTCCCATTACGTCGGATTACCTTCATCCTTCTCTTCCCATATATATATATATATATATATATATATATACAGGCGAAGGTAATAAAGCAAAGAGTGTAACGATTGGAATATCTATTATCAGTATAAGGCAATATTATCATAAGTAGTGATACTATTTAATTCTAGGAACAAAAGTATGCATGAAAGGGTTGATTGGACAATAAAATTATCTCTGACTAATCAAGAGCAATGAAATTTGGCGAGGAAAAGCGAAAAGTTCGTTTCATGTTTTCTGTACACATGGAGAATCGATAAGAAAGTACTATTTTATGATTTTGGTAATCATGTAATACTATTGCTTGCCGGGGGAGTGTGAACTCGATTATCCAAATCGTGGAGATTTTTCTGGAAAGGGCTGTCAACGTCCTGCAACGGTACCCATCTCCCAAAGTGGCAACGATAGGCACATTCCTTTAATGAAAGGGTTAATTATACCTGGTCTGGTATTTCGGTGGTTGCACAGCGATGTTATTAGGCGTCTTTAGGCTGACTTCATTAATTCTCTTCAAAATCTAGGCTGGAATGGAAACTTTGTAATTAGGAAACAACATATTAATTTATACATAAAAATATGAATTATTCATTTCCGAAGAAACTTTTTAAAACTCGAAATTGCTGTCGTGTGCTTATTTATAGGCAAAACTAAAATATTTCGCTGCAATAAAACGGGAAGGAGAGAGAGGAGAAAAGAAATAGGGTAAGAGAGAGAGATGCATGAAAAGAAGGGGGATACAGATAATGTTACTGATTCTCTTAATTTCCACTGTCGCATGCGACAGACTTATTTGAGTCAGCCCTTTGATAATACCCAGTCGAGTATTTTGGCAGTTGCACGGCGGCGTCATTAGGCCGGACTTATTAATACTCTCCTGAGAATTAATCATTTGCTGGGACCATCGGCTTTTGAAAATTAAGGCTTGTAATGAGGGAACAACACATTACTTTATATATCAAAAATATCATTTATTAATTCCCGAAGAACATTAAAAACCTCGAATTTGCTGAATTAAACTCGTCTGTCGCGTACAAATTCAAAGACTAAACTGTTTTTCAAACCTCTCGTCGTAGACTAAGTGAGAGGGAGAGGAGAGAAAAAGAGATATAAAGAGAGAAGGAGAGAAAAGGAAAAACACAGGGAAGATACAGCCACCATTGTGTCTGAGTTTCAATATATCTCGGGTGATATTCTGTCTGATTTTTTACCATCGCTTCTGCCACTGAATTTATCTGACATTTGACCTTTAAATGTCCAAAACATAACCGAGGCTCTGATACGCTGCCATGATTGAAGTGCAGAGCGGTTACAATTCGTGCGTGTCTCCTCCAAAGGGCAGTTCAAGTTAGGTTAAAGGCATTTAAAATGTGGAGAGTCCAAGCTCCTGCAAAAAGAGACTATCGTCGTGCCATAACTATATAAAGCGATTTTACTTACACATTCCTTACATATTCCAGTTGTTTCCTTTTCAGAAGATTTGTCAGACCTTTTTTGTTTATGAACTAAAACCGAAAGTATCAGTTTCTTGCGATATTGACAAAATATGTGTCCGACCTTGCATAAAAAATTAAATAAAAGATTAAAAATTATTAGAAAAAGCAAATAAATGAATACTGTTAGAATAAAGTTAAATAAAAATAGTACATAATGTTCGATTACACCCAATATTAAAAAAAAAATTAAATAGATAATACTAAAACAGGAAAAAATTAATTGAATAGCGTCCTTAGCTGTTATCGACCTCCTTCACAAAAATATATAAAAATGGTTAATTTAAATCAAACAAATATAACACTTCATCAGTTAAATCAAATATGAAATTTTGAAAAAAAAACATTTACTTATAGTTTTATTCCATTTGCTGCGGATATTAATATTTACTGTGTTATAAGCATATAACAATATTACCATTCCGCACGTGTTTTAGAGATTTGAAACACCTACTATTTGATAAAGAGGTATTTCATCGAAATATATTATTGAACACGGTCACATCACTGTATAGAGTTCTTGACAAATCAGGTAAGATTTACTATAAAAAACACTTGTTTGTGCCTTACTTCTCAACGCTGACATATTTCTTGTATTGTGATAGCTTTTTAATATTCGTATATATATTCTTTTATCATTCGGTTGCCGTAAACAGACATCTGTGTAAACATTGAGATTAGAACGGGTACTGATTTTTCGAAAAGGCGATAAAAATAGCATATACGCGATAAGAATTGTTTTTTTCTTTTTTGTAGATTGTGAACGATATAGGAAAGTGTTCTACTCTAATAGCGGCTTTACTTGAACTGGTTTACTATTGCAATTTCCTTATTGCTCGTTGTTTCCCGACTGTACCAACATGCATACATTTAAATGCAATATGAACAATCATCTCGCTACACAACTCCCCACTAAAGATGTCCCTGTAGGTATGACCCCTAATTCAACGTAGCCCTTTACATTTCAGTCGAAATATGTCTTGTTTGGCGTGAATACAAGTAAACATAAATAAAAAAGAATGGTGAGACGCTATTTTAGTAGTAAGTATCTGAAGAAAAACACATTTTAAATGAGTAAATATGCAAGTATTATCGTAGTGTTTTTTTTTAATGGCGACATAAAGAGGTGGAAGAGGTGGAATGAGATGTACGTGTGTTTTCCTATTAATGCGTAATACTAAATAAATTTTAACTCCAAAACGTTCAGCATGTCATAATCTTTAAAATAAACAATTTTGATTGCCAGTGCACATTTTCTTTATCGCTTTTTCGAGCAATTTTTCGCCGACTCTAATCTCAACGTTTACCGAATGTTGATCATTATATAAAGCGAGTTTACTTACGAATTCCTTTCCTAAAATATTTCAGTTTTCGTTTTAAACATTTTATTTTTCTTAACATACAGTGTTAAAACGACAAAAACTCATGCAGGTATCAAATGTTGTAAAAACATTTTTATTCGTGAAGGGAATTCCTCGAGTTAAACGTGCAATTTGTTCAGGTTGTGTGTCTTATTGTATTGAGATTCTCATGGATGGCTCTGCTCTTCAGAGGAAATCGATTCTTAAACTTCTTGGTCTTTTTTTCTCATCAAATTTTTACTTTGGAGGTTTTTGATAGTTTGGTCAACGGCAAACGTGTCCATTTTGTGTAAAGTCTGGGCATCTTTAGTGATGTGCAGTATAGCGTTTATGGTTTTGTTCAACTGCCGATCTTTTAACTGTTGTAACTGAGTGGATATGTCGGTTTATGGATAATACAGAAAAGGGTAGAGCCATTGTGCTTGACATTTTGAAGGCGTTCGACAGAGTGTGGCATTCTGGTCTCCTACATAAAGTTCAGGGTTATGGTTTTAGTTGTGAGGTTCTTGACATTATTAAGTATTTTCTTTCTGATAGAAGTTTGCGAGTAACTTTGGACGGTGTCCCTTTATTCTCTTTTCCTATCAATCCCGGTGTTCCCCAGGCCCAACACTGTTTCTTCTCTATATAAATGATCTTCCAGAGCAAATTGTTCAGAAAATTAACATATATGCCGTAATAGTATTTATAGAAGAGACTTAGCCAAGCAACATCACGTATGTGAGAGAGAGGATGCAGAGTAGAAGAAAGAGTGGGGATAATTAAATTACAGGTACGCTTCTGAACCTTATCAAGAACCCTAAAATTGGACAAAGATTCATCAGCCCAAATATGACAACAGTACTCCATATATAGTCTGATGGTAGATTTTTAGAGCTAGAGAATAGCCTAAGGTGTGAGAAAGTGTTTGGGCGATAGAGAGAACCGACTTTAGAGAAGCAGAAAGAGCAATGAATCTAATGTATGAACTCCAAGACAGATTTGATCAGAAAGAATAACCAAAAAGTCGATTTCTCCTCAAGAAAATAGCCATGAGATTGAAATATATTTTTTAGTTTTGAACGAAAAGGAGATACCGTCAAATACATAGCATTTATTATTTTGACGAATAGAAAAAAATAACACAACAATTACGAAGCTAATAAGTTTATTTTCATCTTTATGCAAAAAAAAAGCGGCTATGATTGTTTACTTAGAAAAACATAAAACAACGCCCTTGGAAAAGGGAGCCGTAATCAATGAAAGCGTAGCGAAGCTTCGTGGAGATTTATTGATATTAGACGAATAGAGTTGCGATGTGAAACAGGTTCGTTCAAAGCAACAATTGATGCGTGAGGAAAATTAACAGACCATGACAATAATGATCTCATATATTAAGTTATTATAAATAAACTATGAAAGGGTGACCCGTTGCGTCTCCTACTGAGCTGTGGTTACATTATTTGTAGTTATAAAAAAGTGAGTTGCAAAGCCAATCAAACATAAAGAAATAAAAAGACAAAACACAAAATTAGTCACTTTCTGCTCTCTATACTCCCTTTCTCTCAAACTCTTCTCATTTATTTTATTTTTTGATGCAGGGTTTAATAGAATTACTGCTTGTTATGATATTCCGTTTTTTATTCGTTTGATCACCCACTGAGCTCCGGTTAAATCGCGTGAATGAGGGAAAACGTGAGTTTGCCAAGCCAGTTAACATAAGAAATAAAGAGACAAAAAAATGAGTCGCTTTCTGCTCCCATCTCTCTTTTTTTCTTTTCCTCTCCAACTAAACGTTGCATAGTATTAGTGGTTGTGATATTTTCTTTTCGTTTCTGTTGGATCACCCACTGAGCGACGGTATGAGGTAAGAGTTGTTTGGATGAGGAAAAATGAGTTTGCAAAGCCAGCAAAATATAAAAGATCAACAGATAACAAAGTAGTCACTTTCTGCTAGCTATATTCCTCTCTTTCACTCTTTCTTTCTCTTTTTTCTCTCTTCCTCTCCAACTACAAATTTAATAGTAGTACTGCTTGTTATCATATTCCCTTTTATTTATAATTGATTATTCCAATCGTTTTATTCTTCCCTTTCTTTATTACCTTCGAGGGACAGGGACAAAGTGACGGAAGCGAGAGTGATAGATTCCACATAAAATAAGCGTAATGGTCAAGCACGATACAGTGAGAGAGGGTGAAAGTGATAGACCCAAACATAGTGAGAGATGCTTCACTTGGTGAGTTCATTTCAAATTATAACTAATTAGAAGAACTAAATTTGAACTTTTTCAAACATAACACAATCCCCAGAGCGAGGAATATTTTAACATGTATTTTGTGTGATCAAAATATATAGAAAGAAAGACGTTGTTTCTGGTTTGGTTTTGTGGCTTTCCCCCATATTTTGCCACAGAAGTGTTTTGTTTCTATCAGGTCCGGTTGTTCTGTTATGTTTTCTGTTGCGGTCTTGTGGTGGTCACCCATATCTTGCTCCAGACGTGTATTAGATTTCATGGGTGTAATTATTTCAGATGTAAACCTGTATTTGGGATGGTTGAGTAAGGATGCATTTGAACTCACCTTACCTGCTGTTAGTCCTTTTCCTCCTGGTTCTTATCTTTATTCTCTATCTCCTCTTCCTCCTTACCACCACCTCCTCCTATTCTTCTTCTCCTCTTACGTCCTCCTTATCAGTCTTCTGCGTCTCATCCTACCCTCCTCCTCCGTCTTCTACTCAAACATTTTTCCATCCTGTTAATCTGTAGTTAAATAAGAGTACATTTGAACTAACTTTACATTATGTTATTCCTTTTCTTTTCTTCTTCTTCTTCTTCTTCTTCTTCCTCTTCGTCATTTTCTTCTTGTTTTTCTTGTTTTTCTTTTCTTTCTCCTCTCCCTCGTCACCACCACCTCCTCTTATTTTCTCTTCCTCTTATCGCCTTCCTCAACTTCTCCTCCTTCGTATTCTACTTCTTATACTACCATTTTCCTCCTTCTTCTCCTCGCCCTTTTTCTTTCTCTACCCCCTGTCTATTATGTTTTCTTATTAATTTATCCCTCCCCTTTCCCATTTTACCTCCCCCTCCTCATCTACTACTTCTCATCCTACCTTCGCTCTCCGTCTTTTCCTCATCTCTTTTTCTTCTGTCTATTATATGTTCTTATTCCTTTATAGGCCTTTCTCTGATGTGAAAGCGCATTTTCTTCTTTAACATTATAGGAAAAAGTTAAACAATATAGCAGCACATCATATGGAACTAACAAAGTCTTTCGCACACAAACGCGTTATTATTTGGCCGAATAGAAAACCAATTAAAAAGACAAATGAAATAACTCTGTATTCATCTTCACGCGAATACAAATGTGCGCTTAGCAAAAGGCAAAGGAATTAATGAAAACGTAGCAGAACAGTTGAAAGATTCAATCATCAAACGAGAACGAAAAGGAAACACTTAAAGATTGATCAAAATTAAAAGAGTGTAACAATTATAATAAATAAAATTCACACTCACTCACGTACACGCACACGCACGCATATATATATATATATATATATATATATATATATATATATATATATATATATATATATGTGATTATTTTTATTTACACAAACATGTACAAAATCTGCGACACTGGCATGTCGATGTTATCGATCAACAGTTATTACGAACTTAGATCTCATCAGGCACAGTTTGAATCCGATCTTAACCTTAGATCATATTTGGAGAGAATGAAATGGAGAAAAAAGAAGAAGGAAAAGAAATTTAAAATTTCAAAGTTTGGAAAGTCACGTGGTTGTGACTGTTAAGAATCAGAATGTTAAAGTCAAAACCAAAATCGAAAAATAATAATAATAATAATAATAATAATAATAGTAATAATGATAATAAAATAATTTAAAAAATATCAAAATAAAAGATAATATATAAAATATAGAATATATAATATAAGATAAAATAAAATAAAATAAAAAAAGATTAATTAAATTTTAAAAAGAGCGAGATATAATAAAGGGTAGAATAAAAAGGATAGATAGATAGATATGTAACGATACACGCCTACAGATCTTATTTTTCAAATAACGAATCTTCCATTGCGACACGTCTCTTAAGGCTCTCGGCATCAAATAACATAATGTTCACATATAACTTTTATAAATCTTATTCCACATATAAAAAAGTACTGTTCACAGTCTCGAAAGAGTTCTTTTACCATTTATAAACGCTACAGTTACACTTACATCAAATCACGGAAAGTTCATTATACATTTCTTAAAGTTCCTAAAAAGTTCTTCTCAAATAAATCTCAAGGTTTACCTTATCTTATCTTCTGTTCTCTTCTTTGGCCTGTGATTCGTCTAGTCTTCGCTGGCTGTGTCGTCTTGATCGAAGGAAGAGGTCTGTCTCAGACAGAATGAATACACGAGACACGAATTTTTTGAAGGGAAATTTCATACAAGTTTCTTTATTTTCACACAAGTTTCTTATTTCTTAGTTCGCTTGCTGTCAGGGGGATTCCGGTTTCGACTCTCTCCTACTTCGGCTATTTTCTGGTTCCTTTCGGGATATCTTCTGCCCTCCCAGAACGGGGCCTTACCAGTTTGCCGGCTACATGCTCGCACCCGGTCTGAACGGTATCGCCTCTAAGCTCAGACTGATTCTAAAAAGCTAAGTTCTTGTTTTCCGTGGTGACGTAATCATCATTCCCACGCACGAGATGGGGACAAAAACGACTCACTCTGATCTCTGACTCAAAGGTCACGTCAGGTGTCTAAATTTATTATGACTATTCTTGGATCAAACTCTTCTCTGAACTCACTTCTGAGTCCAGAAACAAAACCTATTTTTCAATAACAAAATTAGCTATTTGATACTAGTTAACCTACTGTGCCTTGCATAATGGCGCCCTACAGTACTGTAACAGATAGATAGATAGATAGATAGATAGATAGATAGATAGATAGATAGATAGATAGATAGATAGATAGATAGATAGAAAATGAAGTAACATCGTCTACAAGCCAAATGGCCCAGACAAAAAATGCAATAACGATGTGTCAAAAAATTCGACGGTTTCTTCTACAACTACGGCTAACGTCTATGGAAATCCTTTTCATCACGTATGCGTGTGTGCGCGCATATGTGTGTGTGTGTGTGTGTTGGGGGTGCAGGGGTAGTTTACACATTGGGCCACCAATTTTATTTATTTATTTATTTATTTATTTAACCCCAACTGTTTTATTTTCATTTAAACTTATTCAAATTATCATTAATTAGATAATAAATCATAACAAATTAATTAAGTTTACACAATTAGTGGTAATAATAATAATAATAATAATAATAATAATAATAATAATAATAATAATAATAATAATATCGATAATCTATATATATATTGTGTGTATTTTGGCAGCATTTTCTCATTTATGCAAACATTGTTAAAAATAACAGAATTCGTCTGTTAAATTATACTTTATTTAATTTTTCAATTTGTCTGGTGTATTTTTGTAATAAAATGTGTTTATGTAGATAGCTACAACAATACTGGAAGCTATCTACATAAAAACACAATAACCTAAAATTAATAACATCACATATGAAACCAGTGGCAATATTTTAAAATGCTTAACGTAATACGATTTCATTCTGTAATGCAACTCTGACGTCGCTGAATTAAAATCATCAACGTCTTTCCTAGAACAATAGGAAAAAAGTTCTCTGCACGTTTCTCCGTCGTCTTTTAAAAGAATTCTCTTCTTTCACCAGCTTTTTGTTCATTTGCTGTCGACACCTGAAGATGATTCGACGAAGAATCAAAAACGTTCGTGAAACCTATGGGATATTTATAATTTTATTTTTTGTTTAATACAAAAAAGACCATCAGAAAAATTGAAAAAATAGTAAAATGTATTGATAAAACTAACGAATTCTGTTTAATATACACTGTTTATATATATATATATATATATCAATCACTTACATTCAGTCACTGTCGTATGATAGCGCAGGGGTAAAGGCGCCGACTGTCAGCTCGACGGTTGAGTTTCAATCCTGGTTTAAGGCACTAGCTGAAGAGCTGTGATACAGCAAAACAGTCTGTATGTGGATGACTACATATATATATATATATATATATATATATATATATATATATATATTAAGTTATTAATATATATTTATGGCAACTAAGCTACACAGAGGCGTCCGCTGTTCATCCCCTTACGGAATCGTCAGGCTAAACAGCTTTAGCCTTACTATCTAGTTCTCCTCACGTATTGAGCACTGTTGAAGTCAATACTGAAAGTCGATACATGATATATTATACCTCCTTATATATATATATATATATATATATATATATAATTTCACTATTTCATGTATGCATATAAAATTTTATAAGACGATATTATTTTTTATGTAGAAGTGAGATAGCAAACAGCTGCCTGCACCAAATAAAATTTACCTAAGGCTAATATAACATAAATAGATAAATAAACAAATAAGTAAAAAAAACTAAACTATACTAAAATCTAACAACTTAAAAACTAAAACGTAAAACAGAAATACCAGGAACGACGTGTTAAAATAAGTTTATCCATTATATTGACACAACAAAGAAACAGGATATATGGAAAACAGAACAATAGAACTAACCGGACCTTTGTCCGTGAGAAGAATCTGATTGGTTAACTAGCTAGCCCTATATATTTAAAAACACCCGGCAAAACAAACTCCATGTATTTTAGCCTGAAGATTCCCTCGGGGATTAAACGCGGAAGCCTCTGTGTAGCTTAATTGCCATACATATTCTTTCATAACTTACTATATATATATACATATATATATATATATATATATATATATATATATATATATATATATATATATATATATATATATATGTGAATATTTTTATACAGATAGAGAGGGAGAGAGAATAATAGAAGAATACCACGAACAAAAGAATGTTGCAAGAAATGAGTTTGTTTCCTTTGAAATTGAACAGTTTTTAAGACTTTCTATGTTCTTAAGGATAAATAGGAGGTTTTTCTTTCCCATTTAGTACAGCTGTCACAGTTGTCGCATCGATTAGCGCGTTTGTATCATGACAGTAAATACTGACTGGGGTTAGGGGTCAAAGTTAGGGTTAGGGTTAGGGTTATGCGACTGGCGGAGCAAGTATATAGACACAGTAATCATTATTGTTAATATAAAAGATAATATATATAAAAAGATAACAATTGATTATATATATATATATATATATATATATATATATATATATATATTTGTGTATATACGTGTGTGTGTGAAAGACAAAAATAAAAGCAAATTAAATACAGAATAAATAATTTACAAACGAGAGATTAACTGGTTTTGCTCGTATTAACGAACGTCTTTAGAAAAATGTCGATCCGAACGAAACTAATAAATCTCGCGTTTTGTGATGATTTATACCTGTATTAAATTTATTTTTCCTTTTGTCTTGTGTACACATCTTGTTTTCACGGCATTTTATTTTATTATATATCGGCATTTTATCTTCATATATATATATATATATATATATATATATATATATATATATATATATATATATATATTAAGTCATATTTGGCAAGAACACATTCTTCGCAGAATTTCATTTTATGATATGTCGTGCATTTTATTCTCATATATATTTAAATATGTATATATACATATTTAAATATATATGAGAATAAAATGCACGATGTAAAATGAAATTCTGTGAAGACAGAATGTGTTCTTGCCAAATATGACTTAAGGGAAGGATCCAGTTTTTATCTTGCCTGATGAGATCTTAGTTTCTAACAGTTGTTGATCGATAACATCGACATGCCAGTGTCGCGGATTATATACATGTCTGTATTAATAAAAATATTGATTATATATATATATATATATATATATATATATATATATATATATATATATATAATACATATCTAATTAATATACGATGGGCGTTCAATAAGTAATGCCCGTGACCCATTTCCCATACCAGTAGATTAATGAAATTTTGCTCAGTTATTAGTCTTTCCCTACATAAAAACCACGCAGAGTTATGCATTTCTCTAATCGTTTGATGCAGCTCTGCACACCGTTTTTGTAGAACAGCCCAGGTTGGTCTTCTAACCACATCATAACTTCAGAAATCAAGGCTGCATCATCTGGAAAACGCTTTCCTTTCAAAAACAACTTCATGGCTTGGAGGAGATAAAAGTCAGAGGGTGCAAGTTCAGGAGAGTAAGGAGGATGGGGAGGATTACATAGCCACACGCCCGTGCTTCTGATCTGGCGACATGCGAGTTGTGGACCGGAGCGTTGTCCTGCAGGAGGAGGATACCTTTAATGATTTTGCCCCGCCTCCTGATTTTGATAGCTTCTCTTAATTTCATCAAAAGTGAAGCGTAATAGGCTCCTGTAATTGTGGTTCCCTTTGCCAGGAGATCTGTCATCACTACTCCATCCTGGTCCCAGAAGACTGTGAGCATGACCTTGCCAGAGGAGGGCTGCACCTTTGAGTCCAAGTGCTTCCACTGCATTGACTGGGCTTTGGTCTCTGGATCATAGTGATGGACCAAGTGTTATCCTGTGTAATCAGTCCTTTGATAAACTTTGACGCATCTTCTTGGCACATCCTCAAATTCATCCTCGAGCACTCGACGCGTTCGTGCTTCTGGAAAGGTGTGAGCATCTTGGGAATCCATCTGACAGACACCTTATGCATATGCAAATAGTCATGAATGATAGTTTTCACAGACCCTGTACTAATCTTGGGCTATTTGGCGAATAGTAATGCGTCGATCTTCCAAAATGGCAGCCTCCACTTGACGGACAGATGCCTCATCAATGGCAGAAGAGGGACGATCAGCGTTTTATAAGGTCATATGATTGGACATCATCACTATAAGTTTCTTTCATTTCATAAAAGTCTCCTTTGGTGTGCGTCCTTACAAATACAAAAGCCGGATCACTGCGCGACACTCAACTGGCTCCATTTCACACCTGACTCAGTTCAAACACCTGTAAATCAGAAACCACAATTAGCTCAGAGTTGTATTTTGCAACATAATCCATAGAGATATAAATCATTACACATGCAAAATTTCATCTACATAAAACAAATTGGAGTGGGTCAGGGGCATTACTTATTGAACGTCCCTCGCATATATATATATATATATATATATATATAATTAATATATATATATATATGTATAAATATATATATATAATATATATAATATATATATAATTAATATATATATATAATATATATAATATATATATATATATATATATATATATATATATATATATATATATATATATATATATATATATATATATATATATATAATATACAGTGTAACCCGGATATAAGAGAACTGTCGGGACCGGAGAATAAGTCTCTTATATCCGGTTTTCTTCTTATATCTGGGTATTGTCTATTTTGTTTATGTAAGTATAGAAACACCATATATAGTTTTTTTACGCACCGAACACTAGTTTATTTAACAGTTATAGACATAAAAAAATACTTTTCAATCAGTTTTCACAAATAATTCAGTCAAAAATTACTTTTTCTTAAAAAAAGGCAGTCATTTTGGATTGTACACAAATCTCTTTGTTAAACCCGGATATAAGAGAGCTGTCGGGACCGGAGAATAAGTCTCTTATATCCGGGTTCGCCTTCTAACAACAACAAACAAAAACTTTTTTACGAATATTTTACGGATATGGCTCTAGTGAAGGTCATAGAAATACTCACCAATGAGGTGAGAAAATTTAGCAACGTCTTTTGACTGATTTACGACATCACACTGTCACTCAAAACGAACTCTCTTATATTAGGGAGGACGGGACCGGAGAAGAAGTATCTTATAGCCGGGTTTCTCTAATATCCGGGTCTCTTATATCGGGGTCTAATTGATAGACATTAACACAGGCTGTAATTTGGGACCAGAGACAATGTCTCTTATATTCGGGTTTCTCTTATATCCGGTGCTCTTATATCCGGATACTGATCAATAACCAATTTTGAAATGTACTACCGGGAATCGAAAACGATTGTCACCGAGTTGCAAGGACGCCCCGTGCAGTCGCTTTCGCTGGTGAGGCCGGTGAGACATCCAGAGTGCACGAGGGTAAGAGTGTGAGAAAAGGATAATGTCGACATTATACATACAATGAAATTAAGCAACTCAAGAAATTTTTTGTATCTTCGAAATTTCGTTTTCTGCAGAAGGTGACTTTTAAAAAAGCTAGGGGGATTCTCCAACAGAAGAAAGAAAATAAAAGGTTCCATTTTTCTTATGTCACTTGTAATTCGTTCATAAGCTATTAGCTTCGTGGCACATAATTATTAGAAGCAATGTCACGCATAATCTTTTGAACAACATTACAAGCTTGAGTATATTACATACACTAAGTACAATTGGGTTCAATAACTTTCAAAAAACATTACAGGTTAAGCGTCAGATACTAAATTATCTGATGCAAATGATAAGAGCGTTCGTTTAATATCTAGACCGGGAGTGTTGAAAAGGTAATTTGACAGAAGTAAGTGCACTTGGTACGGACACGCACCTGGTCGGAAGAAAACATAAGTAATCGTTGGTTTAAGTCGGGCAACCTGGTCGGAAGAAAACAAAATAACATGATTGATTGTCAAAAAATAAAATAATCGCTGGTTGAAGTCGGCCCAGCTTGTCAGAAGAAAACAACAAAACATTATTAATTGTGACAAAATTAAATAATCGTTTGTTAAAGTCGACCCATCTGGTTGGAACAAAACAACGTAACATGATTGTTGTCGAAAATAAAATAATCGTTGTTTGAGATCGAGCAACCTGACCGGGAAAAACAAATATAGTCGATTATCAAAAATAAAATAATTGTTGATTAGAACCACTTGCAAAATATTAGCGGCAGAAAGAAACATCCACTCGGCGAATAAAACACCACGGACAGCAAAGTCCCGGAGTGGACGTTTGCGGGTGAAGTCGGGGCTCACAAATTCTTATATAATAACAACCCGAAATTGATACCGGCAGTGAGTTGTCGATTTTGGCCTGAGTAAAAAACGCCTGTCAAATTCTAATGCGTACCTCTTTCTTTCTGCATTAACCAACACTTCTTCACCGTAACCGACAATAAAAATATACTATTATATTTTAGTATATCAGTGCGGTGCCTTTCTTTGAAACACGGGAGAAATACTACACGCTATTATAATCAGTTCTAATTTTGAGGGTCTATGATTCAATGCTTACTACATATAATAACTAACAATGACTTAATAATTAATTAACACTTATATCCGACAATGCCTGACGGAACGAGGACAATCTACCCCCGTTACTCATGTGTTTACTAAATGAGCTGTATAATATTAACAAATACATATTGAATTCGTTTTTAAAAAGAAATAGGATCTTAAGACTAACATTTAAATATTACGGTATTGTTTGGTCATTGCAAAACGAAACAAGAATGAAAATAAAAATACGACTGGGCAACGCCAGATATGTAGAGCTTTATGATAACTAATCGTGACTCAGTGGAAGAAATATTTTTTAGCTCGAATGATCGTGGGTCAAAAAGCTGGATCAACGATAGGATTTTGATTCCATCATAAATTGACTCACCGAGAAAAGACCACGAGCTATTTTCAGAACGTTGAGTGAAGCCGTAGTTATTGTCATATCAGCATTGCAAGTAAAACAATGCGATGCCTTTCAGCATGTTTTGACATGTCAGATAGAATCATAACTAGCCGTATCTTACCGATGTTGCCCGGAAGTCATCAAACTTTTATTTGTTTCACTTTTTTTTTTAACTATGTCACATGTTTTAATATTTTTTTCGCATTAATTTTAAGATAGAATTAAAAAGTTAGTTGACTTTTTATTCGACAGTTTGAATGCTTCTAAATTAAAATTCTCTCTTATGTTTCAACTATTAAAAAAATATTAAGACGGGTAACTTGTTTGGGAAGAAACCGAAATGCATTATAGTAAATTTAATTTCGTAATTATGTTTTATATAGTTTTTAAAAAATCGTTTTATTTTATAGTATATCGGTTTATTACAACAATTTTTTGAATTATTACAAATACATAAAATAATGGGTAAGTCACATAGATGCGAATAACACACATATACACGAAAAATGGCCTCATCATTTTATTAATATACGGATTAGTAATATATATATATATATATATATATATATATATATATATATATATATATATATATATATATATACATACATATATATATATACATAATCATTAATATTATTATCATTATTATTACTATTATTATTACTATTACTATGAGTAATATTACTATTATTATTGCTATTATTACTATTATTATTACTATATCTATTACTACTATTATTATTACCTTTACTATTACTATTATTAGTAGTATTGTTACTATCAGTATTATTATTAGTATTAGTATTATTACGATTATTACTACGATTATTACTACTATTATTACTATTATTATTACTATTTTAATATTACTATTATTAATATTATCATTATTATTACTATTATTATAATGACTATTATTATTACTATTATATAACTATTATTTCTTTTAATATTACTATTATTAATATTATTATTATTACTCGTATTACTCTTGGTATTATTACTATTATATCACTATTATTAATATTATTATAATTATTACTATTATTTTTATAACTATTATTTTTACGATTATTACTATTATTATTTTTTAATATTACTACTATTATTATCACTATTATTCTTACTAGTATATCAGTATTATTACTATTATTATTACTATTATTATTACTATTATTATTATTATTATTATTATTACTATAAGTATTATTACTATTATAGCACTAGTATTATTATTATTATTATTATTATTATTATTATTATTATTATTATTATTTGTACTCACTAGTAGTTCACAAAAAAGTCATCGTCAGTGATTACTCACTGATAATAATTAGTGGTGTTCCCTGGAGTCTTAGTGAAAACAAGCTTCCCCAGATTTCCAGTACTCTCCACCTATTTTCGATAACCATTGCAAATGACTTTGCGGTATCGCAACAGCCGTTTATCATTGATTTCTTGCTGGTAACAACCATTAGTCTCCTCTGGGATTTTGGTGGCAATAAGCCTCCTCAGTGTCCTGGTTCCATCTAAACTTTTCCAATGTAGGTCTGGTTAGTGCTATCCCTCCTCGATTTTCCCAACTTCCTTGACCCGTTACAAATATTTTGTGCGGTATCAGCCGTGGCTAGTAGCATCATTTTTTCTTGTGGAGGGTATTCAGCTTGGATTCATGTGGAACTGCACTTTCTATGGGTTTGTTTTCTTCCTATTGTAACTTCCATGTGACTGGTTACCGTTCATAGATTATGCTTGTTGGTTTCCGCATTCGAAGATTTTCCTTAAGATTGCATCTGTTTTCATCATTTTCGGCATTTTCTAATACTACATATCTGTTTCAATTCTCTGGCAAGTTCCGTGTATTTGCTTCGTTTTTTTTTCAGACTCTTTGATCTTCACGTTGTAGCCTGCAGAGACAGCGAAATCTACAATTTGACAGTTTTTCTTCCTTCTTGTCGACTATTATGACATCCGGTCTCTTTGCTTGTATGAGTTTATCTGTTTTTACCTCTATATTCTATGATTTTGACTTGCTATTACTGTCTCTGGTTTATGTTTGTTCTATTTGTCTGTGTGTTCGAAATACAGTCGTTTGCATAGTTCCCGATGTAGTGCTTTCCCTAGACTATCGTGCCAGTTCTTGTATTCTTTTTAGGCTAGTTTGCTGCATTCACTTATTATGTGATTTACTGTCTACATTTACTCTTTTCCTGAGTTCTATCTATTTTAGCTTTAATATAGTTTGTCCTAATCACATTGTTCTGTGCAGTTGTCAGTAGAGATTCCGTTTCTATGTTCAAGTTTCCTTTTCTTAACTATGCACATGATGTTGGTTCGTCTCTTCTCTTGTCATTCTTATGAAACGTCGATGTAGTTGTTTTTCTTCACATTTTTTTTTCTTGTTTTTTGTTTGTTTCTGGTTTCAGTGCTTCCCGAGTTGTTAATTGGAGCAGTTTCTCTTGCTCAGCCTTTTTGTGTTCTGGCTTATCTATTTCTCCAGATCTTTTTGTGTCTTCTACACAGTCTTCCATACTTACAAGTCCATTTCCCCTTCGTTTCTTTTCACGTAAAGTCTGTCCGTATTGTCTTTTCAGTCTAGTTATGACTCTCGTAAAGGAAGAAAGACTGTCAACTGAGTTGAGTTTTCCTGATGATATCATTGATAGTGGGATTAAGAACCACTATCAATGAGGACCAGAATTGAGCCGTGGTTTTACGCGCATGCGTTCATCTGTAATCGGAGCAAATAATAGAAACAAGCAGACTAAACTCCATAGAAGTATTCATTCATATCGAATATCGTTAACTTGTACCTGCTATTGTGGCTTTATTCCCCTGCCAAAAACACAGCTGCCCTCCTAAGGATTATTCATTCACTCGGAAATCATTGTTATCTATTTACTTTTTTCAAGCGTATTTCCATATTATAGATTTCAAGCGCGAAAAAGATTTTTTATAAATCCAACATGGCGTCTAAAGCTTAGGCATTGCATTAAATTCGAATTTCAAGTCTTAAAAAATAAATTCAAATTTGATTTCGAGTTAAAAAATACAATTTTAAACTAATTAATAAGTTTCATCCAAGATCCTCACCAAAACATATCTGTTTTTATTTTTTACAAATTTTACTATGTTGTAAATAAACTGTTCGTTATACAAAAAGCACACATTTTAATATATTTCAATAAATGTTCTATTAATTAATTATTTTGAATTAATGATTTTGTGTTACTTTACTGAATTCGCAATCCTTCATGTTTGATTTACTTTTACGTTTAAAAAAATCAAGAAACATTTATTTTTTTCGGAAATGAGACCAACTCTTATCAAATTATTTAAAAAAAAAATAAAATTCAACTTAAACTAAAGATAATGAAATGTTCATATTAAGAATAAAACTGCCTAAGAATAGGGATTTGTCTTCTTGCGTTTATAAACTAAAAGATATTTCCATGCAGTCTGACTGATACTGGTCTTTTCACTCGATGTAGACCGGAAAGAATGAACTTCTTTAAAGTATGAATATTAAATCAGACAAATTATCGTTCAAAGAAAAATGTTCATGTTTTAAAATTAAATCATTTATGGCAACACCATTTTATTATTAAGTATTTATTTGTATATTTGCTGTCCGGCCCAAACAACTTACATGAAATAATACATTTGCACTAAGATTTCTAAAAAAAGTAATGGGTTAGCCATATTACGTGATCGTTACTTAATAAAAGCTGAACATGTCTGTAAATTTGGTTGATTTCCTGAATTTTGATGTATTTTGAAGTGAAGGGAGGGTGTCAAAATGCTCATACTCTGACTGTTCAACAAATCTCGTTTGTTACTTTATAGCATTGCGTCATTTTCTGCTCTCCTTTACGTAGGTCGTTGTGTAATGCATTGTGCGTGGTCAGTAATTTTCTAGTCTTCTTGTTAAGGGGCTAGAGTTCTTCTTTTGTCCAGATTATGAATGGTTCAGAGTATCTTATTAGCGATACTACCCAGGTGTTTATTTATTTTACTAGATTACTGAAAATTTTGTTTCTAAGTTTCCTTGTTCTTCTCAGGTATGCTTGTCCAATCTTCCCTTTCATTTCTGTAGAGTTTATGGTGTCAGCTTTCAGAACTCCCAAATATTCATAGCTATCCTGTACCCCTGGCGCCTTAATATCCATGTCCTCTATTGTCTCCATTTCTTTCTTTTATTATCTCTAGTAGTTCATCTTTTCCATTACAAATTTCATTTGAATGTCCTGGCTGAATATTCTGATCGTATTTATCAGCTGTTTCAGTTACTTTTTGCTTTTTCCAAATAGCTTTAGGTCGCCTATGTACATGAGGTGGTTTGTTCTTTTTTCTGTGTCTGTAAACTTTTATCCGTCATGATATTTTCTGAGAATGTAGTTAAGTTGCATCATGGCTATGTGTTATGGTTACTTACCTATGTGCAACATGGACTCTTCCTCTTTGCTCAATAAATGCGAACGGCAATTAACTCTCGCCGGGTATTCAGTAAGATAGACGAACTCCACTTACCAGGCGCATATTTCTTCCCTCTGTACTCTATTTTCTTAATACACTTGTTTCTACTAAATACCGTGTTCGTGTCTTCATTTCGGTCCCTTTAAACAGGGTCACAACACTATGATAAATAATAGTAGTGATAAGGAGTCTCCTTGGAAGATGCCTCTCCGTATTTTAATCTTAGTATAATTACTATATAATTATCAGTATTATTATTTGTTATGGTGACTTACCTATAACGAACATTTGGACTTGTCCATTCCCAATAAATACTGGCGCATTACGCTTCTCATTTGTTAGTTCAACCCCAGTCTACACTGGCAGTTAGTACTGACGTACTACGTTTTTGTTATTTCTGTTGTATATACGTATTTCAAATATATCTGTTTTATCTAAACCTCGTGTCCATGTTCTCATTCCGGCCCTTTAATAGGGCCATAACAATTGGCGACGAGATGTTCGAGCTTACACATGGCCTAACCACCACCACAACAACAATAACAACAACAAAAGCTGTCAACAAGATATTTGAATTTACACAGGAAACAAAAAGATTAAGGATTTTTCTTGAGAACCTTCAAGAAAGGACACTACAACGACCGGCAACGCGGGATTTAAAATTTCAAAACTTACACCATTAAAATAGTCTGACAGCGTGGTTACAGTAAAAGATTCGGAAGACCTTTTTAAAATGGAGACCACAACGGGCAACACAATTAATTATGGAAAACCTTAAAGAGAAAAGAAAACTTAGAGAAATCGACTACAAATTCAGCAGACAACGTCCTAATTCAAAAAACTGGTTTACCGGTGGGAAAAAGAAGAAGAAAAGTAAGGCCAATCTATTATTATTAAGTGAAGAAAAGTCAACGATTTTTGTTTTTAATTGTTATTCCGACACTGTTGTAATATTTAAAAATAAGGGAATACATTATTTTTCTGTCTCTAAAAGAGAGAAAATTACTTCTGCTGAGAGAAAAAAATTGAAACCGTATTTTTATTTTTTCTCTGACTAAAGTGCCGACTGCAAATTCTACAGCTACGCACTACGCGTAAAACGGTACTAAAAGGGCACTTTAAAATATGGAAGAATTGAAGTCGACGGTTGCAAAATAAGTAAAATTTAAAACGCAACATGAAACTGATGAAAGATTTTTTAAACTTCTTCTAGAGCAAAATGAAAAGATTATACAGCAAATAAAGAAACTGACAAAATTCTTTTAGAACACAGGAAAGAAGCCGACGAAAAGATTGAGATATCAATGTATACAATTTCACTTAGACTCTAAAGGTACGAAAACGATAATGATTGTTCGCAGAATACCGTGTGGAGTGCAATCGACAACTTCACGTATACCCCTAATGAGGAGAAAGCTTTTGCTTCGTATTTTAAAAGATATGAAGACTTATATAAAATTGACTGCGAAAATTGGGCATACTCTAAAAAGGTTAGCCTGTTACTTAGGAAATTAGGTAACACCGAACATACTAAGTTCGTAGATTTCATTTTGCCTCGACAAATTAGCGATTGGACTTTTCCGGAAGCCGTCAAACTTTTAACAGAGCTGTTCAGCCCAAAGACTTCATTATTTCACAAACGCTGGAAGTGTTTGTACCTGGTAACAAAAAGGCTACAAACATCATTCTACGTTCGTATCAGTAGTAAATAAGCACTACGACGACTTTAAATTATCCGAACGTAGTGCTGATGATTTTAAATGCTTAATCGTTGTTCAAGGATTGGTATCAGGAAAAAACGCGGAAATTAGGCCTAGAGTTCTAAATGAATTAGAAAATAAGCTGAACTTAACACTGCAGAAATTAGCCGAGGGTTGCCATTGATTTATTAGTTTTAAACAGGGGTCGAACGACATCGAAGAGTCGGACATTGCACACATACGAAAAGTACGTCAAAAATCGAAATTTAATTCTGATCAAAAAGCAATTACAAACAAAAAAGGGGTTTTCGCGCCTCTGTACAGACAAGCTAACCCAGGAAAAAACTTGTTAAATGGCCGCCGAGCCCTTGTTTACGCCGTGGTGGCCCTCATTGGTATATGCACTCTCCATTTTGTTTGAAGACCTGCCTGACTTGTAACAGGGTCGGCCACAAAAGTTCGAACTGTAGAACGAATGAAGGAAATAAAACGCGGGGACAAGCCACAGGTACAAATGATCAAAACTGCATTAACATAAGTAAATATGTGCACGTTAAAATCCTGGATAAAGATATAAAACTACAATTGGATTCGGGCTCGGACGTGTCAATAATAAATCTAGATACGTGGAAGAGGTTGAATAGACCTACCATGTTACGAACTAACAGGATAGCCAGTACAGTGGCTGGCGAAAGAATTAAATTTGAGAGTCAGATAATTACTAATGTGACCCAAATGTGAAATACCAAAAAGTTATAAATGCTCGTGTTAAAAGACACTAATAACCTTTTTAGCACTGATTGAGCGTTCAATTTATGGAGTTACCAATAAATACATTTTGCCAAAAAATAGATATTCGGACAACTGAATCTAAAAACTAAAACTGGATTTGAAAGAAAAAAGGAATGTGCATTTTGCCTCAGTAGAAAAATAAATGAGGTATAGGGTCGACTAGTGACAACCGGTATTTTATCCAAAGTGGAATACAGTCAATGGACAGCACGCACAGTCCATATGAAAAGGAAATCAAAAGAGATTCGCGTGTTTGCAGATTTTTCAACGGGATTAAATACAGCACTAACAGATCATCCTTACACACTGAGGAAGTTTTCTCAAAATTATATGAAGGCAGATATTTTTTAATGGATCTGAGTGAAGCGTACCGCCAAATACCCGTGGAAGAAGAGAGTTCTAATCTGTCATGTACAAATACGCATCGCGGTTTATACAAGTTTAAAGGCTAGCTTTCGGGGTCAAAGTTGCTCTGTGATAGGCGGTCGGGGCCGACGGGGATCAGGTACCCTAGTGGCGCACTAGTATTCATCTTTGTGATGATGCTAGATCCTACGTAGAAACAAGGTGGAGATATAAGACTAGTACATATACTCAACACGAATCGAGCATCCAAGCACAATTCGATCCGGCGTCGGGCTGTCTGGCAAAAGTGGTGTTGGGTGTGAATTGCGATTAACCACACACAAAGCCGGTTATAAACCAGATGGAAGATTGGAATTTTGGAATAATCTTAATCACCAATAGGCTAATAAAATGTCAACACTTGGGAGATCGCGAACCCTTTTAATGGAGACAAACAAAGCGAGTAATTGTTTTTATAATGGCGATAAAATCTAAAGAGAGAAATCTCTTTTATCTGAATCTTTGAAGGGGCACGCGCTCCCGCCCGCCCCCAAACCACTGAGAGAGAAAGAAGGATATAGAGAAATATGTTGGAAAAAGAAAGGGTGTGACCATACACCCTTTGGGTAAGAGAAAGGACTTTGAGTTGGAACGAGAAAGCAGATCACACTTGGGTGGCGGAGACGCGAGTCGCAAATCGGCACGTGTGCCGTGCGACTATGAACAGAGAACGCGTTGGCTGAAGTATTCTCCCCATCGTTTTAATTAGATAAGTTAGATCAACTTGTGACTAAATACGATCATAAATGGATACGCACACACGCACAGAGACAACAGAATAGCTCAGCGCCAAAGACATTACCAAAAGATAGACTTTAATTCAAAGTTAAAACAATTCTTTTATCTTCGTTAATAATTTCTTTCATATAAAAAGACCTCGCGATGTTGTTGCATCATATCTATTATTGATTTGTTCTGCTTGAATAACCTTTGCCTTCACAGAGACGAGATCGACAAAGCCATCACACTCATCGTCATCATCCCGACCGGGAGGAATTTCGACCGAGATATTTTTTATTGCCACTACGACGATCGGACAGAAAGTGTTCGCGGTCTGGCAAGGTCTGTCCACAAGTGGGGTTCACATAATGGCGCCGCGTCCTGGATATCAAACACCTGTGCATGAGTTGCCAACGATTCCCACGGAGCAGAAGAGAGTGGGGTACGTGTTCATACTCCCACAATTTTTCAGCAAGTGATGGATACCATGTTGGGCGTACTTGATTTTGCTATTGCATACCTTGACGAAATGCTAATCAACAGTAGAGACATCGCGAACTCAGGACTATGAGTTTAAAGTTAAAGAGGAAAAATGTGATTTTGTTGTGGAAAAATATCAAATATCTGGACAAATTAAGAACATGCCGGCGCCAGAAAACGTCACAGCACTACAGACCTTTCTGCGATTAGCGAATTACTACCAGGCTTTCATCCAGAGATGCATAATCTACGCGCTCCACTGAATCAACTATTGAAAAAGGATAAGGTGTTGGAGTGGACGCCCGAATACCAGGTGGCATTCGACAAAACTATTGAAATGCTGACATAGGATTTATTCCTTACGCATTACAACCCAGACTTAGACATAATAGTGACGCTAGTTCATATGGATTAGGAGCATGCATTCTCCGTGTAATACCGGGTGGAACGCATGAACCTATCGCGCATGCACCAAAGACTCTGCTTCCGGCGTAGAAGCAGTACTCCCAAATTGAGACGGAGGCTTTAGGAATAGCTATATACACGGTAGATTGTTTACATTACAGACGGACCAAAAACCGCTAGTCACCATTTTCGGTTCGATAAAAGGTCTGCCGGTGTATACGGCGAATATATTACACAGATGGGGAACCATTTTAATGAACTATAATTTCAAAATGAAGTTTTTATCATAAAAAAATCTATCATGCAGATGGATTGCCAAGACTAGTGCCAAGACAGAGAGAGCCACTAGAGGACACCGTGATTGCTTCCCTGCAAACGGAAGGAGATATAAAAGCTATATTGTGCAACACGGTAAGAGATCTCCCGGTGACTCTACATGGAATTAAAAAGGAAGTATCCAATGTTGAATTCGTCATCAGTACAAAAGCTAAAATTACCTATAAGGGCCTACAGTTTGTAGACAGTTTTGCATTATGTGACGATCTACTCATGTACAACGAAAGTTGTCATTCCAAAAAAGTTACAAAAGAGAATCCTGAGGGATTTTCACGTTGGCCATCCTGGAAAAAAAAACAGAATAAAGAGATTGATGCGAAGCTTCATGTACTAGCCTAGTATGATTAGGACATTGAGAACGTCGTAAATGCGTGTAAAGGCTGTGCCTTGGCGGCAAAGGCACCTCATATTAAACATAGTCCGTGGCCAAAGACAGACTTACCTTGGTCAAGGATACACGTGGATTTTGCGGGCCTATTGGATTGACTTTAGTATCTAATTATAGTCGATTGTTTTTCCAAGTGAACCGAAATGTTACAATGTAAAAAAAACACCACAGAGGTTACAATCAACTTTCTGCACGAATTGTTCGTCCGTTTTGGTATGGTCGATTGTTTTGTCAGTGACAACGGAACGCAGTTTACGTCCTCTGACTTCAAAGAGTTCTGTGAGATTTTTCAGATCAGACACATCAGGAATCCCCCGTATCACCCTAGGTCAAACGGCCAGGTGGAACGCTTTGTGGATACTCTAAGAAGAGCCCTTAAAAGAACTCGCACCAATCCCACGGCAACGGCCCTGCAGTAGTTGTACAGGATCACGCCAAACATTCTCATTATCTCCCGCAGAGATTAGGTTTGCGCGAAAAGTGAGATCCGATTTTGAAAAATTACTGCCTTAACAGACAAAACAAGATCGAACCTCTATTGTACCAAAAACGCGATACATCCCAGGGGAAAGAGTATATTTCAAGATGTTTAAAAATAATACGTCTTTCTGGTACCCTGGTACGATAGAAAAGAGAATTGGAAATATTATTTACATAATCCAAGGACCGTAGTTCTCTCATAAGTGACATCTAAATCAAATTAGGAAATAACTCTCCCCAGGAAGAAGAAGTTATGGACATTATATTCTATACTTTTACCATACAAGGACCTCAGAAAAGCAGCAATCCAAACGGAAACAGAAGTCTACGGATCTTATCGAAATCAATCACAAAAGGAAACGATATTAATACTCCTGAGGAGGTAAGGCTTGGGAAGGTGTGTTATAGTGCTGTATATATGACGAACATTTGGACTTGTTCATTCTCAATAAATACTGGACGCATTACGCTTCTATTTCTTTGATTCAACTCAAGTTTACACTGGCAGTCAGTACTGACGCACTACTTCTCTTTTTCCTCAGCTGTATATAGTTTTCTCCAATATATTTGTTTTACAAAAACCCCGTGTCCGTGTTCTCATTCCGGCCCCTTAAACAGGGCTATAACAGTATTATTATTATTATTATTATTATTATTATTATTATTATTATTATTATTATTATTATTATTATTATGTGTACTCACTAGGAGTTCTCACAAGTTATCGTCAGTGATTGCTCACCGACAATAACCAGTAATGTTTCCTGTAGTCTGGATGTCAACAAGCCTCCCTAGTGTTCTAGTATTCCCCACCTCTTTTCGATCACCACCGCAAATGACCTTGCAGTATCACAACAGTCGCCTACTATTTATTACTCACTGGCAACAACCATTGGTCGTCCCTTGGATTTGGGTGGCAATAAGCGTCCCCAACGTTTATTATTATTACTCACTAAGAGTTATCACACTGGTCATCGTCAGTGATTGCTCATCGACAACAACCAGTGGTGTTCCCTGAAGTCTGGGTGGCAACAAGCCTCCTCAGATTTCCAGTACTCTCTACCTCTTTTTGATTACCACCGTAAATAAATTTGCGGTATTGCAACAGCCGCGTGCCATTGATTTCTCGCTGGTAAGGGCCATTCAGATTTGGGTGGCAATAAGCCTCTCCAAGGTCCCAGCACTTTCCACCCCTTTCCAGTGGAGGTCTGGTTTGTGCTGCCCCTCTTCGGTATTCTCATCGTCATTGGCCCTCATTGACTCTTTTCAAATATTTTTTGTGATGTCAGCCTAGGCCGACGCCATTTTTGGGGGGTGGAAGCTTGTGTTGTTGTTTCTTGCAATTTATGTTCATTGGTTATTTTTGTGTAATGTCAGCTATTGTGTAGTGTCAGCTATTGCTGGTGTATTTTATTGGAAGAAAAGCTTATGATGTGATGTTTCTTGCAGTTTCTGCTCCTTGATTCGTGATGTGGTGTTCTTCATGTGGTATTGTTTGCTTCCTGCTGTCAATTCCATATGACTGGTGACGATCTGTAGTTTATGCGGGTTTGTTTCCGCATTCGAGGATTTTCCTTAAGATTGCAGTTGTATTGATCATTGCCGTCTTTTGTATGGTCTCAGTGATTCCTTTGATTCCCATTTTTCCTAGTCCTTTCTTCGGGCCTTTTGGAACTGATCCTAGTGCTCCTACGATTATTGGTATCATACTGACTTTCTTTATGCTCAATATTCCTTACAGTTCTCTGGCTAGTTCCGTGTATTTGCATCGTTTTTCCGTCTCTTTACTCTGTGGTGTGCTGGAACAGCGAAGTCTACGATTTTGCAAAGTTTATTATTAGTAGTATTATTATTATTATTCTATAGTAGTCGCAACTTTGTATGTTTTTAGTTGCAGTTTTCTTTTATGAACCTTGACTTCAGACATTTAAACTGTACCTTAACACTTTCGGTGTTTTGTAGAATTGGAAAAAAATTGTCTCGTCAATCTGTTTAAGCCATTTATGGTGGCTTTTAGTTATGGTTCCAAGCGTTTCAATTACAACGGCAATCACCTTTACTTCTTTACATTTCCATCGTCTAACTCATTCCCATTTTAGATTTTGGTATTTATTTATTTCTTCGTGTGTTTTCTCCTGCCCACTGGTGTCAAAAGGGGCAGGTATATCAATGATCAAGCAAGTTCTATTGTTTTTGTTTGGAAAGATTAAGTCGGGTTTGCAATGTTCAAGAACCTTATCAGTTTGTATGCGCATGTCCCAATGAAGTTTGACATTATCGTTCTCTTGTACCACTTTTGGCTTATGCTCATACTACTTCTCATTGTGGTCTAATTCATAAATTTTCCATATATTCGAGTGTAGTGCCGAGCGACTTTGTCGTGTCTCCATTTTTTATACTAATGTTGTGCTAGCATTGACATTCAGATACAATATGCGCCAAGGTTTCTTCCCTTTCATTACACAATCGGCACATCGGTGATTCTGCAGTTTTGTCAATGTAATATTTCATTGACCTAGTGTGAGTGGCTTGTTCCTGGGCTGCCATTAAGGTGCTCTTGGTAGATCTTTTGAGATCACCTCTGCCCAACCAATTCCAGCTGTTATTATCTCTAAATGTAGAATTCTTAAAGAATACACTGTGTAGTTTCTTTTCAAATAATTTTTACCCTCTCTCTTGTAACCATTGATTTTTTTCACCCCAGTTCTTAGTATTTCTTCTCTTACGTTGTTTCTTTCACGAAGAAGAATCTCATTATTTTTCGAAATATATTTATATTCACAATCTTCTACTATATTCACAACATCTTCAACACTAAGTAGACAGCGACCACCCTCCTTATTAGGCAGATACGATCTGCATCTCATTGCTTTGAAAAGCTCCATAAATTATTATTATTATTATTAGTAGTAGTAGTAGTAGTAGTAGTAGTAGTATCATTATTATTATCATTATTATTATTATCAGTATTATTATTATTATTATCATTATCATTATTATTATTATCATTATTCTTATTATTATTATTATCATTATCATTATTATTATTATCATTCTTCTTCTTCTTCTTCTTCTTATTCTTATTCTTCTTCTTCTTATTATTATTATTATTATTATTATTATTATCGGAGTTGTATACTTTCCAAAGGGCATTTGAACTTATAAATTGCTTATGATTATTTAGGTGGCGAGGAGTTGTATGTTAATATAAGATTTATTTGTAGTAAATAACACTGATTTACAAAGGAATTGAGGCAAGCACAAAAATCCGCTGAATTCAAATTTGAAATCCGTTTTTACTCATCACATCTAGTTTTTTTAGATATGCATAGTGTGCATTTTGTGCATATACAGTACATAAAGGCATATATTCATTCAAAGCTAGTTCTAATATTGTGAAACTTATGGTTTTCTTTTTAGTTATTATGCACTAAATGTAAGTGATAGTATTACATTATATATCAAGACGGAATTTTGGCAGTTAAGAAGTTGCTAAAGTCTTACAAGTATATGGGGTGGTGAATGTCACTCAAGATTCATTTTCTCTATTCCCACCTCAACTTCTTCCCGCCAAACCTTGGAGCAGTGAGTAATGAGCATGGAGAAAGATTTCACCAAGACATTACGAAGATGGAGAGCAACTATCAAGGCAAATGGAACCCCGGCATGATGGGAGACTTCTGCTGGATGCCCTTGCGTGACATCCCGGAGGTAAAATACACCAGATCTTCTAAGAAAACACACTTTTGACTGTCCCTGGTACTATGAATTGTGTAATTGTGTCATCCAAGCAGGGCTCGGACGCTTCCGCGAGCTGCCCGATCACTGCGCCGAGCAGTCACGGAAATTAGGCGCAACCCCTGGAGTAGTACCATTTATTTAATCCGTGTTGTTTATCTACCTTGTTGTATCTGTTATAATCTGCTGCAACTCTTGAAATATGCACATTTATTCTCTGTTTATACTAAAATAAGACTATTTAAAAGCCAGAAAACTAGAGGTGATAGAGCAAAGCTATTTATCCATATGAATTCAGCCCACCCAAATTAGCAAAAAACATCTATCCCCATTCTTTTCTCAGACCATTTTTTTTGTGAACCAGTGTAATTAATCTTATTTTGCTTTTTGTTGTTAATAGGTCTACAATATTGATGAAAATCTTTTTCATTTAATGTAAAGTTTGGTTTTATTTGATTGCAATAGTATCGGTTAATATAGTTTAAGTAATAATGCTTGATATTATTATTGTTAGTAGTTGTAGTAGTATTTAAATTTCGAATTAGTAATTTCATTTGTTCATAAACGATATAATTAGGAAATTCGTTCTTAATAAGGAGTTGTTTTATATTTTTTTCATTCAATAAATATTTTTTTAGTGGCGGAGATTGGTTTTGCACGGTTTAGTAGTTTTTTACAATGATTATTTTGTAGCGATGGGAGCATTCGTTTTTGTAATTCAAGAGACTAGTTTTCTTTGAGTAGAAGTTTTAAACGTATTATTAGAAGTGAACAAACATTTTATTATTTACGTTTAGTGAATTGAAGAACTGAGCTTTGAAGAGCAGAAAAGGGTTCTGGAGTTTGTGCATTTGTCATTATTGTCAGCTAAAGTAAGAATATCATAAACCTAGCGTACGTAAATTTATAGCCTCAGCAGATATTATATATATATATATATATATATATATATATATATATATATATATATATATATATATATATATATATATATAAAGTAAAGTAATTATCTTCTCGAAGAGTTGTTAGTGATAGGTTTCTTCCTACAAAACCAACGTTTGCTTCTGGGTGGCCATTGTTATTTGGTAATATGTGTTATGGTAATATAGGAGTGAGTGACACATGAAAAACACTTTCCCACAATTTAAAAATATTCTTCAGCTTCAATATGGGCTTTTATCTGAAGTATTTAACGATTACTTATTCATATTGAATATAACTCTAACTAAAAATAATATTCAGATATTTCAGATTTACACTGATTTCATCCAAAGTTATTAGACACTAATTGAGCAAGATTCACTGATTTTCAGTTTCTTCCTATGATCCCTTAAGCTTAAGCGTTAAATTTTAGACATTGTTTTAGAATCAAAATCAGGTAATATATTTTTATCGACATTCGAATAAGGATTCTAGACATACGGTTTAGTATCATTATATCTCTATTTTAATATTCGTAAGAGGACATAAAATTGTGTGTATTCATATATATATAACAAATATTATATATATATATATATATATATATATATATATATATATATATATATATATGTGTGTGTGTGTCACTATAATCATGCTCTGTTTGTAATATCGAGCATTCCTAATCGTATTAGAGTTGTGTTCGGTTTCTGAAAAATTGCCTTTCCCGATATCCTTGATATAATAAGTATAACTATATTTATTTGATAGATAGATAGATAGATAGATAGATAGATAGATAGATAGATAGATAGATAGATATCGGTTTCTGAAGAGCAAAATAGATGGAAGATCCTGAATTGACATGTAAATGTTTAGTTGTTTGTCTATGTGTAAAACGGGTCACCAAAATACACGATATACCATGAAATGAAATACTGTGGGGACAGGATGCATGAAAAAGACAAAACATAGTAAAGAAGACGCAGAACGAGATGTTTTTAGCACGTGTGTAATTAATTAGAAAGTTATGCGAAAATGAGAAAAAGTAGGGGATAAAGAAAAAGAAAGAGCAAAATTGATATATTAATGGCCAAATAATATCTCTCTCTCTCTCTCTCTCTCTCTCTCTCTATATATATATATATATATATAATATATATATATATATATATATATATATCGAAATGGACTAACCTTTGATCCTTTAAAAGGCTGTTATAGTTCATTCAAATCATCAGCGACTCATGAAATGAAAACAATACGAAGAATAGAGTTAAAAGATCACCGTTAATTCGGTGTATTCGCTCATGCTTATCTTTTGGAGAAAGTACCGTGTCAATAGCGGCTGACTGTATGTTTATATGAGTCTTAATCGTAAATAAGTTTGTTTAAACTAATTTAATTTATGCTAACATGCAGAATCCGTTATCAATAATTAAATTATACTAAATAAAACTTAATTACGATTAAGACCCATATAAATATGCGGCCCTCCCTATTTACTCGCTATTTTCTCCAAATGGGACGCTTGAGAGAATACACCAGGTACACGGGGATATTTTGACTTCATTCTTCGTGTTGTTGTCATTTCGTGAGTCGCTAATGATTTGAATGGATTATAACGGCCTTTTAAAGGGAAAAAAGTCTGTCCATATCGATGAAACTGCGGTACGTCTCTGAAATATGTAACACATAGTTTTTAAATAAATAATTTGAAAATATATATATACATATATATATATTTATATATATATATATATATTTATATATGTGTGTGTGTGTGTGTGTGTGTGTGTGTGTGTGTGTGTGTGTGTGTGTGTGTGTGTGTGTGTGTGTGTGTGTGTGTGTGTGTGTGTGTGTGTGTGGATAAGGAGTGTGTCTGCGGATAAGAATTTAATAATATTTATCGTCATAGTGTATCGTCCTTAAATACTAAGAGAGTCGCTTTAAAAGAATTATAAATTAGGGTGTCAGATTTAAATGCGTAGTGCTAAATTCCGGCCAACGTGTTGTTGAACACTGTGTATTGCAGTCTTCTATATCTGTCCACTTAGACATAAATAGATCTTAATAGATAGAGGGCGATTTCAATAAAATATATACACGACACTAAGCTCCGTCGTCTCATAGAATCATGTTTAATCCTACGTCATAATAACACAATTATTCAAAGACCAGGGTTTTACAATATTTATTCATCATCTGCCAGATCGATTCTAATCGAAATGAACCTAAATCAATATGATAACGGATAACTTTGAATCCGTCTTCCTCCTCCTCCTCCTCCTCCTCCTCCTCCTCTTCCTCTGTATTTGTTTAATTCCCTGCTGTCATTCATTTTAAATTAATACTAATCTTCCTTCCACACTTCAATTTACTTACTGCTCTCTCAATATATGTTGTTCGTATTCTGTACGTATTTATCACTCTCTCTCTCTCTCACACACACACACACCTCTGTCTGCGCCTTCTATATAGGTACTTATCTCCGCCCCTGTGTTCCTACTATATACGTATATATCGCCACTACGGTCCGCATACTATATACGTACCTATCGCCGCCCAAATGCACATACTATATACGTACCTATCCCCGCCCCGGTGCAGATACTATATCAGTACCTATCGCCGCTTGGGTGCAGATACTATATAAGTACCTATCGCCGCCCCGTCCAAATGCTAAATACGTACCTATCGCTGCCCCAGTGCGAATACTAAATGTGTACATATCACCGCCCTGGTGCAAATGCTAAATACGTACTTATTGCCGCCCATGTGCACATGCTAAATACGTACCTATCTCCACCCCGGTGCGAATGCTAAATACGTACCGATCGCCGCTCCGGTGCGCATGCTAAATACATACCTATCGCCGCCCCAGTGCGCATGCTATATACGTACTTATTGCCGCCCCGGTGCACATGCTATATACATACCTATCTCCACCTCTATGCACTACTATATACGTACCTATTACCACCCCAGTGCACATACTATATATATACCTATCGCCGCTCCGATGCGCATACTATATTCGTACCTATCGCCGCCCCGGCGCGCATACTATATACTTACTTATCTCTGTAAGAGTGCACATATTATATATGTACCTTTCTCCAGCCCAGTTCGCATACCTAAGAACTCATATTAATGCGCTCATGTCGTGTCAGAAAAACAAAATAGTGTTCATTCATGTATTGTCACTATAATAAATGGAAATATTTTTAGTTAAAACGAAAAGAAGAATTTTTTTGCCCCCACCCAATTTTTTTTGTATCCTCCTCCAAACAGAGATATTTTTCATAAAAAAATTTTTTTTTAAAAGTCAAAAAAAATGTTGACCCCCCAGTCAATTTTTCCCCACATACATAGAAATATTTTTAATTAAAAAGAAAAAACAATGCAAAAAAATTTGTTTAAGCCCCCCACCCCCAAAAAAAATGTTTTTATCCTCCCCCATACATAGAAATATTTTTAATGTCTTTCTTTCTCTCCCTCCCTTTGTCTGTATGTCTGTCTGTATTTTTCATTCTCTTTGTCTACCTGTATTTCTCTCTCTCTATTTGACTGACTGTCTGTCTTTCTTTCTTTCTCTCCCTTTGTTTATCTAGTTGTCTGTCTTTCTCTTCCTCCTTTTGTCTGTCTCTCTGTCTGTCTGCATGCATGTCTCTCTGTTTGTCTCCCTGTCTGTCTGTCTCTCTCTGTGTTACTCTCTGTCTGTCTGTCTGCCTGTCTCTTTCTCTCTCTCTCTCTCTCTCTCTCTCTCTCTCTCTCTCTCTCCCTCCCTCTCTTTCTCTCTCTCTCTCTCTCTCTCTCTGCTTATTTCCAATTTAAAAAATGCATCCGAAGAAGGTCGGAGGTACAATTTGCCGAAAACTTGTATACATTACTAGAATGTCTCATACGTTTTCATGATGGTGATACTTTTCCACCTTAATCCTTTGACTTTTCGCAAAATTAGTGAACGAAAGATCAAACGACTTTTTAAAAGTATTCTATTACTAAATTGCCATTGAAAATTCTGAAATCTATAAAATATGAAAATACTCAAAATCCCTGCAATAGTAAAAACGACATGTCCTCAAATACCTTACGCATCCTGTATTTGTAAGTCTAACTATGTAGTATCTACTTATATTACGGTTGCGTTTCTTTTTCGTTTTACTTTCTTTTTTAATGATGTGACTTGACTAACGATCTACCACACCCAAGATGGCAGGAATTGTATAATTGAATCATAAAATATAACGAAACACTGTTATCACTGATGTTAGCAACTTGTCTAATAAAAAATAAAAAATACGTGTAGCAAATAAATTTACACAGATGTAACTTGGCTCGCGTCGAGATAATCAAAGTTAATTTACATTCCACACCAAACCGAGCGATTTTGTCTCCAAGATTGTGCGGTGGTGCAAAGCAACATCTTCAGGGGCTCTGTCCGTCGATCGAGTACAGTTTAATGCCTCTATACTAATACTACAGAGAAACCTCGGTTTTCGAACATAATTCGTTCTGAAAAGCTGTTCGAAACCCGAATTGTTCGAAAACCAAATTGTTTTAAAACCGAATTGTTCTAAAACTGAAATGTTCGAACATCGATTTGTTCGAAAACCGAATGTTTCGAAAACCGATTTGTTCGAAAACCGAAGTGCTCGAACATCGAATTGTTCGGAAACCGAATTGTTCTAAAACCGAATTATTAATAAACCGAATTGTTCGAAAACCGATTTGTTCGAAAACCGAATCATATTTTCCCATTAAAATAATGTAAAAGAATTATGTATCAGTTGGATTATTCGGACTACTGTTCTCATCTTGCGTGTTATAATCACAACGTTCCGGCCGCTGTAACCTCCGGCCTTCTTTAGGTGTATGTTTTCGAACTCGGGAATATATCAGTCACACTCGAGAATCTGGACGGAATTTTTAACAGAACACTTTATTTAATCCAAGGGGGTAGCATGCTCTTTTTTCGTCAGCCATGACTGGGAGGAGTCTTCACTAATTCGCAATTCTTCGTATTCCCGAGTTCGAAAAGATACACCTGAAGAAGGCAGGAGGTTACAACGGCCGAAACGTTGTGAGGATAACACGCAAGATGAAAACAGTAGTCCGAATAATCCAAATTATACAAATTATCAATTCTCATCTCAAAAATTCAGAAACATAAAACAGATTAATTCGTATTATTTGAATTGTTCGGAAAAGAAAAAAAGAGAAAACATCAAAGCGATAAAAATATGCAGTACTTAGTCGAGGTCAGAGTTGATAGTGCAGTGGCGATGTATTGCTTATTTCTTATCGCTATTACCACAGTTTGCCCATTTTTTTGTTTTCTTTCTTCAATTCACGTCTTTTCGCACACGCTGCATGTTTTCAAATAGTTATGCACGTATCAAAACATTCCGTTTCGTGTCGTTTTTCCTATATTTTATCGTTTTTCTAGATAATTTTCAAATTCTTCCGCTTTTCTGAAGACGTTCGTTGATCTGAATGAAACAGGCCAATTTCTCGTTTGTTTTTATTTTTCCAATAGTTTTTCGATTATGTCTTTCATACATTCTGTCATACTGACATTTTATTTCATGAGATATCGTGTATGTTATCCTCATATATATATGTATATATATATATATATATATATAAAGATATATATATATATATATAAATATATACATATATATAAATATATATATATATATAAATATATATATATATATAAATATATATATATATATAAATATATATATATATATAAATATATATATATATATATAAATATATATATATATATAAATATATATATATATATATAAATATATATATATATAAATATATATATATATATAAATATATATATATATAAATATATATATATAAATATATATATATATATATATAAATACGAAAGTTTTTTTCCATCTTTCCTAACTATATTAACATGAAAAAGGTTGTGCTTATATAATTCTATGATACAAAATTACAAACTTGTAATACTTGTAAGACGGTATTTGCAATTTACTATATATATAGTAAATTGCAAATACCGTTAAACACATTTAGGTCTTTTAAATTTGCATATTTATTTTATAAACATCTTCTAATAAATTAATATATTGTAATATACAGAGTAATTTAGCATTGCCATGTGTTTATATATATATAAGAAAATGTGTTAATGCAAAAACTGAGCACTTTAATATTTATAGCATAATGCGATAATCTTCGTCGCCCTTAGTAAGTTCTGTTTACGGATTGCTAGATCACCGCCAAATTTGCCATTAAGACGTTAATTCACTCTCCTATTTCCAGACAATGCGTGGTGGGCATATCAATACGCACTCCGACTACGAATTCAAATCTAACTTTCGTATT
>OY744519.1:158564028-158606528 GCA_963556195.1 Sepiola atlantica
GATTTGATATCGAACACTCTATATGAGCTCGGTTGAAATTCTCTGTATTTTTATTCAGTGGATGTTTACTTTACCTAGAATACTATAATATATATATATATATATATATATATATATATATATATATATATATATATATATATATATATATATGTATATATATATATGTATATACAGATATATATATGTATAAATATATATATATTAATATATACTAGTAGGTACCAGTCGCCCGGCGTTGCCCGGGATCAATGTAAAAGAATTAAATAAAATGAGTAAACTGCCGACCGAACACAAATAGATCACAACGGATAGTTTAAATGTAAAGAAACAAATGTCGCTTTTGAATTGTGGAAAATCAATGTAGCCGAGAAAAAGAGCATCTTGGAGTGTAACAAAAATACAAATCGCCACAGTGCAGAAGGATATCTCCAGCGTAGAATTATATTTCCTTCAATGGCCGCTTCTACAGAATTTGAACCGAACCGAACCAAACAGACTTTTTCCGAACTAAACTTAAAACTTTGATTAGGAATAGTTTAGGTTTATTTCAGTGTCACCTCCCCCCCCCCCCAAAAAAAAAACTAGTTCGGTTCAAATTCTGTAGAAGTACGAAGTTTTTTTTTTGCAAGTATTTGAAACATAGAAATATTTTTATATTTATATTCATAAGTCTTGTTTTTGTTTTGCTTTTAAGCGAATTGCTATTGCTATTTTGTTTTAAATCGAAGTGTATTTAAATAAAAATTACCCAATGCCCACCAACTCTACAGAATATATCTCTCACCGAAGAAAAATTTAAAGTAATGAGTGCGGTTAACTAACACCTTAAACGCTGAGATGGGCGTGAAATGTCTGGCATTTTACGTAAAATTTATGCGTGAAACTGGTTTCCAATAATTTTCTTTTATTATATTATTTTTTTATCTATTCTGCCATTTATTGCAAGGTGTTTATTGTGTCCACGTGATCGCCTAAAATAAAATCTAATTTTCGAATAAATAAGCCAGAACAAAGTTAAGTGTTTTAATATTAGAAAGAAAAATACTTATCTGGTTTGTCTATGGCGAACGATTTGATGCGTAATGTCGATGCAAGTTTGCTGTGATTAGATGTTTTACAAATTCTGAAACGGTGTAACTTGATTACAGTTCCTTGTGAAGTAATAGCCAAACGGTGTTTAAAAAGGGTCATGGTTATTAATTCATAGCGAGAAATGAGCGTGCTACCCTCTCTTTGGTTCAACTAGTTAGGAGAGGCTTACAGTGCAGAATAAAAGTTTAACTTATAAAACTATTTTATAGTTTCTTGAAACACGCCTGAATACATTAGGCGACTGAATTGATATTTTTCCATGCGTTTGATGCATTACTTTTATAGGCTAGTATAACTGGGTAGGGAGGGGAAAATAAAATCCATGATATATATATATATATATATATATATATATATATATATATATATATATATATATATATATATATATATATATATATTTGTTTCTATCTACATGCGTATACGTTTCATCTTTTCGGGAATCGTCAGTGTAGATATGATTATTCATACTGGTAGCCGGACACGAAACCCGGAACCCGAGTCATGTTTCAAACTCAAATTCGAACGTCTCCGCCTTTTATTTATATATATATATATATATATATATATATATATATATATATATATATATCATATATAAAGCTCTATTTTGATATTGAGCACTTTTTATAAACCCGGTTAAAATTCTCTGGATTTCCACCCTGTGGATATTTTTTACCTGGATTATTACCATTATTATTATTATTATATATATATATATATATATATATATATATATATATATATATATATATATATATATATATATAAACATGGATCTAATGTAAACTTTATTGCATGATCATTTATTTGCGCTCCAAGAATCCAACATAACTACATATGAGTACGATCGTTTCTGAGACGGTAATTTTTTTTTATTAATATATGATCTTTATCAGCACAATATAGACACCAATTTACAAGCATACGGGCAGCATAAAAGCTTTACAGTTCAACCGGTCTATTATACAGAAAATTCGAAACAAAGAGTGGATTAGTGGTATGAATACATCAAATCCGTATAGACCGGGTATAAAACAATATTTGGGAATGTACAGTTGGACTCAAAGTGGAATAAACGAATTTAATATAACACATTACAATAAATAAGAGTAAAAACATTGATCTTAAAAAAACACATAGGATATTATAAGCGAAATGCTTCCTCACTGGAGAATCCTGCATATATATAATCATATAATGTGAAAAAAGATTATTAAAGTTCAAAGTGCCTATTATAAATAGTAGAGTAATTGATTATTTTAGCTTTAATTTACAAAATGTTAGCGCGATAGTTTAAATAATAATAGAAATAGCCTAATACCAACATTTCTCGTTTGGATTTTACGGCATGTCAACACTTAATTTGTCATTTAATGCCAAAACCGTATACATGAAATTTGATTTCTGTACACAATTTAAGCCATCAAAAGGGGGGGGCACCTGATAGACAGTACCAATTTCAGAGCAAAACAAATCTTACATATGTTTCTGGATAAAAGTCCAGAGCATGCTTGGGCAACTCCAAGTTACCGCATAAACACCGCGTCTTCAGACACAAGATTAATAAAAAATATATATACATTCAATAATATAATAATATAGAAATTGATTGTATTACGGCTAATAAATAGATAGCGTATCAATTAAGAATGGATGGTCAATCAATACGCATGGGATCTTTATGTCGAACTTGGAATTACCCGAGTTCGACAAGACAAACGCGAAGAAGGTCGGATGTTACATCGGTCGAAACGTCGTAGATATAACAACCAAGATTAGAATCATATTGCGAATAATCCAAATAAAAAAATGATCCATCATAATCAAAAAAATTCTAAATTAAGTATTTATAGTTTTACTGTTTAATGGAAGCCGCTCCTGACAAGGCATGAAGCCACTTGATGTTTGAAATTAAAGAACCTTGCATTTCCCTCCTCCTCTTATTCCATCTCTCTATCTCTATATCTCTCTAGCTTTCTCTGTCTCCTCCACCTCCTCCTCGTTTCCCTCTCTCTTTCTTTCTTCTACTACTTTTTTCTACCCTTCCCCCTTCTCCTTCTTGTAACCTCCGACCTTCTTTGCGTGTCTTGGGAAATTCTGAATTCGGCATCAAGATTCTATAATAGTGTAAACATTATTAGGAAGTTTGTATTATATGGTTTTTCAACTACAATTCTCATCTTGATTGTTATTTTCACAACGTTTCAGCCGATGTAACCTCCGACCAGGTGCATTTGTTCGAATTCGAGAACCTTCTAATCGAACTGTTCACGATGTTTCGGCTGCATTTATTACTCTCGAATAACCCTGTATTAAACGTCGTAGTTTCTTATATAACAGGAGCCGTTGTTTGAATAGAACAGTTTGGGTGACACCTTAAGTCGACGAAACAACGCGACTTAGATTTTCTCTCTTCTCGCTTGTGAGACTTCAAGCAAAAGATTCGTATCCAGTGTGCCATAGAAGAGCACAATGTGACTCGGTGTAACGGGACGAGGTATCTATCTGTCTATCTATCTATCTATTTATCTATCTGTCTGTCTATCTATTTATCTGTATGTCTATCTATTTATATATATATATATATATATATATATATATATATATATATATATATATATATATATATATATATATATATATAAACCCTGTGTATCGCTTTATTGCAGGTCAATATTTTTTTAATTTTGAAATTGCTATGAAACGCAGAGAAGTGAAATTTGGTACAATGGAAGAGCATAACAAAGTGCCTTATTTCCCTGATTTTTGTGGAATTTGAACAAATATTTTGAAAGTTATGCTAATTTTTCTATTTTCTGGTAATTTTAAGTGTGTATCACTTTATTGCAAGTGTCTAAAAATGTATATTTTCGGTAATAAAACAATATTCTAACTTCATATTTCTATTTATATGAAATAAAGAACATATCCAGTAACAATATTAACCAAAAACAAGAACGAATTTCACATTATTTTGTTTAAGGAAATATTTATTTATCAACATAACTCCCATGCTTCAAAATCACTTTGAATAGCCTCTTGTCAACTGATGATGTCAATCGGCGGATTTGAGATGATGTGATGCTATAGGAAACTTCCAAAATCTTCCTCCAAAGTTCATCCTTCGACGAAAATTGAACACCTCCTTCATAAACTTTCATCTTATTATTGACCAGAGCTGCTCAATTGGATTTATATCTGGAGAACAAGGTGGCCATGTCATCAAATTTTCTCCACTAATGACTAATGACTTAAGGTAGGATGCCGTAGCCTTGGCTGAGTGGGATGGCGCATTGTCGTGCATAAAAATCAATTTGCGGTGACGCGCCAATGGAAGGTCATCAAGCCATGGTGACAAATGCTCATTTAAAAATAAAATATAAGACTGGCTTGTCAGTTTGACACCTTCTGGCACTCGAAATGGTCCAATTAGTTCATCGCATATTATTCCAGCCCAAAACATGACACCTCCACCTCCCTGTTGACGACGGAATCGATGAGGGGTAGGGAATCCAAGAAGACTCCAAACTTTGGCCCACCCATCTGGTCCATCAAGGGTTGCTCTGGCCTCATCGGTGAAAAGAACATTTTCAAAGCTGGTTTTCATGTATTTCTGAGCCCAAGCCAAACGTTTTTCCTTATGAGTTTGGTTTAAAACCGGTCTTGCTATGGGCTTAATGCTTCTTGCAATTTCGTTTAAGACATTGCAGCGTGTCTTTCTGGACAAGGAAGATATTCCAGCCTTGTCAAATATAGCAGCACTGTTGCTGCCCGGCTGCTTGATAAGTTGACGGCGAATCTTTCTAACATCACGAGCAGAAACTGACTTTCTTGTGTTTTTGTCCTTCCTTGGTTTGATGTTTGGATTTTCAACGAATGAAGACAATGTACTTCGATCTCTTCCAAGCTCCTTGGCTAGATCTACGAGAGATAAACCTTCTGCAAGGCCTGCAACAACACGTACCTTTTCACTAGCTGTCAATCGACCATTTCTAGGCATTTTGGGAGACCTGCAATAAAGTGATACACACTTTAAATTAACAGAAAATAGAAAAATTAGCATAACTTTCAAAATATTTGTTCAAATTCCACAAAAATCAGGGAAATAAGGCACCTTGTTATGCTCTTCCAGTGTACCAAATTTCACTTCTCTGCGTTTCATAGCAATTTCAAAATTTAAAAAATATTGACCTGCAATAAAGCGATACACAGGGTTTATATATATATGTTTATCTATCAATATGTCTGTCTGTATCTCCATATCTATTTACATGTCTATATATCTACATATTTATCTAGCTATCTAGCTATCTACCTGTCTACCTGTCTATCTACCTGTCTATCTGTCTATCAATCTATCTATCTATTTCTCTCTCTCTCTCTCTCTCTCTCTATATATATATATATATATATATATATCTGTCTCTCTCTTTCTCTCTCTCTCTCTCTATGTATATATATATATCCTTATCTATATATTAGTCTGTCTATCTATCTATCTATATATCTATCTATCAATCTATCTATCTATATTTCTGTATGCATCTCTATCTATCTACTTATCTAGGTATTTATATATGTCTATCCATCTAACTATCTATCTATCTATCTCTCTCTCTCTCTATATATATATATATATATATCTGTCTCTCTCTTTCTCTCTCTCTCTCTCTATATATATATATATCCTTATCTATATATCAGTCTGTCTATCTATCTATCTATCTTTCTGTATGCATGTCTACCTATCTACTTATCTAGGTATTTATATATGTCTATCTATCTAACTATCTATCTCTCTCTCTCTCTATCTATCTATCTATCTATCTATCTATCTATCTATCTCCCACACATACGAAAGTAACCTGTCCCTCTGATGTTTGCATTGAGTATTATCTTCGTAATAAACTCTGTTTTTATAAACATCGGCTTCCAAATGAGTTTATAAGCAGACGAAATAAAACTGAGTCTCCGACGAGGACAGCACTGGTGTATAAACCTTTATAAACGAACCAGTAAATGTAAATATAGCATCTTTACTCGCTAAAGGATTGAAAGTCTTTTGTCGAATGATCATTAAGTGTAAAATGTTTGCATCGGAGCAGAAACCCTTAACGCCCTGGTTCATTTTCTTAAAAAGAACGCGAAACCCAATTAATGTTAACTTTCAAAATGACTCAACAAGTTAAAAGAGATAAAGTACAGAATAGTTAACAGTCGGGTACTCGTAAACTAAAATTGAAAACAAAAAATTGTAGCAAACGCAGTTGAAGTAAATTCTCTACCGACCCGTATACTTTTAACGTGTGGCAATTGTAAGATTTTTTTTTTTAGAATTTTATTTCGTTATTTAGTTCCAAGTCATGTTACCTGTAAATGTTAGGCCGAAGATTTTGAAAGTTGGACTCTCAGGTAGGCTATTATTTGCTATGACAATCGGTGGTTTAAGAAGTTTTTTTTATAATTGTTGAAAGAAATGAGCTTTGCTTAGCAGCATTAAATGTTACTATCTATTTATGACATCATTCCACTACGGACTGGAGGTCACTGTTTAAGGATTCGACCATTGCCTCGGATATGTGCGCGTCCGTTTTACCCACATGAGCGTGTTATTTCAAAGTTTTCCTTTTCTTAAATTAGTTGCCCTACCTATGCTTAAGTGTAGTATTTTCTATTATTTGACCCATAGCTGGAGTGAGGAGAACATTCATAGCTTCCTCTTAGGGAAAATGCTTTTACAGCCATTCATGTTCAAACTGAAAACAACTTGTGTTGCGAAATGATTTAATCACTCAATAAAGTATATTTTACTCATACTAGCCAAAATATGCAATCTCTAATTGTAGATTATTATCAGTATATCACTATCTACGCAAATGGGTAATGCCTGGGAGGATGGTATCATTACCATAGAACAGATCCTTTACTATTCTCCCAAAATGGAGGTAATGCATGGGAGGATGATATGACCAATGAACATATAATTCACCTGCAAAAAAATAAGGAGGGAGTAATGCCTGGGAGGATGATCGAAACAATGGACGAAATGTGTATTATATTATTAGTGAGGTAGGAAATTAGGACAAAGACTAGTCGTGGCCGCTTATATCTCGATCTACACACTGTCACACCACATATCTGTAGGCTTATCTCAAAGACATTGTCTATCAAAACAATCCCCAGATATGCTCCGATCAAGTTTTTGATACTTTTGTACGCCGTATCTCGATGTGCTTATCATTGAGCAGCTATAAAACAAAGAATGTTTGACAGTCATGACTGAGACGTTTTTTTATTCTTTTGTTTTGTGTTTTTTTTTGTTTTTTGTTTTTTTTACTAAAGAGTCACCACTTATCAAGATCCAAGGACCACTCGAGAACAAAGGTTATTGAGTGTCAGGTGGACGGTGAGACAACACCGTGATGATTGGTAATGATAGTAAAAGTTTGGCAGAATTTGAAAGAGAGGAGCTGAGAAGGGGAGGGAAATTGGAGGTGAAGAAGAGAGAAGCAGTTGCGGAGGAGGAAAAGGGGTGATAGAAAATCTGAAGATGAAGTAGAGAGAGAAGCGACCGGAAAGTAGGGGTAGAGAGAGGGGATCGGAAGGTTAATTAGAGAGAGAGAACAGGGAAACCGGAAGGTGAAGTAGAGAGAGAGAGAGTGGCAGCCTGGGGAGGAGGTAGAGAGAGAAGGAGAGAGAGATGAAGAAAGGGAGAGAGACAACAAATGTTCAAACGAAAGATTTTACACACACTTTTTAGGACCCTTGTATTTTGTCATCTATTACCTCGGGTAAAGCCGGTTAACCCTGCTTTTAAGCCTACTTTTTGTTGCTGGCTACAACCCAACACTGGGTGTGTCATTTTGAAAGTTTATATTGATTGGATTTCGCGCTCTTTTCAACAAAATAATCCAGGGTGTGGAGGGTTTCTGCTCTGATGTAGCCATTTTACACTCAATGATTTTTCACCAAAAGTCCTTCAATCCTTAAGGAGCTGAAAAAAACGCCCATACAAGTTTTGTTTTTTTACATCCTGTCCCGAATAAAAATACATGTGTTAGGGTTAGGGTTAGTGTTAGGGCTGGGAACATGCGCTAGAGTTATGGGTATAATATTTAAAATTTCAGCTTGACAAAGTAAGAGAAATGTTATTCCACACTTAAAAAAACTCATGTATAAACAGAGTTTCTTAACAAGAACTTCCCATCTGTGAAATACGAGACCGCAAGAAACTACCCTCGTGAATAAAATAAAGGATCCCGTTCGAAATTCTGTACAGATTCCCGAGTTCGGCATAAAGATTTACGAGTTTGACGAGACGCACCTGAAGAAGGTTGGAGAGTACATCGGCCGAAACGTTGTAAGAATAACATCCAAGATGAGAATAGTAGTCAGAATAATCCAAATAATACAAATGATCAATTCTCATTTTGAAAATTCGGTGCTTCTGTATTATTGGGGACCGATTGAATTTTCATTTTAATTTTAGAATTAGATTTAGTTGAAAGGGGAAATATTTCAAATTGTTTTCTCAACGTATCCTCTGAGGTTTTATTTGATTTCGTATTTAAAAGTCACTACCGAATAGCACCGAGCGTTGTGATTGATTGATAAATAATCATAATACGTATATATATATATATATATATATATATATATATATATATATATATATATATATATATATATATATATATATATATATATATATATATATATATATATATATTTGGGGGGGTATCATGCAGTTTACGGACCGGACTATTTTTTAGATATGATTTTCAAGTTAAATTCAATTTTTACAGTATATTTTGTTTATTAAATTGTTAGGTGAAAGTACAGAGTAGTTAATGAACCCCCACCTCCTCATATTAAGGATGGTTTTCTAAATTATAACGTTTTTATTTCAGACCGGTCATTAAACTGCATAAGTACTCTTTTTTAAATTTATTTTTTTCTACTAATTCTCTGGATTGTCCTTATCGGTTATGGTTACAACAACAAAAAAACAGTTTGAATTATCTCTTCTTTTAACTGACTCTTCTAAATTAAAGATGAAAATTTTATCTGTCCCCACTAATACAGAAGCACCAACAATTCTTAGACTAAATAAACAATTCGGAAAATCTAAAACTTTTATTAAAATTTATATAACCAAAACATTTCGTGTTATTCAATAACATTTGCTTGAATAGTTAACAATATAAACAAGGGCGTATAAGTCTATAACTGAACTGTTTCACACTTAATACTTGAAAGGTTCAATATAGACAGCATTATCACACTGTTAAACATTATTACATCACGTCATCAACTGCTACCTAGCAACGGGGGTGTCTTTGTTAAGTGTAGCTTTTAATATTAACTTGATCCACTATCAAATTCAACTATAGAATACATTTACGTAATATGAAAAATTATTAAATAAAAGTGATCTCCATCCCCGCTATACAATGCCGTTCAATAGCTACCGTAACAAAAAGGCACATACATAAATCTATTTAATTAGTGATTTTTACTACATATTGGTCCATGTTATTAAAAAAATCACTTTAAAACGATTTCTTTCATATTTAGTCCTGGTCAATTTTTCTATCTAAATAGTCATTCAACGGGGTGATTTTAATTTGTTAAGTTCTGCTTTTCACTATCAAACTCAACCATGAAATAAATTTATGTACTATAAAAAATCAAGTATTTATTACAGCTTATGAAATAAAATTAAATCTCTATTGCCGCTCAATAACTGTCGTAAAAAACGCACACGCAGTAATCTATTTAGTTAGCAATCACTAACTAAATAGATTCATGCGTGTGCGTTTTTTACTTTTTACTTTTCTACTACATATTATTCCATGTTATTAAAAAAAAAAAAATTTCACTTTTTAACGATTTCTTCGTTTTTAATATTTAGTCCTGGTCAATCTTTCTATTTAAATAGCCATTCAACGGGGTGATTTGTAATTTGAAAAGCTTTGCTTTTTACTATCCAACTCAACCATAAAATAAATTTAAGTAATATTAAAAATCAAGTATTTATTACATCTTATGAAATAAAATTGATCCGTTACCACCGCTACATTGCCGTTCAATAGCACGAATCTATTCAGTTGCTGATTTCCGCCACAGGTTGTTAGAAAACAAAGTTTTCTTTTTGTACGTTTTCTTCGATTTTAATATTTAGTCCTGGTCGATTTTTTTCTGTTTAAATAGTCATATTCAAAGAACAAAGATGAATACTTATTCGATTATTCAGATATACACTTACTCTTTCATTGGACACCGGGAATAAAATTAAATACTAGATATTATTCGTTAAACACCGTTTCACTACGACTTTCCTTCCTACCACAACCTTCATGATTCAGATCGACGCCATCTTCGTTTTTGTTTGCATACTAAGCGTAAACGAGTATTCTATTTTTTATTAATTTGTAACAGGTGTCGATCGTAACGGAATTTTCTCCCGCATTTTAATGAAATTAAAACCATATGTATACGACACTAATCTAAAGATTTTTCCATAATTGCAGCTTTCTCTGACTATATTAGAGAGAGAAACGGGGGGGGAGCAGTAATTAAAAAAAAAGTAATATGGCGTCATGAGTATAGTGAAAAAGCACATAGTCGAAGCAATGTCGGGTCTGACTGAATGAATAAATGTGAATTTCTTTTCCATTTATCATACTGCTCCAGAAGGTATCTCGCACCCGACGCCATTCTCTACCTGTACAAGAGTCACATATGTCATAAGATGGAGTACTGCTGCCACATGTGGGGATGTGCCGCTAAGAGCACCCTTCCTTTCTTTAAAAGAGTCACAAAACCGACTTCGAAATCTAGTGGGGGAATGTTCTCTTCTCTTTCATACAGCCACTCTCTCATAGAAGAGATGTTTCTAGTCTTTCTATCGTTATTTTCATAGTAAGTGGTCGACTGAGCTCAAATCTATGCCCCCCCCCCCTGAAAAACAACCCGCCTAGTTATTACAACTGTCGATGATTTTCATTTCTCCTTCTGCGTGCCCAAGACGAAACGAAACTTCCATGGGCAGATCTTCCTTCTTAGAACTGCCTGTTTGTGAAACACAGTGCCGCCAGCCTGCTTCCCTGCCGACTACAATATGGTCGTCTTTAAGTTCAATGAAAAAAGGTTCTTGTTGAAACGTACCGTAAATAATCAATTTATGCCCTGCTACAATCAACCTCTTTAACTCCTATCCTCGAGTCAAACTCTTTAACCCTTATCCTCGAGTGGCCTTAGGATCTTAATAAGCGGTGACCTTTAATGTAAAAAAGGACCTATATTACCACTAAAACGGATCACTATTATTTAAATCCATAATACGATATGTCTTTTGAAATACTGTATATATCGTAGAGACGATAGACTCAAACGCACATCACTGTATGCCTAATTTGCATAAATATTACTCTTTCATTAGAGACCGGGATCAAACTTTGTAACGTTTTGCTTTTCATTATCAAACTCAACTTAGAATTAATTTACATGATATTTAAAAACAAGTATTTATTACATCTTTTGAAATAAAATTGATCCGCTACATTGTCACTTGAGGGTTTCTGTAACAAATCTATTCAGTTTCTGATATCTGGCACATATTGGTGTCTGATGAATGCTTATTTGGTATTTAATATATACTTACTCTTTCATTCTACACTGGGAACAAAATTAAATAATAGTCATATTTCGTTAAACACCGTTAAACTACTACTCTCGTTCTTACCACAACCTTCATGATTCAGATAGACGACATCCTCGTTTTCTCTCGCATACTAAGCGTTAATAATTGATTATTATTTTTGTGTTATTATTATTTAGTAATAAGTGGTGTTGATCGTAACAGAGTTGTCTCCCGTGTTTTTCACGTTTCTACCTTGTGATAAAGCACACTTTAACTTCACTGATTTTAATATTTAGTCCTGCTCGTATTTTCTTTGATTATCAAAGCAAAATTAAGGTTTAGACATTCTTCACAAAACACGCTTTCACTATTACTTTCTATCCTAATACAACCTACATGTTCCGTATGGGCGCAACTTTCGTTTTCTTTCGCATACTAAGCCTTAGTAGCGATTATTCTATTTATTTATTAATTTGTAGTAGGAGTCGTCGGTCGTGACAGAGTCGTATCTCCTGTTTTTGTCACGTTTCTATGTTATTAGAAAAAAAATTGAACTTATGAAAGAGTTCTTCGATTTCTTCGATTTTACTTTTTAGTCCTGGTCGTTATATTTTTTAAATTGTCACACATAAAGGACGGGGAGAAATACACAGCATTTCATATGTACTCTCATCCTCCTACTGAACACCGGCAACAGAATAAAATCAGAGACATTCTTCTAAAAACACCGTTTCACTATTACTACTCATTCTTATACAACCTTTATATTTCGTATGGACGCCACTGTCGTTTTCTTTCGCATACTAAGAGTTAGGTAGCGATTATTCTTTTTATTTATTAATTTGTAGCAGGAGAATCGTCTCCCGTGTTTTGTTAAGCGCTTAATATATCCAAAGCCTTCGACAGGTCTGGCATAAATGAATTCATATGGTATTACTTGACAAATATGTAATATAATTAGATCATTCCTATCCAAAAGAAAAATCCAAATTGTCCTCGATGGCCGTTTATACAAACAACATGACATAAATGCACGTGTAACTAAATATCGATCCTTGGATCTTTATTGTCCATGATTTTCATAGTCTACCTCTATAATGACATTGGGTCTGTGATGGATATATTTGCTGACGACACCACACTCTACTCTCGTCATGTGGGTAAAACGGACGGTAAATAACACCATACCTGAGAGTCCAACGTTCAAACTCATCGGCCTAACATTCACAGATAATATGAATTGTAACAAATACATAAAATACATTGCCAAAGGCTGCTGCAAAGAAAGTTGGCTACCTCTACCGTGCTAGAAAACTTCTCACGCCTGACAGTATCTTATATCTTTACAAAGCCACTATCTGCCCATGCATGGAGTATTGTTGTAACATCTGGGCTGTTGCACCAACCACTAGTCTCTTCCTCTTAGACAAAGTCCAAAAAAGAGTCTCCAATCTAATAGGTCGCTCACTATCAACAAACTAATGTGAACATACAAATCGCTGCACAGTTTCCAATTTAAGATGACTCCCTAAATGTTCACGATAATTCTAAGTAGCTCTTTACGTCTACAGTAGCAACTTCCATTGTTTCGGGTGAAGTAAGCTTTTTAAAAATTCACTTTTGACTGATTTCTTCCATTTTAATATTTAGTTTTTACGTTGTATTCCAGATGTACTCCCGCCATCCAACTGAACTCCGGGAAAAAATTAGAACATAGACATTCTTCGCTAAACACCGTTTTACTATTACTACTCATTCTAATACAATCTTCATGTTTCGTATAAACGCCATGTTCGTTTACTTTCTCATCTTCGTAAGCGACAACATACTTTACTCTTTGTTTTCATTTTTCTTTTTTACATCATTTTACCATCGTAACACATTAGGAATACGCTCATTGGCTAAAACAAGTAACAGTTTCTGTGAGACTCCTATCACCGTCGCCATCTTTAATTTTACTTACAAAAATAAATAAAACAGACTTAATGATAATCTTCATACGACATATATATAATTCGATTATTTGCGATGAAAATATGATAAAATAAAATAATACAAATGGAATTTGTATTATATAGATTATTCGAACTACTGTTCTTATCTAAGGTGTTATTCCGACAACCTTCTTCGGGTGCATCACGTCGAACTCGGGAATCTTTATGTCAAACTCTTGATACTGTACGCGATTTTGAACGGAACCCTTTATTTAATCCACGCGGGTAGCTTGCTCTCGTTCCGTCAGCCATGACCGGATAGATTTTTTTACTAATGTGTAATTGTATTCTTAGTACTGTGTATTGGACCTGTAACTCACAGAAGACTGTCGTTTAGAACAGATTATTACTTTCAACTTACATCCGTACAGATTCCCGAGTTCGACATAAATATTTGCGAGTTCAACGAAACACATCTTAAATAGGTCGAAGGTTACATCGACCGAAACGTTGTGAGACTGAGATTCGAGATGAAAACAGTAGTCTGAATAATTCAAATAATCCAAATCTTACTAACAGTTGCAACGCGTTAAAAGTATACGGGTTGGTTGAGAATTTAATTCTACTGCGTTTTCTATAAATTATTTGTGTTGTTTTTATTTATTTGTTTACGAGTTCGGGACTGTTTCTGCATTTTACCCTTTTAACCATACGTCATTTTGAAGTTAATATTAATTGTTTTTCCACGCTTTTTTTCACGACATAATCCAGGGCGTGCAGTGTTTCTGGTCCAATGTAAGCATTTTTTACACAATGATTTTTCACAAAAAAATTCAAAATTTGTAAGGAAAAAGAAACATTTAAATTCCTTAGTAGCATGAAAATATTTCAAACTTATTTATTTGCTGTGTTTAATACACATTATTTTTTTTTACTATTAATCGAGTAGTTATTGAAATAAAAACTGCACAAACATAAAATAATACGATTTTTTAAAATGTCAATTTAATCATCCAGAATGCACTTCGATGTATCCGTACACCAATCAGCTATTTTAATTCCGGCTTTTTATATATTTATTTATGTTTTGCTAGTCTCAGTCTTTTCTATAAATACTATTATGGCATGTGTTCTTTTGTTCCAGATCGTTTGACTCGTTAGTCTAGTGGTCTCCATCACTTCTCTGTTTTGATACCTCATTGTAATGCAGCTTCCTATTCCAGTAGCTGCTTTTCAAGAACTGCAGCCTTGTGGAACTCTTTTCCTGCTGACTGTTTTCCCCCTACCTATAGGCTTGATCTTTTCAAGACTAAGGCCAATAGGCATCTCCTGTCTTTGGAATAATCCTCTTTCGTTTTTGTTAGCTCCTTACATCAACTGGCTTCATTCCTTGTCTTAGGTGATTTTTCTTAAATATATATATATATATATATATATATATATATATATATATATATATATATATATATATGATGTATTTTTATGTAATTATTTTTTATTGGTGATTTCAGCGTTCGTTGTTTTTTAGCTTACTATTATCTTGATTATTTCACTTCCTAAGTGATTAAGATGCAGAAAACATCAATATCGAAGGTTCGATCCTTGTCTAAGTTAGCCATGCTGATGCCGACTGTGAACCAGAAACACGTGTCCATGGATCACTTTTATGTACGTATAAAATTAATATATATATATATATATATATATAGATATATATATATATATATATATATATATATATATATAGGCTCTCCAAATATGATCTGAGGTTAAGATCGGATTCTAACTCTACCTGATGAGATCTCAGTTTATAGTAACTGTTGATCGATAACATCGACATGCCAGTGTCGCAGATTTTGTACATGTCTGTGTAAATAAAATTATCATATATATATATATATATATATATATATATATATATATATATATATATATAAACAAGTAAAAAGGCATATTTTTTAAAAATACAAAATAAAATGTAAAAATAACAATCCGGAGAACCAATTTTTCGGGACTGCATTTTCCCCAACTTAAAAACCGATTTCGCGTCTAACTTTGCCCTCGTGGGGATGTAAGTTAAATAGTGGCATGCGCTTATCGATTCAATTTTAAGTTTTGCCACAATCCAAAGTGCAAAGTTTTAGAAGGTTGGATTTTCTTCACATTAAAAACCGAGCTTGGTTTTGAATCTGCCCTCGTGGGGAGACAAGTAAAATAGTGACATGAACTTATTCATTCAAGTTTAATTTTTGTCTCAATCCGGAGTGTCCATTTTGAGGCAGCTGGATTTTCCTTACATTAAAAACCAACCTTCTGTCTAACTCTGCCCTCGTGGGGAGGCAAGTAAAATAGTGACATGCACTTATTCATTCAATTTTAATTTTTGTCCTGATCCAGAATCTCCATTTTAGGGTAACGTGATTTTTATCACCTTAAAACCCGACCTTGTGTCTAACTCTGCCCTCGAGGTGAGGCAAGTTAAATAGTGACATGCATATTTCATTTTTTCCTGATACAAGGTGTCTATTTTGGGGGAGCTGGATTTCCCCCACTTTAAAAACCGACACTGAGTCTAACTCTGCCCTCGTGGGGAGGCAAGTAAGGGCACGCACCCAGTCAGTCTGCGCGCTTCGTGCAGACATTTTTCGCAATGATTTTTCTCAAAAAAACCTTCAATCGTTTTTTTTAGAAACGAGTCACCACTTATCAAGGTCCAAAGGCCAGTTGAGGATAAGGGTTAATTGGTTCGACAAGTAGACGGTGAGACACGGGCAGGATTTGTGACGATAGTTGTAACTGGTAGAGAAATTTATTGTTTAAAAGGACGGCTCAACAAGAATTTGTTTATATTGTATTTGAATACGGCAATGTTTTAGTCAGCAGGGAAGAAGCCTCGCGATACTGTGTTCCACAGACGAGCAGTTCTAGAAATGAAACTTTGCTCATGTCTAGGTAGACAGAGGGAGAAAGGGAATTTATTGACAGTGGTTGTAGCTAGACAAGTTTTTTGTGAATATTTTAGAGAAGGGTCATAGATTCAAGCACAGTCGAGCACCTGCCATGGAAATAACGATCGAGTAGAGAAAGACTAGCAACGTCTATTCTGTGAGAAAGAGGAAGTAGGGTGGAGAAGAGAATGTCGGTGTTGTACTCTGTCAAGGCAGGAAAGGGTGATCTGAGCTGCACCTCTCCAGGCCCAAATGCCACTCGAGGATAAAGGTTAATGAGTTTGTCAGTTGGGCGGTGAGACAGCACGTTGATGATGAGAACGACTTGAAAACGATCATGTTGTAGTCAGCTGGGAAGCAGCCCTAGGTTATTGTATTCAACAGATGTGAAGTTCTTGGTAAAAAATCTTTTTTCATGGAAGTTCCGTTTAGTGTTAGGTACACAGAAGAAGAAAGGAAAATTATTTACAGTGGTTGTAGCTAGACGAGTGTTTGCTGTAAATGTTTTGCAGGGGGAACCATAGATTTGAGTTCACTCGAGCACCTACCATGAAGCTAACGATAGAGTAGAGAAAGTAGTGACATCTCTACAGTCAGAGAGAAGCTGTAGGAAAGAGAATAGGACATCTCAAACTAATTTCGAAGCCTCGGGTTGTTGTATTTAAGAGATGGGAAGTTCTTGGAAAGAAACTTTCTTCATAGGAGTTTCGTTTAGTCTTAGGTACACAGAGGAAGAAAGGAAACTTATTTACAGTGGTTGTAGAGGGACGAGTTTTTGCTGTGATTTTTTTACAGGAAGGAACCAGAGATAGGAGCTAATTTTAGCATCTACTATGAAAATGACGAGAGAGTAAAGAAAGACTTGTGACATCTCTACAGTGAAAAGGAAACTGTAGGGAACAGAAGAGGACATCTTCCACTTGATTTCGACGTATATTTTCTACTCTGTCAAGACAGTAAAGAGTTCTCTGGTGGCATTTCCTCAGATGTGGCAACAGTACTTCATCTAGGATGTATCTAACACCTATACGGGTGTAGAACTACGTCAGTGATTTGAAAGTAACACACGTGGCCCTGTGTGGGATACTATCGACCGAAACGCTGTGAAAATAACAATGAAGATAGGAATAGTAGTGTTTAATACTTTTTGATAGTGTCTACGGTATTATGTAATCTTTTTCTCGAACTCGGAATCTCCTAAGTTCAACAAAGCACAAGTGAAAGAAGTTAAACATTCACAAGAACTCGTCAAGCAACAGCTAATTTAAATAAGTTTCAACACTCCTACAAGGTGCTGTCTTACCACCCGACAAACATATTAACCCTTATCATTGATTGGCCTTGATAAGCGGTGACCAATTAGTACATAAAAAATGATCGGAGGTTACATCGGCCGAAACATTGGGAATATAACAACCAAGACGAGAATAGTAGTCCGAAAAATCAAAATAATGCAAAGATTCCCAAGTTTGATTAGAAGGTGCCCAAATTCGAAAAGATGAACCTGACGAAGATCAGAGTTTACATCGGCCGAAACGTTGGAAACATAACAACCAAGATTAGAATAATAGTCCGAATAATCTAAATACTGGAAATTAGCAATCCCTATCTAAAAAAAAACTCGGAAACATGAATTCAAAATGTTTCATTTTGTTTCTGCTGTGTTCATATTTTGAGGACGGGTTCAATCAGCCCGTATTTCCTATAATCTGTTCTTATTGATTGTATATTGTAGGCCGATCATTACTGATCGATCCCGGACTCCATTATGGAACAATGTATCAGATTACTCGGAGATCGCGCCTATGGAAAACCAGGAGGTGAGTGAATATCTTCTTATTATTGTATTAAACTTCCTTTTGTTTTGCCCTAGTAATCTATCGTCTAGTGGTTGTGTTGTTGCAAAAATATTGAAACTGGACTTTTAATGTCATGTAGTTTATGCATCGTTACTAAAACATTGAAGTTCAACGCTGAAGTAATGGTGATTTATCGTCTAGTGGTGTGCCGTTACAAAAATATGTTAGATAGTGAATGGGCCGGAGGGAGGATGACCTTAAAAGTGTGGGGGAGGCTAAAAGCGGAAGTCGTAAATGGCGTCACTTCTGTTTCAAGTTGATTCTGTCTCTTAAGCCTGCACAAGCAACCGAGCGAGATGTGAGAATCGAGGGTCTCTGCAGTCGGCAGGGGCCTGAGGAGATGCGGCGCAGTGTAGCCAAAAATGGCCTAACTGATACTATGGTAAATCTCCCTCCAAGTAATTCTTTCTCTCTCTCTCTCTCTCTCTCTCTCTCGTTCTCTCTCTCTCGTTCTCTCTCTCTCTCTCTCTCTCTCTCTCTCTCTCTCTCTCTCTCTCTCTCTCTCTCTCTCTCTCTCTCTCTTACAAACTATTCCAGTTTTGTCGTTGCATTGTTTTGAATAAAACTAAGTCCGGCGTTCACGTGTTATCGTTTCAACGACTGAGTTACACGAGCCAACAGCGACGAACCCTGCACACACAATCACGAAGCTAAGCAGTCATGCAACATCTTCGATTTGGGGATTAGTGACTGTAATATTTCAACGAAATAGTCGCCCAAAGAAGGGTTCCACAAAGAAAACAAATGGGTCCAGCGATAATAGACAACAAGAAAAGAAAAAAGGAGAGAGAGAAGGACAAAGGAAGAAAAGGGAAGAAAACAGAAGAGAAATTTAGATGTATTCCGAGGAGTGAGAACAATTGCTTTTTCTTGTGTTAATTTACATGAAGAAAAAAGAATAACACTGAAATAGCACACGTACAAAAAGTGTACGGTTACGCACTTGTGAACAAAAATTAATAAATAAATGAATATGAATAAAATAAAATAAAAGCGCATACATACTCAAACTGAGAATTTTCATGTTGATTTATTTGTTGTATTATTTGTGTTAGCCGCCAAAAGCGAACTGACATTAAATCTAAAAAAAATAACAGAGAAAGAGAAAAGAAACAACGAACAGACTGTGAACTTATGAAGAGGAAACGATTAATGTTTTATTAATGAATAGTGTGATTTTTATTTTGTTGTTTGTATTAACCGCACATTTTTACAATCTATTGTCATGTCATGTTCAGTGTTGAGAGAGGGGGCAAGAGAAATGATCGTTTAATGTATTTTTCAATACAGACTAAGAGAAAGAAAAAAATAAAATGATTTTGCTGTTTGAAATTTTTAAAAGAGAAAAGAAACAATGGACAGCTCGAAGCAGATTGATACGGGCGCCGTAATAGCCGGCATTTCTACGATAGTTAGGAAAATCGAGTGGGGTCAATGTAGAAATAAATAGAGCTCCGTGGAAGAAAGATAGAGAAAAGGCATCTGACGCCGGCTTCGAGTTATGGGAAGCTCCTTGGAAGAAGGATAGTGAAAAATCCACGTGATGCCGGCTCCGGGATTTTAGGGAAGCTCCTGGAAGAAGGATATAGAATAGGCATTTGAAGCCGGTTCCGGACATGAATTGAACCACCAGCGGACGGGGGGAGGGTGGCTTGTGTTATCTGGAGTCCATGTTAAAAACGAATGAGTGTTGAATTGTATGATAGATAGTAATAAAGATATCTTGCGGAAAATAAGATGACTGACCAGAAATGAAAATAGAGGAATGTTAAATAGGGGTTTCTGTTTTGCCCATTTTTATTTTTAGAGATTAAATATAACTAGTATTGAAATGCGGGATGTGGAAAGTAGGCATTTTGATAGGAAGGAAAGTATGTTAGATACTGAAGGACGCCGGATGGAGGACACCCTAAAAGGTTGGGAAACTAAAAGCGGAAGTCGTAAATGACGTTACTTCAGTTTCGAGTTGATTCAGTCACTTTATCTGCACCAGCAACTGAACAAGACGTGAGAACTGAGGGTCCATCCAGCCGACAGGTTCCGGAGGAGGTAAGGCCAGAGATACACTAGCCAGCAGCGACGAAACGTGGGCACACTAACATCAAGTTAAGCGATAATGCAACACATATATATATATAAATATATATATATATATGGGTTAAAATGGAAAACGAAGACCTCAAACTCAACGTTTCGCCAAGCTGTTAGTTGGGCTTTATCAAGAGAGAAAATCTAACAGCGGCAAAAAAACGAGAAGATCTGTAATTTGGGGGAATATATATAGTGATAGAGGACAATAAATTTAAATCTATGTAGAGAGGTAAGCCATAGATTAAAGGTTAGAGCTGCCGCTTATCAAATATATGATTGTTCGATTTTGGGCTATGGAGAAGTGCTAATATAGCCGCACAGCAGCGTTGTGATACAGCGAAACCGTCTGTATGTCGATGACTATACACAGACGTCTTTATTCAAAAAATATATGTCAAGAAATCATAACTCCAATGAAGACATACAAGTAAAAATATTAGCCACTGAAAGGGACTTAGGCAACCTTAGAAATAAAGAATTTCTATTAACAAGAAAATTATCCCAAAATAAACAACAGAGCAGAACTGAATGTCATATGTTTTTGGTATAAATGCGCATAACAGACACAAATGAACATATGTGATAACTAATGAATGACGGCCAGTACCAAACAATAAATTAGGATGTACATATGTGCCTGGATATCAACAGACACGCATTGATGATGGTTGAATGCTCTCACTTGCATCTGGCTCCCGTACAGGTCGCCAGAACACAATACTGGGGCCCACAAATTTAAGATAACAAAGAATATATATATATATATATATATATATATATATATATATATATATGTGTGTGTGTGTGTGTGTGTGTGTGTGTATGTATGTATGTGGGTGTGGGTGTGTTTAAGACATAATAAATAAATAATGAATAAACAAATAATAAATAAAAAAATTTAAATCAATGTACAAAGAAATAGCAATGTATATTTTTTAAAAATGGAGAGAAGTGAGAGGAAAAGAAAAAACATAGCTAATCTAAAGATTTAACAGCTTCTTTTCAGGGAAGACAACTCTACATGAATCCGAGATTCTTGGATATAAGTGTGTCCCCTTCATCTGACTTACATATTATATATACGCTCGTGATCTAACAATATTTTAACAAATAAATTAAGTAGAATTAAATAGAAACACTAAATAATAATAGAACTATTACTGATAAAATATTACAACATACATTATAAGAATGTTAACCAAACTGCATTGTCATAGCCTTCAAACACAACTTAAAGCAAACTACAAAATCCTTCCCATATATATATATATATATATATATATATATATATATATATATATATATATATATATATTAATTTGAAGTGAATATTAAATTATTTTTACCTACATACACCGGCGTTTCAATCTTTCGCTCTCATCAGTGTAAGGAATGATGATCTCAGACGGTCGCAAGATTTAAACTCGGTCACAGAATTATCCTAAACTCCGCAAACAAGCGCCAAAACAAAACGTCCACGAGACATTACCACATCCAGAAAGGGAATTTAAGTTCTATTTATGCAAATGAGATAAAAATAGACAAGCTGTCTAGAGCGTTCGAGGGGCGTTGTCGGAACATGTCATATAGCTACACAACAGTCTATGTCTAACTTCCCCGAACAGGGATCAACTTCAATCTCTTAAAGGGGCTCATAACAATATTAATGTTAAGTAAATATGAATTAGTTTTATCTACATACGCAGGTGTTTCAAGCTATAAGCAGATTTAGTACAACAAAGTGTTACGATGAATTTGAGAGGAAATACACACACACACACACATATATATATATATATATATATATATATATATATATATATATATATATATATATATATATATATTAACAGATATAGTACAATACAATGCTAGGATAAATTTGAGAGGAGACATTATTTATTCATAAATGATAAATTGGATGAGAAATGAGTGGGGTCAATCCCTCAACATTATAGGGGATTTGAATCGTAGAAGCTATCCAACTAATGTCTACATCGAGAATTATTTACGCTATCAATGAGATGTATTTGATAGTTCGACCTAGCACTGTGTAAAACAGAAAACCACTCATTGGAATTTCGTTTGAACCAAATATTTGTGTCTTAGCTTTTCATTTATCACTCAGACGATAAGGCTTTAAGGAAAATTAACAATCTTTTTTATTTTTACCATCCGCCCTATATATATACAGAAAAATGAATGATGAAATAAAGTGTTGTACAATTACAATATTTATTAAATCATCAGAAGTTCGAAACCAAAAAATAGGAATAACTAAAGTAGTCAAAAGTTCAGATGTTGTCTATAAAAGGCTGAGTATTCAGAGAAGTTCGTGTAGTCTATATGCGTAACGATAAAAGATGAGATCCCTCCTTGTGTTTGAAATTCTGCTGATTTAATAAATATTGTAATTGTACAACTTTTATTTTCATCGTTCATTTTTCTGAATTTATTGCTCTATCCAATATATTGAGCTTTCTATTATCACGATATAGTATTATTTAAAGATACTTCAGTTATCTTTGAATTATGTTTCAATGTTATATATATATATATATATATATATATATATATATAAATATATATATATATATATAGTATGTTATATAAATATATTTGTGGTAATTAAGCTACACAGACGTCCATGTTTTATCACCGTAGGGAATCGTCAGGCTAAAGTGCATGCAATTTTTGTTACTGTGTTTATATATCTCCGCGGTGTTAATTGTTATTTCCTCCTATCAGTTAATGTTTTCATTAGCCAATGGCAGGGATTCTCTCAAACAAAGGTTAGGCTGACCTTTACTTGACATTTATTTATTTTGTTTTAGTGAATGTGTCGAATGTGACTTTGTTTTTACACGTACATGCTTAGAATAGTTTAATTTCTATGTTTTGCTATTCGTTGCGATTTTAGGTGCTTGTTTAGTTAATTTTTTATTCATTTAATTTTTTATGCATTGTTGTCCTAAAGGAAAGTTTATTCTGTGTGAAGAGTTGTTCATTCACTTCTACAGATTAATAGAGTTAATATAAAACGTCAGATTGATTCGAAAGTCGCATATGATCACTTAGAAGAAAGGAACTCTCTCATTTATCTGCCACGTATTTCCTGTCATGACGTCATATCCTGCCACGTACAACTAATGACACCTCATCAGCTTTTTTCTAAACATTCCGCCTTCTACCCACAGGGGGAAGGAAGAGGCCCTTTGAAAACACATCCACCACATCTACAAGTCCTTCGTTCTTCTGCGACATTTTAGTTTGAAATAGCCTCTATCAGTTCATGGATGGTCGACCGGTCTGTCTTTTCTGTGTTGTATTTCAACTTTGTACCACGTACCATACATTTAGAAAAACCACAAGAACACATGAAAGTTAGTGAATCGAGAGAAACTGAATACCTACAGGAGATAAACTGAATGCCTACTGGAGATAAATTGAATGCATACTGGAAAGAAACTGAATGACTACAGGAGATAAACTGAATGCCTACTGGAGATAAATTGAATGCATACTGCAAAGAAACTGAATGACTACAGGAGATAAACTGAATGCCTACTGGAGATAAATTAATTGCATACTGCAAAGAAACTGAATGACTACAGGAGAGAAACTAAATGCCTAATAGGTATTACCCTTGGGTGTCTTCGGTCTCTCTGTACAAGTGTTTGTCAGACCACCATTACATGAGGATATTCCAGATATTAAGTAAACCCTGACAAACTATTTAAAATAATGGTGTGCTGTCTCCTTAAGCCATCCAACACATCTGTTAATAGAGGGCAGCTTTGAGTAACAGATAAGAAGCTGAATGAGGAACTGATAAGAAATATGAATAGCAAGACTAAATACTGGCAGGCCGGAACCGAGAATAAAAAGGGCCCCTCAACCCGTTTATACCACAGGCGGGAAGATGTAAGCAATAATATAAACATTCCTGCTTCTGAAAGTGGCACTCTAGCAAAGACAGAGGGCAAGCAGGGTCAGGCCATCAAACCTTCATAAATAAAGGTTCTGGCTCCCTAGCTTCACATAACAGACTACTTTTTTCGCCCTTTGTTACCTCTCCCTCTCTCTCTCTCTCTCTCTCTCTCTCTCTCTCTCTCTCTCTCTCACTCTCTCATTCTTTTTTGTCTACCTTTCTGCTTTTTCTCGTCTTTCGGTTCCCCCCCTCTCTCTCTCTCTCTCTCTCTTTCTCATCATTATGTCTATATCTCCCTCTCTTTTAATTATAACGTAACGGAAACAAAGACATACATCTGTGGCTTCAAACATAAAGATTTGACATGTTCAAAACTATTTTCGCAAAGTCAAAGGATTTCAGAATACAGTGTGCTGCCATAACAGACTTCTTTCCTTAACCTTTTTTACACTCTCTCTCTCTCTCATTCTTTTCTCTTTTCCCTCTTCTAAATTTTTTTCTCTTCCTTCTACTTTCTCTCTTCCCTCTCTCTTATTTTTTGTCTCTCTCTTCCCCTCTTTTTTATTATGATATCACAGAAACAAACACATACACCTGCGGCGTCAAATATGAAGGTAAAACAGGTTCAACATCATCGATGTTTTTAAACATCTGTAACAAAATCAATGCACAAAATACACGCAACAACACGTCATATTTTCAGAAAATAAAAGGATTTCAAAATACACTGTACTGTCATAATAGACCATCATTTTCTTTAACTTGTCTCCATTTTCTTTCCTACTTTCTCCCTTCTGTTTCTTTTTTAAATTATTAACATCGTTCATTTTTTCTCACAACTTATAATTGAACTGTTATTCAATTTCTCTCTTCTGTACTCCTCACTATCAACTCTCTCCTTTTGTTGTCTCTATTTTTATTAATTGCATCATTCCATTTATCTGACAACTTCTTAAAGGATTTCAGAATACACTGTGATGTCGTAATATACCTCTTTCTTACTCTCTCACTCTTCTCCCTAGAGTGTCAGTGTACTTTCTCGTCCCCTCTTTTTTTTCTATCCCCTTCTCTGTCCTTTCTTTCTCGCCACTTTACTCTCTCCGTTTCCTCTTTCTCTCTTTCTCAATTATTCATTCCATTCTTCTCATCACTTCTCTTCGCCCTTTATTGTGTTTCGCTTTTCCTCCCACCATATAAAATATTCATTTCCAGGTGTAAAAGATTTCAGAATACATTGTGATGTAATAATAGACACATTCACTCTATTTACACTTTTCCTCCCTTCTTCTCTCTCTCTCTTTCTCTTTCGTCTCTCATTCGCTCTCTCTCTCTCTATATATATATATTCTTTCTCCATATACTCTCTTTTTCTCTCCCTCCTCTTTATTTACCCCTTTCCTCTACCATATTTCTCTTACTCTTTTAATTATTTGCATCATTCCATTCCTCTCGCGAGGTAAGGTAAATAAAGGGAGGATGATGAGAGAATCTCATCATCCTCCCTTTATTTACCTTATGTTCCCTTATTCTCCAAAACATCCATGTACAGATTCAAAAGATGTCAGAATACATTGTGATGTCATAACAGACGCTATATGTCTTCTTTCTCTCTCTCTCTATCTCTCTCTGTCCCTTTCCACTCTATCTCTTTCTTTCTGTCTCCCCTGTATCCGTTTTTCTTCATCATCTATTTTTTTCTCTCCTCTTTAAACTCTCTACTCTTTCTCTATCTTTCTCTTAACTATTCCTCTCCCTAATTCTCTTATTATTCGTCCTTCCTCCCACCATCTAGATCACCAGCTGTAAATAAATGTATCTCCTTACTTGTTGTTTTTATAAGCTATAGGGATTGACTTTCATACCGGATCGGAAATGGACGACTTTAATATTTTCTTTATATTATTTGCTCTTCCTTTCTATCGCGAAAACGACAGATTTAAAGAATGCATTTTGATTGTGTATGGCAGCACTTCGAATAGAATTGGTGATCAAAATATTGCTGATTCTCTCGTTCAATCTGTGACGCGTAGTGCAATAAAGAAAAACCCATTTGTACCACTAGCTAAGAGACTTTGCTAACTGGGATGGCGTCTGAAAAAACCTATGGTCGACGTGGACCATGCCTAGGCAAGAAACACATACTCAAACTTGGTTCGTCCAAACACACATAATCTAGCGATGTGTATCTATTGCGCCAGTATGGTATATGATATATGTTTTAAAATAATGAGGAAAAATGTAAATAGATGTATCCACTTGATCCTCGGCAACTACATGCAGAAATTTAAATGTAATGTAAACAAACATTTTGCTGCACAACTCCCCACTTAGGATGCCCCTTATATATATGTACCATACCAATACAGACCCCTTACGTTTCAGTTGCAATATGCCTTGTTTCGGGTAAATAAAAAAAAAATAATATAAAAAATCACCGGGCAGCGCCGGAACCCGGGTTCCGCTAGTATGTGATATATGTTTAAACATAATGAGAAAAGGTGTGACCAGATGTATCCATCTGATTCTAAACAACTGAATTGATCGTTTCGCCAGTTGGTGTCGATAAATAATGATAACATCGAAAGACTAACAAGACTGCAGACAGTAAATAGCGATCAATGTTAACGTATGAGTAAATGTTTGTCGATATGGGGTATTATTCATCTGCTCATTGATTCATTTATGGGGAAAATAACGAAGCGTCTGTTTCAGGAAATTGTTATTTTTGTTTGGATCAAATTCGCATATTGTAATCGAAAACGCACGTGTTTCGATCGGTGTTCCATTTAAATAGTAAAACGCGGTTATTATTCCGATATGCCGTCGGGGTGCCGGTAAGCAATTACTTCTATGGCGCGCAAATGCGAATAGATAACATCTGACTCGCGAAAAGATTGAAATGTTCGCTTCGGCTGTATTGTTGAACGCGACTTCCAAGAAAAGTTTCATCTTCTCTGTATTTAAAGAAAACTATAAAACATGCGTCACATTTTATTTATCTGCTCAGGAAGTTAGACACAAGGTCAGGGATTAAGTTGAAAAATCCAGTGCATATGGATTAGCGAACTCTGGCCACAAAAATAGTTATGTATCCCATCGGAATTCGCTGGTAGGGGTACTTCTGGCGATTACCGATAAAATTACCTTTTCTTAAATGGCATTTATTAAAAATAGAGAACATAGACGACACGTGAACCTTATATATATATATATATATATATATATATATTATTCATGTGTCGTTGAAGACCACGGAATTTTCTTTCTTTGCTATCTTTCTGGTTAATTTCTCGATGCGGCGAGTGATTCGTCGGTTTTCCGGTGTCAATTGTTGGAGTATGGCACCTAACGTTGTATTTTGGGCCATTCCTCGAGCGCTTTCGGTATCGTGACCGTCTTCAGGAGGCTGTTTATTTAACGCCTACCCACAATAGGAGTATGTGACACAAGGTCGGAAAGTGGGATTTGAAAAGCCAGCGCCCGAGAAGGTGAGCGCTCTAGCCATTAACAATTGCCTGGGCATCCCCGTCGGCATTCCCCGGTAAGGGCGCCTCAGGCAGTAAGCTATAAACTTACTCCTCCCAAAAGAGGGGAGGCAAAGCCTGGGAGGGTGGACCTCCTAGAACTGCACAGGACAAACCCATAGAACGGCGTCATCAAGCCCCGAAGGCCAAGACGATACCGGTCTATAGGATGTAGTATCCATCGGAACAGTGTCTTATTATTAGTAAAGAGCCGTATTTATAGTTTTATTATTGGTTATATCTATTAATTTTAATATGTGTATATATATATATATTTATTCTTTTATTTACTTACTTATTTATTTATTTATTTTTTTATATCTATTATTATTATTATTATTATTATTATTATTGTTATTATTATTGTGTATTAATTGTTGAAGACTGATAAGGCGTTAGTACCGGTGGTGAGTGCTATTTTCATTAATTGTGGGTTGTAATTTTTTATGTGTAAGGCTTCGAAGATTTTTAATCCGTTGGTGCAGTTGTTTTTATGTATGATCTTAGTGTTAGTTGTTAATATTTGTCTTAGTTCGGTTGATTTTATGCTTTTTTATGTGTAGTAATGTATCGCTGGATGGCACTAGTATCATTTAAGTGATGCGTAAGGCGACGGGAGAAGGTTGTAGTTGTATGGCCAATATAAGTACTGTGTTTGTCTGTTTGGGTCTTGGGGAACCATTCCTCGAATGGGCATTGGAACAAATACAGTTCGTTTGTTTGGTTTAGGGGGGGGGGAGTTAGTGGTGTTATTATTTTTAATTATTAAGTTAGAAGTTTTGAATTTAGTGTAGTAAATTATTAGTTTTATTTTTATTGTTAGTCGATAGGTTTAGTGTGTCGGTTTATTATGTTTGTTATAGCTTTTTCGTCGAGTTTGTAGTTAGAATGCATTTGGTTTTTATAGTACAAGGGAAGCGTGTCTTTTTGTTGTGCTTTTTTGTCTGATTATGTTGGTGGAGGAAGGTTTTAACTTAAACTTCCTATAGTTTTATTTGTTGGTCGACAATTCTGTTGGGGAAATCTTCATCCAATAAAATATTCTACAAAGAACTAACCAACATCAAACAAACCCTAGTAAATAACTATTTCCCCAATACTATATATATATATATATATATATATATATATCAAGGGAGGCGCGATAGCGCTCTATCCCTTAATAGACTTCAAAAACGACCTATGCTAGAAATCTCATTTCTTTGATCAGTCATAACTCAAAAACCAATAAAACAAATTAGTTAAAACTTTGCACAGAATTTTCGTTTGATAGGTTCTATAAGTGTGTAGAATTTCAGCGTCATTAGTCAAGCCAACCCAGAGATCCAGAAAGGTCAGGAGTGATTTTCTGTTATCCGTGTGTACGTACGTACGTATGTGCAACCGTGTATCTCATCAACTATTTGATGGATTCAGTTGATTTTTGGCAGAGATAGAGGTTCTAGGGTCTAGTTGATGGCATTTTAATTTCAGTTTACCATATACCTTAGTTTTCCAGAAAATTCAAAAAAAAACTTTAAAATTACCATTGTCTTTACAAAAGTAGTGACATTCCATGATAAATGCCAGTATACTGAAATCATATGCCCTTAATAGGGTTAAGATGAAAATTCATATACACTAAATGTACAAAAGCAAGGAAATTCCCAAATTTGTACACTTTTATTGTCATTAAGGGTATGACTACATATCAACCAAACCATTTCATTATCACATCACTACAGTATAAATCTCTATGCATGAGTGGATGAAGTGTGTGAGGTGCGCTGAAGAAAAATTCCTACAATAAAAGTGTAAAAATTTGGGAATTTCCTTGCTTTTGTACATTTAGTGTATATGAATTTTCATCTTAACCCTATTAAGGGCATATGATTTCAGTATACTGGCATTTATCATAGAATATATATATATATATATATATATATATATATATATATATATATATATATATATATAAGCGTGAAAATCTGGAGAACCTTTACTGTGTACAATAGTGGACAATAATAGATATATTTATACGAACATAGCATGTCTACAAATTTCTTACATATCTACAAATTCCTTAAATGTTTTTAGTTGTAACTTTGATTATCTCGAAATCCTCAGGCCAAAATTGGTCCGTTTTTTACGGATTCATATTGTGGAACCAAATGAGGTCTTTAAAAGGTTCTATGACATAGAGAAATAAAGAACAGACCCTTTAGGATGAGGAATTTAGAGCTTACAGCTATATTTCTATAAATAAATCTTTTAATTAATTATATATATATATATATATATATATATATATATATATATATATATATATATATATATATATATATGTATAATTATTTATGAGTAATATTTTCAAATAAACCAATACACACATGTGTTTTATGCCAAACATGCAATCATACGTATAAGAGGAGGCCATTCCCACCAGTCGCACTGTTCGAAATCCAATACGAAAGTCATATTTGACTCAGTAGTCGGAGAAGTATAAATGGGAAAGTAGATTAACGTCTACATGGCAAATTCAGCGACCATATAAGCAAGTCGTCAAGTAAACTCAATAGGCGGAGCCTAGAGTATTTCATTATGCTATAAATAACGGCTTGTTATTAACTAACTGTTGTGGTGGCAACCACTCATTTGCATATACGAATAACGTTGCACTATAAATGGCAAGCCTAGGTTGACCTTAGTGTGTGTTACCTAAATGCCACCGGAAGTGACGCCGAAGAGCGTACATGTCCTCCCACCAAGACTCTCTGACTCGACACCTTCATTTGTACATACTGTAACTATACCTTTTCTTTAATACACTTATTATTGCATTCTCCTTGTTGTTTGCGTCTTCATTGTATTCCTCACTAATTATTGTTCAACCTTGCAACTACAACAGTTGGCGACGAGATATGAAGCGTCAAATATAACAGTTTGACGAAGAAATATTTAAAAAAAAAAAGTACAATGCAAAGTGTTGACGAGCAAACGGATTTTACGCTAAAGAAAAGTTTCAACTTAAGTGAAAAAAAAAACTCGAACGTGGCAAAAGCGACAATTTACGCCGTTTTCTGGGAATCCGACTTGCAAACGAATGTAAAAGTGAATTTTTGTTTTGTCGCTAAACGACAAATCTGTTTTGTATTACTAAAGGACCAACTTGCAAACGAAAAGCGGATTTTGTTCTGTCGCAAAACGACAGGTCAGACTCGTATTACGAAAAGCAAGGAAGTAACCTACGAAAAAAAAAAGTTCACCAGTGGATTCTAATTACTGCTCCCCGTTAGCAAAACAACAACTAAAGGAATCTTTTAATTAATAATTTGTTTGGCGGCGGTACTAAATGGAAATACCATAGCTAGAAATTAAAGCTCAAGGAAAGGATTTTTTTTTTTAAGTTGTCACTGGATAACGGATAATACAGTAAAACGTCACGAAAAAAAAAAAAAAAAGGTTAATCTCAATTTAAGAGTATTTTAATTACTAAAATACTAGAAAAAAAACTCCAAAGAACTAAATGTACTGCATACATTTTTTTCAATTGTGACTCGAAAAAAAACAAAAAAAATGGAAGACTTATCAAAAATGTTCATGCAATTTTTACAGGCACAAGCTGACCGCGAGGAAAGACAAAATCAGGCACAAGCTGACCGCGAGGAAAGACAAAATGAACATTTTGCTAAAACACTGGAACTACTAAAGAGTAATCGAGAAAATGTCGACAGTGTTAATTTCTCCCATACAACTATCTTTAATAGTATGGACACATTTGATTATGTGCCGGAGGAAGGAAAGACTTTTGAAGCATACTATACAAGATACGAGGATGTCTTTCAACTGGACTGCAAAAATTGGTCAAATAGCCAGAAAGTGAGCCTCTTACTCAGGAGATTGGGTACATCAGAACACAGCAAATTCATAGATTACATATTACCTAAAAAAACTGCGGAATTAGAGTTCATGGAAGCTGTGAAATTACTAAAAAATTATTTAATCCAAATATATCTCTTTTTCATAAAAGATGGCTGTGCATGAATCCAAGAAAGATGGACAACCAAGATTATTTGACATACGCATCAGTTGTCAATAAAAACTGCGATAATTTTAAGCTTGCGGAACTAACGGTAGAAGATTTTAAATGTCTAATCTTCGCACAAGGGTTAGTTTCCACGAAAAATGCAGAAATACGCAGACGAGTGTTGTCTAAGCTGGAATCTGAGCAAGATTTAACCCTCCAGAAACTAGCAGAGGACTGTGAAAGGGCCATTACACTAAAAAAGGATTCAAAAAATATAGAAGAATCTGGAGTGGCATATGTAAGAAAAGTTAGAAAACCATACACACCAACCAAGAACTTTACAAAGAAAGGCAATCGAAATGGAACGGGATATTACAATCCTAATAACCATAAATATAGGACAGAATATAACAAGCCTCTTCCTAGATATAACTGTAAGAGATGTGCAGAAAAGCATTGGGAATCAGATTGTCCTTATAAAAAGAAAAAATGCTACATTTGTAAGAAGGTGGGACACAAAAGCGATTGCTGCAGATATAAAGATTACACCAGAAAGAGAGTACAGCAAACAAAATCAAATACAAAATTAGACAAAGATCGGCGAAAATACGTAAAAGTGGAAATATTTAAAACACCAATAAAGTTACAACTCGACTCCGGCTCCGATATTTCTATTATAAACCTGAATACATGGAAAAAGTTGGGTAAAAAAACAACCATGATGAAAACGAGTAAATCAGCCCGGACGGTAACTGGTGGTGGTATAAAATTTGAAGGAGAAGTTGTCCTTCCGATAAAATTAAAAGGGATTACGAAGAAATTAAAAATATTCGTACTGAAAAATAGTGAAAATCTGTTTAGAATAGATTTAATTGAGAAATTTGGACTATGGGATAAGCCAATCAATACATTCTGTAAAAAAATAGAATGTTCTTCTCCAACAACAGTAAATATAAAAGACGATTTAAAAGAATTATTTCCTGAAGCATTCACGACTAACTAAGGTCGCTGTAATAAATTCAAGGCCTCGTTTGAACTTAAAGAAAACGCCAGCCCAATTTTTAGAAAAAAGCGAAACGTTCCGTTCGCTGGGTTGGAAAAGATTAATAAAGAATTAGATAGATTGGAACAGACAGGAATTCTATCAAAAATAGAACACAGCGAGTGGGCAGCCCCCACCGTATACGTAAAGAAAAAGAATGACGAAGTTAGAGTGTGCGCAGATTTTTCGACCGGGGTCAACTCCCTATTAAAAGATCACCATTACCCTCTACCAAGCCCAGAGGAAATATTCACGAAGTTAAATGGTGGTAATATCTTCTCCAAGATAGACTTGAGCGATGCATATTTGCAAATACCGGTCGAGGAAAATTGCTCAAAAATACTATGCATCAATACGCATAAGAGATTATACAAATACAACCGATTGCCCTTTGGCATCAAAGTAGCGCCTGCCATTTTTCAGCAAGCGATGGACACCATGCTAAGTGGTATTGAGTGCGCATATGCATACCTGGACGACATTGTTGTCAGGAGCAAATCTCTACAAGAACATAAGGAACATTTGAAACAAGTATTTACTCGAATACAAGAATTCGGCTTTAAAGTAAAAGAAGTAAATGTGACTTTTGTATGAGCGAGATTAACTATCTTGGACACATAATAAACAAACATGGACGACGTCCAGACCCAGACAGATCTGCGGCAATAAAAAATATGCCAGCACCTGATAACGTAACAACCTTGCAGAGTTTCTTGGGACTCGCAAATTATTATCAATCTTTTATTGAAGGAATGCATAACTTGCGAGTCCCCTTAAATAATCTGCTTAAAAAGGATACACCTTGGAACTGGACGCAAGAATGTCAAACCGCTTTAGACAAAATAAAGAGCGCACTAACATCCGAATTATTCTTAACGCACTTTGACACAAAATTAAAAATAGTCGTCGCTAGTGACACTAGTTCCTACGGCTTAGGAGCATGCATTCAACATATTATGCCGGATGGGTCTAGAAAACCAATAGCGCACGCTTCGAGAACGCTGATACCAGCCGAGAGGGCATATTCACAAATCGAAAAAGAAGCATTGAGCATAATCTTTTCCGTGACTAAATTTCACCGATATTTATATGGTAGACAATTCTTACTTGAAACCGACCATAAACCGTTAGTCACGATCTATGGATCAAAAAAAGGATTGCCGGTATACACCGCAAATAGATTGCTGCGCTGGGGTACAATCTTACTTAATTACGATTTCCAGCTACAACATCTAGCATCAAAAAAGATTTGCCATGCGGATGGACTGTCAAGACTGATACCACAGAAACACAATCTGGAAGAATCAGTCATTGCAGCAATTCGGACAAATGTTGAAGTAAAAAATATGGTAGCAAACATCATTAAGGAACTACCCGTAACTTTGTCGGACATTAAAAGGGAAGCCGAGAAAGACGAATACATAAAGGACATAAAAGAGAAAATTATAACGGACACAAAGGTGCAGGAAGTTTTCTCCATATGTAACGATGTGTTACTGTACAGTGAGAGAGTGGTAATACCCAAAACATTGCAGAATAGGATGTTAAGAGATTTCCATACGGGACATCCGGGGATAAATCGAATGAAGTCGTTAATGAGAAGCTACGTGTACTGGCGTAACATGGACACTGACATAGCAGCAACAATAAATAAATGTAAAGGATGCCAGTTAGCAGCAAAATCCCCACCTATAGTACACAAACCTTGGCCGAAAACCGACCAACCATGGTCGAGAATCCACATGGACTTCGCTGGTCCAGTAGGAGAAAACTATTATTTAATTGTAGTGGATAGTTACACAAAATGGTCGGGGGTAATGCGTTGCAGGAATCCAACAACGAACAACTCAATAGGGTTCCTACACGAGTTGTTTGCAAGATTCGGTGTACCAGACACACTGGTCACTGACAACGGAACGCAGTTCACATCCGCAGAGTTTAAGGAATTTTGCGACACGTTCCGAGTGAAGCACATCACGACTCCGCCGTATCATCCAAGGTCGAACGGCCTTGCGGAAAGGTTCGTGGACACGCTAAAACGAGCGTTAAAGAAATCCATTGGAACACCAACAGAAAAAGCGTTGCAACAATTCTTGCAAGTTTATAGGATCACACCACATCCTAGTACACCATCAAACATATCACCAGCTGATCTAATGTTTGCCAGAAAGGTAAAATCAGCGTTTGATAAACTGTTGCCAAGACAGGCAATTATCCGAAACACTACACACACGAGAAGAAAGAAATATAACTCGGGAGATCGAGTATATTTTAAGTGCTACAAGAATAACACATCTTACTGGGAATGTGGAGTAGTAGATAAACGCATTGGTGATTGTACATATATGATTAAAGGTCCACAGAGTATACATAAAAGGCACCTAAATCAGATAAAAAAACGTCATATCCAAGATGATGATTATACGACAACAGTCGAAGAGGAGGAAACCATAGATATCATATACGAATCCTTTAATTTGGAACCGCCTCAATATACACCTGAACCCCGAAGATCAGGTAGGAAAAGAAAATTTAAAGAACCATTGATGGTAAACCTAAAAAGAAAAAGATATTGAAATCTTTGTGACTTCAAATCTTGGGAGGGGGGTGTTGTGGTGGCAACCACTCATTTGCATATACGAATAACGTTACACTATAAATGGCAAGCCTAGGTTGGCCTTAGCGTGTGTTACCTAAATGCCACCGGAAGTGACGCCGAAGAGCGTACATGTCCTCCCACCAAGACTCTCTGACTCGACACCTTCATTTGTACATACTGTAACTATACTGTTTCTTTAATACACTTATTATTGCATTCTCCTTGTTGTTTGCGTCTTCATTGTATTCCTCACTAATTATTGTTCAACCTTGCAACCACAACACTAACTCAAAGTGCTCAATCTCGCAAAAGCTTTCAATAATTATTCAGAAACAATATTTTAGAATCAACTCATATGCACATATATATATATATATATATATATATATATATATATATATATATATATATATATATATATATATATATATATATACATATATATATATAAGCTTACGTCCGGTCAATGTATATATCGGAGGGGTGGTAAGAAATGTCGGTACGTATAATAACTCGTGTGTGTATATGGCGTCTGTTTATGCAAGTATATATCTTTGACACGTATTATGCTCGAATTTGAAAATTATTTGATTTTCGAAAGTCGATGATAATAATAAATGACACGCTTAAAATGTTGTCTCTGCCACGCCCCCGATATCTATAACCTTGGGAAGCAGGTAATTTTGCTAGCCAAAACCTCTGTTTTTCTATTTCAATTACTTCTGGACAATTAAATATTTATTCGATCGACAGCCCTGTGGAAGTGCGTCACGATATAAACGTGAGTTAATTTGCGTAGCATGCTCTAATATATATATATATATATATATATATATATAGAGAGAGAGAGAGAGAGAGAGAGAGAGAGAGAGAGAGAGAGAAAGAGAGAGAGAAAGAGAGAGAGAAAGATTTTGTTGATTTACTGAGAATAGTGTATATTCAGTAAAGGCCAATAAAAACAAGCTTGATGAGCCCCGATTATAGGGTACAGAGCATTAATATGTATATTTGGAGAGTTTACCAAGATATTTATTTCAAAAGAGGATTCATCACAACAAAAAGTATTTTCATTTTATTATTCATTTATTTTGTAAAGTTATTATTCCCTACACGTGTTTCGTTACCTAAGCAAGGTACTTGCAAGGCAGTTCATCAGGGTAGATACAAAACATAAGATATTGACCTCAACAACTGACAATACTCCACCGGGGATTGACCTAGTTGAAATCACTTAAGAAGAAAAAAGAAAAATCAGTTCAAAAGACAGCTCAAAATACTTGGCGACATGTGGTATCTGTGATGTGCCCCACAAGAATTATGTCCAATGCCACCCAAAGAAGAGAAAAAGGGGAAAAAAGAAAGAAGGGGGAATCCCCCACATTTGGCGGAAGACATACCCGTAGGTTAATCTCAACATAGGTACCCCCCCCAAAAAATCAAACCGTCCGCAGTGCAACGCTTGAATAACTTCCAGGGCCTCAGATTGGCACATATTATAATAGGGGGTATTATTCCGTTGAAGAATCCAGCATCAACTTCCGTCGAGAGACATGAACTTATTTTACTTTTTTTCTTCTTGAGTGTTTTCAACTAAGTCAATCCCCGGTGGGGTATTGTCAGCTGTTGAGATCAATATCTTAAGTTTTGTATCTCCCCTGATGAACTCCCTAGCAAGTACCTGGCTTAGGTAGTGAAACACGTGTAGGGAACAATAACTTCACAAAATAAATGAATAATAAAATAAAACATATTTTTGTCATTGGCATGAATCATCTCTTGAAAGAAATATTTTGGTAAACTCTCCAAATATATATATATATATATATATATATATATATATATATATATATATATATATATAAATGTTCATATATGTGTGTATATATATGTATTTATATATGCATTTCATATAATAAAAAAAAACAATTGCATAACGTACATTAAATATTTAAGTGATAAAAACTGTACGTATTTCAAGGCAAGGCGTCATAGTCTTGGGGTAAAATGCCAGACTATTGACATCAACATCGAAGGTACGATTCTTGTCTAAGTTAGCCATGCTATGACGGCTGTGAGCCAGAACCACGTGTCCATGGATTACTTTTATGTACGTATAAAATTAATAGAAATATATATTAACGAAAAATACCTCCTATAAAGTTAAGGCGACTAATAATGCAATATTCTGCATTTATCGGTATCACTTAAACAAACAATTACATAAAATACATATACATTGTCATATATATTCCTATATATATAGATATACATATATATATATATATATATATATATATATATATATATATATATATATATAATGCGTGAAAGATTTATTTCTTTTTTTTCCTTTTTTTCCAATTAATTTCGAAGGATACAACCTTCATAATCAGAGAGATTTTTTTTTATAAAATAAACAAACTTTACTTTTGTTTATAAGCACAACGTCGTGATGGTGTGACGCTCTCCGCCAAGATGGATTGGGCGGAAGTGAAAATAAGAACGAGGAAGCACGGGACAAGCCGGGAGTTATAATTTTTTAGATATTGTTCGTTCTTTTTTTTAAGCATTGAATGAAAATGTAAGAAATGACGTAAGAAGCCCTTTTGTTGCTAGTCCCAGTCTTTTCTATAAATACAATTATGGGATTTTTTCTTCAGAATTATGTGATCAATTCCTTGCTTCTTTTGTTTCAGATCGTTAAACTTGTGTATCTAGTGATCTCCATCAATTCTCTGTTTGGGTACCTCATTATAATGAAGCTTCCTATTCCAGTAATTTCTTTCCAAGAACTGCAGGCTTGTGGAACTCTCTTCCTGTTGACTGTTTTCCTCTTACCTATAGCCTTTGTCTTTTCAAGACTAAGGCTAATAGGTATATTATATATTTGCGGTAATCATATTTCGTTCTTGTTAGGTACCTTTATAAAGTGCCTCCATGATTTGTCTGGAGCGAATCCTATTTTAAAAAAGATCATTGCGTAGGATGAAATCCAAAAACACAAAATTACTTAATCTTAACAGAACATAAGATCCTAACTACAAAGTAATACTAATCCTAACCATACCCACTTTTTTGTATCTAAAAGATAATAACAGACTCAACATATTTAAACAATTTATGTATTCCTTTTCCGGTAGCGGGTTTGTTAGATCAGGTGGTAAGATATCCAACACTAGTAGCCAAGTTGGTAGATGCTGGTTTGGTGTCTGGTGTTCAAACGCTCGCTATGTTAAGCCACACTGATATGTCGTAAATTGAAGAAACATCTGTCTGTAGATCGTTATAATATAAGTTTGTTGTGTGTGATGTTCTGACCTCTATCGATCTGTGTCCAAACAACTGTAACGCCATATTCTCTCATAAATAGTACATTCTCGTATAAACGATCGACTTTATTTTGGTGTCTATCGACCAGCGATAAAAAAATAAAAAAAAGTATACAATAAAAAAAAATGTTTCCGAATGTTAATGCGTAAATTTGTTTCATTTGTTTTTTAGGATTAAGCAATTCCAGTATTTACCATGACATGTATCGAAATGATCGAGAGTTTTGTTTTGTTATTTTGTGCTGGAGAAAATATTTTTATTAAAAATTTCTGAAACCTACGTACACATGAATTTTAGTAGATTTTAAATTTTTGGAACATTATTACATACTATTAATGATGTCATAAACTTTATATTCTTCTGAGTTATATATATATATATATATATATATAATTGAAGTTGAGCCCTGTTTGGGAAGTTCAAAATAGACTGTAACGTAGCTATATGCCATGTTCCGATAACGTTCGTTGAACACTCTCGGTAGACTACTGTCTGTTTAAGCATGAATAGAACTTAAATTCCCTTTCTTTACGTCGTAATCTCTCGTGTCGTTTGGTCAGAGACTAAGGTACTGCTGTAACTGGGTTCGAATCTCGCGACCGTCTGAAATTATCATCTCTTACACTTATGATAGCGTAAGCTTCAAAGAGGCAGAGAGAATGGTAATTGCCAGGAATTCTAATAAGGTATTAAGAAGGCTGAAGGCAATGCAGAGAGGCGGATTGATAAGAAGCTGGAAAGTACAAAAATAAAACATCGAAGGTGAGATCTTACCATTATCTATTTATTTTTATTTTCAATCTTACATAATAAACGTCTCCGAATGATTAGAAATCGATTGTTATTTTCAGAGACACACCCCTTGTAAAAAAATAGAAACAAAATAAATGTTCGACTATCGTGAATTCGGCAAGATATATATATATATATATATATATATATATATATATATATATATATATATATATATATATATATATATATATGAGAGAGAGAATTGTAGTTTGCTTGAAACATTGCTGGGTATTGTAATAAGGTATTAAGAAGGCTGAAAGCAAAGCTGAGAGCCGGATTGATGAGGAGCTGGAAAAAACAAACATTTTTAAAATTCAAAGGTGAGATCTTACAATTATCTATTTATTTCTATTCTCAATCTTCCATAATAAATCGTGATTTCTAGAAAATCTACAATAATGTGATGAACAATGAACACTCAACAATTCTCCCCCTATCAAATCACAACGATGTTGTTTGCACGGCAACTGATAAGGCTGCATTACCTGCCCAGCGTTTCGCCTTAAACTCCACTTTGGACTCAGCAAACCACTCCCTCCCTAAATTCACATTGCAGACTGAAGCCACACTTGAGAACATGGTCATCACCCACATCTCAAGTCAGAGACATCATAAAAACCTTGACACCTGTGGGCCTGATTTTATACCAGTAATAGTAATAAAGAAATGCTCTGCTGAGCTGGCCCCTGTCTTCTCAAAACTGTACAACAAATGCCTTGCTGAATCTTGTTTCACTGATAGTTGGAAAATTGCCTCTGTGGTACCAGTCTTCAAGAATTCTGGAGATAGAACTGATCCTCTAAACTACCGCCTAATCAGTCTACTCCCGATCTTTGCAAAAGTCTTTGAATCATTAATCAATCTAGCGATAGCCTGGCACCTAGTTAATGCTAAACTTCTTTCTGATCATCTATACGGATTTAGATAAGCACGATCTACTGCAAATATCCTAACGGTCATCTCTGAACGCATATACCATACACTGGACAAGGCAGGTGAAGCTAGAGCGGTAGCGCTCGATATATCCAAGATATTTTACAAGGTCTGGCATGAAGGGCTTCTCCTAAAACTGCACTCATATGGTATCACTGGACAAATATTTAATATAATTAAATCATTCCTAACAAAAAGAAAGATCCAGGTGGTCATCGATGGACGTTCTTCTAAGCAACATGAATGGTGTACCCCAGGGATTTATCCTTGGACCTCTACTGTTCCTGATTTTCATAAATGACCTCCCTGATGTCATTGAGACTGAGATAGGAATATTTGCTGACGACATCACGCTTTACTCTCGTCATGTGGGCGAAACCGACGCGCACATATGCGAGGTAATGGCTGAATCCTTAGAAAATGACATGCAGTCTGTAGTGGAATGGGGTCAAATATGGATGGTTACTTTTAATGCCGCAAAGACAAAGCTACTCTTCTTCAATAACTACAAGAAACCTCTTCAACCACTGATTGTCATGGTAAATAACACTCTACCTGAGAGTTCATCATTCAAACTCCTTGGCCTAACTTTCACAGATAAGAGGAATTGGAATAAATACATTCAAAACATTGCCAGGGCTGCTGCAAAGAAATAGGGCTCCATCTACCGTGCCAGTAAACTTCTCACACCTGACATGATCCTATATCTCTACAAAGCCACCATCCGCCCATGCATGGAGTATTGTTGCCACATCTGGGCTGGGGCATAATCCACTAGTCTCTTCCTCTTAGACAAAGTCCAAAGAAAAGTCGCCAAATTGATAGGTCCCTCACTGTCCGCCGGGCTCCAGCCCCTGTTCCATCGCCGCAATGTTGCTTCTATCTGCTTGTTTTGCAAGTACTTCAATAGATTGTGCTCTGATGAGCTTGCTGTTCTGGTACCCCCACGACGTAAATTTATTAGACCAACCCGAAGATCTGCCAAATCTCATCCATTCACTGTGGAGATCCCTAGATGCCGAGGAGCTTTTTACTCCAAAATTCTATTCATCGTGCTTCTGGACTCTGGAACTCCCTCCCTGTTCCCTGTATTCCTGACGGTACGGACATGCAGAAATTTAAAACTAATGTAAACAGACATCTCGCTACGTAGGTCCCAATTTAGGTTGACCCCCCCCAAAAAAAAGATTTCACCCTTTTTCTCAGTAGCCCCTTACGTCTAAAGTGGCGGCCTGCCTTGTTTGGGGTAAACTTTGTTAAAAAAAATGTGTCCGGATGATTGGAAATAATGTAATATTCCGAGAGACGCCTGCCTTTGTCAAAGATAGACAAAAAAGAGTTTGACTGTCAGCAAAATGGATGCCGGAGAGTAGTAGTAGAAACAGGAACAGTCCCGCAGATGTAGATGGGAAGTGCCACAATAAATAATAAACCAATAAATTACAATATTCCACTCTACACATACACTACACAAAAATAAGTGTGTAATATTAAATTAATTAACTGGGTATTATATAGTCAGTAAATACTGTTTGTTCGTAATAATTTAATTTATTTTATTTGTTCATTACATTTTTATTATCTTATGTTTTCGTATATTCAAGTAAGATTAATTTTTTGTAGGTAATCTTAAATTTAATCAATCAGTTAATGAATGTGTATTCTTATTAAAATATATGCATAGTCCATATATATAATTTTACCGAAGTAAATTAAACTAATTCAAATTCAAATTAAAATCAAAATGACCTGAATTAAAACAATG
>OY744519.1:158609028-158656528 GCA_963556195.1 Sepiola atlantica
TAATAATCTGATCCTCTGAGAGGAAACGTCAGGATGTGAAATTAAAAATTAAGAACATCGAATGAGATATGAGAGGAAAATTGTTTTAGTTGGAGGCAACAATTAAGAGAGAGATAGAAAAAAGGGGGGTAAATCTCTCAATGTGATGGGGGATTTGAATCATAAAAGATTTTCAGCTTACGTTTCAAAATCCCTTGTCTACAAAGGCTAGGTCGAGAATAGTTAATAATTAAAGCCTCAATGATATTTGGATGATAGTTCGACCTGGCACTGTGTGAAATAGAAATCCCCCTATCGGAATACAGGTCTGAACAAATATTTGTACCAACCAGGTGATTACCGATGGCATATTCACGAGCTTGAATATATATATATATATATATATATATATATATATATATATATATATATATATATATATATATATATATATATATATATATATATATATATATGTATATATATATTTGTCCCTGGCCTTTCCTGAAAAGTTAGTTTTATCTTGGAAGAGACCAGTAACGGGGGTAAGAGAGAGTTAGATTGAAAGAGAGAGAGAAGGTGGATGGAGAGAGAGAGGTCAGTCACTCTCACCTCTTTCTAAACTCTTGATTATGTCTCGTAAACTTTTTTCTCAAATATGTTAAGAAATATTTTATAATTTATTCTTGGTGTTATTCATTCGTGATTTTATTGTCAAATCTTTTACATATATGTGCCATAGTTTCGTCGATATTAACAGTAATAAAATTAAAGTGATTTAATAAAAATCACTTTAATTTTATTACTGTTAATATCGACCTAACTATGGCACATATATGTAAAAGATTTGACAATAAAATCACGAATTAATAACACCAAGCATTAATTTATTATTAACTGTTTAAAAAATATTTATGCAAATTAAGCATTCAAAGACATCTCCGTTAATCGTTCGTTAGTACTATATATACGGTATTTCAAAATATTATGTTGTATTTGAATAACAGTAACTCGTCTTACAGTAAGGAGTGATACATGAAAAACCTTTTGTGTTTATTCATTTAGATGAGCGGACATTAACACAACAATGACGGGCAAGATATATGTCACGTCAGTATTCGCATGCTACTTAGGTCTGGGATTGTGTTACGTGTTAAAATAATGTCTTAAGATATGTGTAGTTTATTAGAAAGCTCTAACGATACGACAATAACAAGCGATATTTTAATTAAATCTCACTTGAATTTAGCATTTCTCCTCAATCTTTAGTTTAACGTTAGGCCAAAATGTCACGATCTTTCTGTAATATGACCCCTGTCTAAAGTGTTTCTATTTCTTTGATCCGAGGGGTCTCTTTATCATGTGCACATATTCATATCACGTCCATATTCGCATTCAGATTAATAAACTTAAATAACTTTCCAGAAAAGGAACAAGCTTGCTGTTGACCAGCCTTTCAAAAACCATGCTTATAACCGAGATGAGAATAACAAGACGATACATAGTTTGTCACACAGATCACCAGCATTTTAACAACAGAGAACCTCTTCCGACAAGAAGGGAAACAGGACTGAGACAAACAGAGATTGAATAATTTAGAGAGGATAGAAGAAAGTTCAGAAATACAACGCTTGCCAACGACACCAGGAATTGAATCAGGGCCGGAAGCCTTATACTGGTCAAGATCAGAAAGCACCCTAGCAATAATCCTTGGAGTGATAATAAAATCAAGAGACTGATCGGTTTTCAAAGGAAAATTAGAAAGAACAGCCCCCGAATCATCAAGGGAAGAATTGCAAGCAAAAAGACAACCAAAGAGATCAGCCTTATCCTTAAAAAATAAAATAACATGACGACCATTAAAAATGGGAGAAATAGCAGACCTTTACTATTCATAACACTATTGTATATTCTCTAACAATCACGAGAGTCAACCCTTTGAGACGAGATAGAGGCACGAATCCTTTGAGAATAGCTAGACATAGTCATAGAGATTGATCTCTTGCAGGCATTGCTAGCTCTTCTGTAGGATTGTCTGTAAGTCTCTGAACTATCCCCACGATAATGGTTACGATGGACAATGGCAAAAGTACAAACAGATAAAAAACATGGAGGAGAATGAGGTTTGGTTTGAAACTTACGATAAGGAATGAAAGTGTCAATTCCAACAAGAAGCCATCCAAATCAGCCTTTCTGTAGTAAAACGTTTTCCTATGGAAGAGGCGATCAATAAAAGACTTCACCGAAAAATCAACCTCAATATGAACAACAGCATGATCAGAAGAACCTAATGGAGGAGAAGAGGAAACAGAACATGAGTTAGGAACAGAAGTGAACAAGATCAAGTAAGGATGGTTGATGAATACCATTATCAAGAAAACGTGTGGAAAAGGTGACAATTTGGGACAAGTCATGAGACAGAGAAAACTTAAGAAAGATTTCACCAGCTCGATCTGTGCGGTTAGAGTGAGGAGACCAGTCAGAATGATGAGCATTAAAGTCACCAAAAAACAAAGATGGAGCTTGATGGATGAATTTGCAATACATCATCAATACTGCTGGATATAGCATCAACAACAGAGCTGTCTTTGTCAGAAGTGGAACGGTAAAAAAAGGACAGATAAGGGCACCCATGAGATTCAAGGTTGGGGACACGTGCAATAGGGAGATCCTTGCGAAGAAAACGAGCAAGACCATGCAAATGCGTGGAAGAATAAGCGGACAAAAAGCAAATAACCATCCACATGTCGATCGTTCTTATAAATAGAAGCATCCAGATTAGTCTCACAAAGAACAAGGATGTGGTGAGATTTATCCCATTGACCTGAGACCTCTGATGTTACTATAAAAAATCGTAAGGTGTTTGTTGTTTGAATTTGTAGAAGGCTTAATAATAAAAATAGAGAGAAAGATAGAATCATTTCAAGGCAAACCAATCATGAAAGAGACCAAACCACCAGCATTCCGTCCCCTGGACTCCAAACAGGCTAACTGAAAAATAAGCCCTTCAGGAGTCCAATAGGAAGGGAAGGTCTACTCCTAAACTTGTTACGCAGCTGTTTCTATCGTGACACCATAACGCTCGATCAAAGGCTAAATATGGCCTTCTCCCCAAGAAGTAATAGACCAGCCTGTCATTTTAAAGGTCTCGGGATCAAAAGTGACCGGGGCCCATGCAAAACAGGAGAGGGGATTAGCACCCTGAAGTATTTACATACCCACATATATGTTAAACGAGAGTGACTCTCTTTTTGTTTGCTTTTTTTCGCCAACCTTATAATATACTCGCATATATATAACAACCAATAGTAAATATTCAAAAGAAACCAATAACAACACACCTACCGCAGCTTCACAGTAAACCTGATCATCAGAAGTTCATTTCTATCATACCATTCTATACGTCTGTATACACACGAATGCAAGCTCAAACTAGCAACAATTCCAATTTGAACGTTAGATTTCTGAACGCTTACTTTTCAAAATTCTTTCACATAAAAATCACCCCACAAAATAATGTTCAGTTTCGGCTAAATAATATTGCTAAAATATATTGAGTCTCTGTTTGGCTTCCATTATTCTATCTATTTATTTTTTAGTATGCCTTATAATATGCATGCATATATTTAACAGTAATAACGATTTAAAAGGAACTCATCACAACACATCACTGCAGCTTCACATTAATATTTTTGGTAATTAATTTTGAACTCACCATTATTATTTTTAAAACCTTCTTTATTGGTTTTGTTTTTCTATAATCAGCAATCCAGTGAAAAGCGGCAATAAAAATAAATATGTATTTCTTTCCATATATATATATATATATATATATATATATATATATATATATATATATATATATATATATATATATATATATATATATATATATATATATATATATATATATATATATATATATATATATATATATATATATATATATATATATATATATATATATATATATATATATGGCACAATCCCGTTGACACACCGGTTCTCGTTAGATCACCGAAGTTAAGCGGCGTCGAGCCTGGCCAGTACTAAATGGGTGACCATTTGGGACTACCAGGTGCTGTATGTGCTCTCTGTTTATCTCGGCATTGTTTCCAGTCGTCTTGTATTACTACTTGCCATTGGAATCAGGCAATGCCGACTCAGGAGAGCGGTTGTTGAGGATTGCGCAACCCTTGCAATTACAAATTCACGCGCGGGCAGCCTTTGGTGGGACACTCATACGTCGAAATCGACGGCAGAGTCCATCTATCTATATATATATATATATATATATATATAAATTGCGAAAGTTGGGCTCATTTCTCGCACCACCGGTAAAGTCAAACAGACTAATCTCAATTAATTCAACTTTTTTAATACGCGAATCATCTTTTTTATATACCGTTTATATAGATGTAGTATCAGATTCGCAAAATTAACTAATTAGCATATTGGTTTTGTAAAAGTTCATTTTATTAACTAACGATTATTTAGTATTGTTTTTTAAGTCAATGATTTTTTATTTATTTTAATATAACAAATGTTAAAAGTGTATTATTTTAAAGTAGCACGGCAACCCGGTATTGCCCGGTGGAATAGTAATTTATTTTTATCAATAACAATTGATTTCCTACTGTTGTCACACGCGAGGTAAATCTTAATGTGCAAACCGAAAACAACTAATCGAAGTGAAACTTACCTCCCCCACACACTAAACCCAACCCCAACAGCAACGGCAACAAAAAACAAAAATAAACAAATATGCGAGTTACATTTTACTAAAAAAAGAAATACCCGAGTAAAGTTTTTAAAAAAACGCGACGTAAGTTTTACTTGAGAAAGTAAACTAATCTCATTTCTCTCTCTCTCTCTCTCTCTCTCTCTCTCTTTCTCTCTCTCTTTCTCTCTCGCTATCTCTCTCTCTCTCTGTTGCGCTCTCTTTCTCCCCTCTCTTCTTTTCTCTTTCTCTCCAGTTAACGACGCCGTATTATTATGCTATTATTTTTTTTATTATAGTTTGAAGAAATTGTTTCGTCGATAGTAAAAGAGTAAATGAGATGCTGAGAACAGCATTTGAATTATTTATTTGCACAAAATATGAAAATCTTAATTACGAACAAATCATCTTTGGTAAACAGTAATAAAAATGTCTATCTTATTCTTAACTAAACCATCTCAGTCCCCACAATTCCACATTTACTCGGAGGGGACCTACTTAAAATATCTTCAAATTGTTGAAACTACGTTTTCCATAAACACATTTATTTAAAGAAATTTATTGAATAAAAATGAGGAATTGGATCGTAGAGAAAGAACAAGGAAACTATAAAAGAAATAGGTGTTTATAACTCGGCATTTTTATAGATGAATGCCCCCCCCCCAAAAAAAAACTATTTAATCTATTAGTGTATTATCTTTTAATGGGGATAGGTTAGTGTAGTATCGGTTCTCTTGTCATAGATCAGTCCTCCCAGGAATACCTCCATCTTTTTTAATCTGCTCAGGTCTTAAATCCTCCTGCGATGGAGTATATGTTCTTTTGTCAGGAAACTATTTTTGCAAGAACTACCTTCTTTTGTTGCCATGATACTATATTCGCAGACATTACTTTCTGTATTCATGGGGAGGTCCTCTGAGGTATTACCTCTTCTATTTTGGAAGGGGTATTGTACTACCTTTACTATTGTCATTATACCATCCTATCAGAAATGCCCCCATCCTTTGAGGATTAATGTAGTATATGTTCGTTAATACCTCCTCCTTTGGGGGTCAGTGTATGTAGTTCGTTCATCATGATTTCATCCTCATATATATATATATATATATATATATATATATATATATATATATATATATATATATATAAGTCAAGTCAATGTCTGTATGAGTGTGTGTGTGTACCCTATAGAGAAAAAGGTTATGGAATCATGATAAAATTGACAAGTGTAGTCTTATGTAAAATTAACAGAGGAAGATTATAGAAGTATTCTTGACTCTGTAAATGTTCCCCTAAGGGGTCTATAGAGCAGATTTAGTCAATGGGTTGAATTTCAATGTAATTATGTAATAATTTGATAGAGCAGGTATGGTTAAATGCAGCGTTGCCTGGGAGAAACAACTTCTCTATCTTTTGTGTTGCCCGGGAGCCATAATAGTAATAATTCAATTTTCTATTTGGTAAGTCGTATAAGTTAATCCAAAGTTCTCAATATAATAGATAGAGCAGGTGTGTTTAGTCGGCGTTGCCCGGCAGTAATCAATATCCTTGATAGATCAATCTTACATAGATCAGGTGTTTTTAAACGCCGCGTTGCCCGGGAGGAAGATTTTCATTGTATTTTGTTATACTATTGTATACCAGAAAACGTGCACTTTGTTGCTTAGGAATCAGTGTTCAATATTCTAGACAGAGCAGGTGTGTGTAATAATACAGTAGTACATTTTCAATGTTGTGTATGCTTGATGGAAAAGGGGAAAACTAGAAACTCATGTTGCTCGGGATACACTAAAATACATATAGGTGTCATCATATTTTCAAGGAGGATATGAGAAGATTAAAAAAATTCTGCGTTGCCGCGAATAAATTTAAAAAATATATTCCATTATATTTTTAGGAACTGACAGGGGAATAAACTCAGCGTTGCCCGGTAGCAATAACTTTAAAGCTGAAAGCTAAGAGGAATAACTTACATTATTATTTGTTTCAATACATTAAAACGAGAGAGAGAAATGGGATCAGCGCAGGTTAACGAAGGGTGGGGGAGAGAGATGTAGAGAAACGGGAAGGGGAAAGAAAGAAAGAGAGAGACGAATTGGAATAGGTAGAGAGATAGGAGTTTTACTATAAAGCTGTTGCACACAATTTAACCTCTATTTTGTGTGATATAACCCCGGGAAACGCCGGGTTCCACTCCTAGTATATATAAAGTAAGTTGAACTTATTAAATAATTAGTACATTATTAATATCAGTTTCAACAATTCAATCACAACGAATATTTGACGTACGATCGTTTCTAAAACGATTTGGAATATTTTGTTGTGTATTATAATCTTGATTATTACAAAAAGTCTCTTCATAAACGCCCCTTATAACATCACATATAGAAGTTTAGCAAGAAAAGGATCAAATTTTAGTATTGTTTTAAAAAGACATATTCAGTTAGTATGGGAAATGGAACCTCTTATTATGTCACTACTCCATTTGTAAGATCAATAATGATAATAGAAATTAAAATGTATAGGATACAGCAGATGTAAATATTTAAATACACAATGAAATAATAAACATAATAAAAATAATGATAATAGAAAATTAAGGGTGCTAATAAATCAGAAATCAAATTATAATTTTATATATATATATATATATATATATATATATATATATATATATATGATTACGTTTTCTAGATGCATCAAGGGAGTCGTCAGTGCTGAACTACTCTCATCGCCGATCCCTGACCTGTAGCCGGCAGTTTAAGGTTGCTTTCTTGAAAGCAAAGAACTACACCTTAGCATAACAGTTTTCAAATAAAAAAAAACGTGATTTCTTATATTGAGTTGAGCTCTTTAGCCCCAACCAATTAGAATACTATTTCACTATATCTCCCCCTTATTTCCCTCTCTCCATATCTCTCTCTCTATATATATATATATATATATATATATATATATATATATATATAGAGAGAGAGAGAGAGAGAGAGAGATACGTAAATAATAATATATCTATCTATCTATTCATATCTCTCTCTCTCTCTATATATATATATATATATATATATATATATATATATATATATATAGAGAGAGAGAGAGAGAGATATGAGTAGATAGATAGAAAGATAGATTAGATAGATATTATTATTTCATGTATACACGTATAATATTATAAGATGATATCATGTATTGTGTATAGATTTTCAGTATTAACTTCACTAGTGCTCAATACACGAATAGAGCTTAGTAATAATGTATGAAAATATATGAATGGCAATTAAGCTACACAGAGGAATTCGCATTACATCCCCGCAGGGAATTGTTAGGCTGCGAGGATGAAACACGGGCGCTCCCGTGTTGCTTAATTGCCATGAATATATTTCATACTTTACTATATTTTAAACTTTCGCATTTATTCATTTAGATATATACAGGGTCTTGAAGTAAAATCCCACTCATTCAATGTACGGAGTGTTGAAACAAAATCTTACCCCTTCACTGTACAGAGTGTTGCAGAAAAATACTACCCCATCAGTGTACGGGGTGTTGCAAAACAATTAACACTTGACAAAAAGCAAACAATAAAAACGAAAGTTGTATATGCAGACACCCGACAGTATCCGTCTTGGCCTTTTGGCTAAGATCAAAGTGTAGTATCTGTTCCGATGGATACTGCATCCCATAGACTGGTATTGTCTTGGCCTTCGGGGTTTCATTTACGCCGGTCTATGGGTTTGTCCTGTGCAGTTCTAGGAGGTCCACACTTCCAGGCTTCGCCTCCCCTCTTTGGGGAGAAGTAAGTTTATTTCTTACTGCATAAAGCGCCCCTACCGGGGAATGCCGACGGGACTGCCCAGGCAATTTTTAAACCCCACTTTCCCGACCCGACTTTGGGTCACATCTTACTTATGAGAGTAAGATAAAAACTGGTCTTGTGCCTAACTCCTAGAGAGGAGTAAATCAATACTACATTATTTTTCAATACAACCGCCGCCGCCGGAGACGATTATCTCAAGGCGGGCGCGAAATGAGTCACATGCTTTGGCAACCATATACTTGTCTATAGCAGTGAATGCCTCCACGATGGCAGTCTTCAGAGAGTCGACCGTGTTGTGGGCGTACTTGTTGGTCTTGGCCTCGATCACGCCCCAGAAAAAATATTCAAGTGAGTTGCAGTCAAGTGAGGAGGGCGTTCAGCAGTGGTGGAAAACATTGTTGAACAGCCACGTCTTGGCATTGTATGCAGGAGCAGAATCCTGCTGGAAAACGTAGGGGCGTCCGGCAGTGATCTTGTCCATCCAGTGCTTCACCACGCTCATCAGGTCCCCTGGTATTTCGTGTACTTTTTGTCAAGTGTCGGATTTTGCTTCAACGCGTTGTAGGTGCCCAACCAAGGCTTGGGAGTCTAGTTTCCTCGATTAGTTAATCCATAACTGGAAGAATGGATACATAGATTCATATCTTTTCATAGAATATTATTGAAATTAATGCAATTGCCGCAACATGGATTCGAACCTGGCTTGTAGAGCTCGCTGTAAGTATTAACCATTGTAATTATTAACCCACGCCATTCCCATTATTAAATACTATTTATAAATAACTATAAATAAATCAAATATCTATAAAATATCTATGAAATAAAATAACTATGAAATAAAATATTTATAAATATCTATAAAATATATATATAAGATCTTTGAAATATCTATAAAATAAAATTTATATGAAATAAAATATTTATTTATATTTATAAAATAAATAAAACATCTATGAAATATTTATCAAATAAAATATCTATAAAATAAAATATTTATCAATATCTCAAAAAAAATATAATGTCTATAAATAATCTATAAAATAAAAGATCTATGAAATAACATATGTATAAATATGTATAAAATAAATAAAATATCAATAAAATATATATAAAATAAAATATATACGCAATAAATAATATAAAAACATCCATAAAATAAGTGAAATATCTATGAAATATATATAAAATAAAATATCTATGAAATAAAATATCTACTACATATATAAAAATATCTATAAATATATATAAAATAAATAAGATATCTATAAAATATCTATGAAATAAAATATTTATAAATATCTATAAATTAACAACAAATATCTATTAAATATCTATAAAATATATCTATAAAATAAAATATTTATAAACATTCATAAAAAAAATTTTTTTCTATATTATCTATAAAATTAGATTTCACGGAAATATGATATTCATAAATAGCTATAAAATAAATAAAATATCTATAAAATAAAATATTTATAAATATCTATAAAATGAATTAAATATCTATAGCATCTCTGTAAAATAAATTAACTATAAAATATAATATTTATAAATATCTATAAAATAATTGAAATATGTATAGAATATTTATAAAATAAAAATGTCTATAAAGTTTAATGTTTACAAATATCCATGAAATATCTATAAAATTAAATATTTATAAAATAAATAAGTGTACTTTTATGCAATTATTTTTATTGATGATTGCAGCGTTTGTTGTAGTTTTGCTTACTACTACTTTCCTTGTCTCACTACCTAAGTGATTAAGATGCAGAAAATTTCATTATTAGTCGCCCTTAACTTTATAGAAGGTATCTTACTTTAATATATATATATATATATATATATATATATATATATATATATATATATATATATATATATATATATTTATTTATGTTATACGGACATAAAAGTAACCGATGGACACTTATTTCTGGCTCACAGCCGTGATCAGCATGGATAACTTAGACAAGGATCGAACATTCGACATTGATATCTATAGTCCAGCGTTTTACCATCGGACCAGACGCCCTGTCTAGAATCATGTACGATTGTTACAACCTAAATATTTAATGTATTTTTATGTAATTATTTTTATTGGTGATTGCAAATAAGGTATCTATACAATATCTATAAAATCAAATATCTATAAAATAAATATCTATGAAATAAAATATTTATAAATATGTATAAAATAATCGAAAAATATCTATAAAATATCTAGAAAATAATATATCTATTAAATAAAACATTTATAAACATCTATAAAATGAATAAGACATCATTAATATATTTATAAAATAAAGTACTTATCAATATATATGAAATAAATAAGATATCTATAAAATAAAATATCTACAAAATAAAATATCTATAAAATAAAATATTGATTAACATTCATAAAAAATGAAATATCTATAAAATATCTATGAAATAAAATATCTATCAAATAAAATATGTATAAACATCTATAAAATAGAAATAAAATATTTATAACATTTATATAATAAATCAAACATCTATAAAATAAAATATTAATAAATATCTATGAAATAAATATGATATATATAAAATATCTATTAAATAAAATATCTATAAAATAAAATATGTATAAACATCTATAAAATAGAAATAAAATATTTATAACATTTATATAATAAATCAAACATCTATAAAATAAAATATTTATGAATATCTATGAACTAAATAAGATATATATATAAAATATCTATTAAATAAAATATCTATAAAATAAAATATCTACAAAATAAAATATTTATAAATATGTAAAAAATAAATAAAATATCTGTAAAATATCTATAAAATAAAATATCTATAAAATTTATCTTGAACGCTGATTGCGTTTGTTTCTTTCTTTCTGTGAAGACTTTTCGATGATTGTCAAGAATAGCCAACAGACAAAAATACAGTGGTGAAAATAATAGTAAAAGAATAACTGTTACCAAGAGCAGTAAATGTGACTTTTCTACATACATGAATTATTCTTTTTTATTATTTTAAAGTGTTTTAAAGCTCTTTTATTTACATTTAATATTTTCTTAAATTTTTTACTTATATTTCGAAATGGCCGACGCCGGCTACTTCCAGTTTCCGAAAACCATCGAAGTCTGTAACTTTTTTTTGTCATGTACTTTTTTCAATTAGACAGAAACGTGAATTTTATTGCATTTGGAACGATTATTAGTTGTATATTTGTTTCGTTTCTTATTTATATCAATCTTAATACGAAATATGTCAGATCAAAATGAGATATCAGTATGGATATACTTACTTATCAGTTGAAAATATTAGTGTGCACCAAAAATTATGGAAAATTATCGAGTAGAATTTTCTTTGCTTTGTTTTTCACTCGTAAAGACGAATAACCCACCACTCAAACTTCGATTATTTCCGGGAAAACCGCGTCGGCCATTGCGTAATCTAAGTTCATTTTTTAAGGAAAACTTAAATGTAAATTAAAGCGCAGTGAAGGTATAGACTGGCGTTCCCAGGCAGAATAGAATTTTGGGGAGGACTTCTAGCTTCCGGTGAAAAAATCGTGTATGGATGCCTGAAAGTGATACAACAATTTTTTTTATTCATATTAATTTGAGACTTTTCTTTCATCCTATTCACATAATTAACATGATACAGACTATTTGAAAAATAATTTATTTGTTTTTTATTTGATTGTTTTCAAAGCATTTTTAAAATGTTCATTGATTTTTTTTATCCGTATTTGATTTAACGTCTAAAATGCATTGTTTTTACACCTCATAATATTTTATTTTTTAAATTAATTTGGCACTTCTTCAGTTTAGATTTGAATCAGAACATATTTGTTTTCAGTTCCACCGGAAGTAATATAGAAATAGAAGTTTTTATCCAAAAAATCAATAAAGCGAACAATAATAAAGCAATATGATTTCTGTAATTGGACATTTAGACTTTTACTTTTTAAAACTGGAATGTTATTTTTTATTTACAAACATATTTTAGAACGAAATAGTGAAACTCTAAATGTTTAAAAATGCCTAACTCTACCCCCTAACACTAACCCTAACCCTAAACCCTAACTCTAACCCTAACCCTAATTATGTGAATATGATGAAAGAAAAGTCTGAAATTAATATGAATAAAAAGAAATTGTTGTATCACTTTCAGGCATCCATACACGATTTTTTCACCGGAAGCCATAAGTCTTCCCCAAAATTCCCTTCTGACAATAATATATAATGAGTAACCATTTCGAGTAAAAATCTACTTATTATTACAAATGTAATCGGAAGAAAAATAGGTTTCAAATGTGTAAATATGCTACAAGCATCGAGTCTGAACAGCTACAAAATGACCGCCGTTGTGTTTTTGACGAAAATGTATTAAAACGTCTTCTTTTACCCTATATTACTACGTAATAATACATTGGTTTAAACTTCAAAACCTTCCCCATTTAATAATATTACAATAAAATAAAAATAAAAACATAAAACCATTTTAATCGCCTCATACATTTTGGGGGCGTTATGTTGGGGCACGCCATCTCGTAATCTTACTTTAAAACGCAAAAAGTGATAAAAAAACATCCAAAAAAGTGATCCAAAAAACATCCAAAAAAGTGATCTTCCCAAAGAAAAACAGTCAACAAAAAACTGTTACTAAATTCAATAAGATTTACTTTTCAACCTAAAGTAGAAAAGTAAATTGTATTGCCTTTGGTAACAGTTATTTGTGGACTGTTTTTTTTGTGAGGGGGGGGGTCATCTTTTTTGTCTGTTGGAACTTTTTGATAATCGTTGACTTTTCTTCTGCCGACGTTAATGGCGTAGTGATCGCGGAAGGCAAAAAGGACTTAAATGGTGTTCTGCGCAATTAAAAAGTTGGAAATTGATCTTTTTCGGCGGCGCGGCTAATGGCGGAAAGGGGGCGTTTGACAGGACGGATGGAGATTAAGCGGAACTTCAAAGGGAATCGAAAGAGGTGGAAGGGGAGGATGGCCTGTGTGCGGAGGGATAATACGCAGTAAACAGAGAGAAACATAGAGAGAGAGAGAGGGAGAGAGAGAGGGAGAGAGAGAGAGAGAGAGAGATAGAGAGAGAGAAAAGAAGAAGAAGAAGAAGAAGAAGAAGAAGAAGAAGAAGAAGAAGAAGAAGAATGAAGAACAACAACAACAACAAGACGTTACAACGATTTGGTCGGAAAGAACAAATGTAAATGAAAGGGAAACTTATGCACACACACACACACACACACACACACACGCGCACGCACACGCACACGCACTACCACAACCATCATTGCCGACTTAAACTGATAACCAGACGTTAAATCATGCCACGGGCCTTTATGACCCTAGACTGATTTGACACGTCCCATCGCATGTATCTTCCTTTACCCTTTCTTCACTTCTCCATTTCTTTACCCTCTATCCTAAATAATTTTCTTTTCCCTCTATCCTAAATGATTTTATTTCTTATTTTATCCCGTACCATTTTATTTTATTTCATTTTATCTATCTATCTATCTATCTATCTATCTATCTATCTATCTATCTATCTATCTATCTATGTATCTATATATATATATATATATATACATATATATATATATATATATATATATATATATATATATATATATATATATATATATGTGATTTTATGAAGGCTTACCAAAGCATTCCTTTCAAGACACCAATGATCACCATTAAAGATATTTTTTCTTACAAATACTATTTATTCAAATTAAATGTTTTTTCCTACACGTGTTTCACTACCAAGCAGTTACTTGCTTGGCAGATCATCAGGGAAATTAAATGTCTGGAATACTGGTTTCAACTGCCGACAAAACACAATGTGGCGTTGTAATAGTTGAGGTCACATAAGAAGAGAAGAGGAAAAAAAATAATAAAAATAAAAATAAAGGTCAAACTTTATTTTTATCTTTATTTTTATTTTTATTATTTTTAATTTCCCTGATGATCTGCCAAGCAAGTAACTGCTTGGTAGTGAAACACGTGTAGGAAAAAACATTTAATTTGAATAAATAGTATTTGTAAGAAAAAATATCTTTAATGGTGATCATTGGTGTCTTGAAAGGAATGCTTTGGTAAGCCTTCATAAAATCACATATAAATGCTCTGTACTCTGTAATCGAGTATCATCGAGCTTGTTTTTTATTGGAACAACCCCGGTCTTCACTGAATGATCTATTTTATAAGTGAAAAATCTAAATCTATATATATATATATATATATGTACTCATCTATTAATCTTTTTAGTATTTCTCTCTCTTTCTATTTCTTCGTCTTTCTTTATTTCTTTATTTATTTAATGTTATTTTATTTTATATTTTATATTTTATATCATATATTATATATATTTTTGTTTATATCATTATTTTTTATATTATTGTTGATATTATTTTTGATTTTGATTCTTAATGGTCCCAACCACGTGGCTTTTCAAATTTTTATTTTAAATGTCTTTTCTCTCCATTTCATTCTTTCCAAATGTGATCTAAGGTTAAGATCGGATTTTAACTCTGCCTTATGAGATCTCAGTTTATAACAGCTATTGATCGATAACATCGACATGCCAGTGTCGCAGATCTCTTACATGACTGTGTAAATAAAAATAATCATATAAAAAAGCTCTGTTTGATATTGAGCACTTTTTATAGGCCCGGTTAAAATTCTTTGGATTACCATCCTGTGGATGTTTACCTTGCCTGGATACACATATATATATATACACATATATATACACACATATATATATATACACATATATATACACATATATATACACACACACACATATATTTACAAATAATTAGACCTTGCTTTCTATTATAGAGTGGGGTATTTTTCCTAATTCATAGTTTTTATTTATATTGCTAGCGGAGGGAGGGGCTAATATTCAGATCTTCCAAAATGATATTACGGCAAATACTTGTGGTATCTTTTTGTTATCATATAAATGTAGACGGCGATGGGGGAAAGATTCGGAGAAAAAGAAAGAGAGACATAAATATAGGGAAAAAGGCAAGAAGAAAAGAGAAAAGAAAATATATGGTAAAAGACAAGATAAGAAAAAGATGGGTGGGAAAAGGCATGTCAATTTCAGGTGTCAACGAGGAAATTAGAAAGATAAAAAGTCGGTCAAGGCTAGATGCCATGAGAGGGGAGATGTAGACGGGGACGTCTGGACACACACACACACACACACACAGACATCTCTCCTCCCTCTCTCTCTCTCTCTCTCTCTCTCTCTCTCTCTGTATGTAGATATATATATATATATATATATATATATATATATATATATATAGTGTGTCAAGTTGTGTATGAAAAGAAATCAAATAAAGTGCTCGATCATATAAGAACGCTAATATAATTTATTTAAATACTGTATATTACATATTTCAGCAATGTATCGCGGTTTCATCCAAAAGGGAATAAGATGTAATATACAGTATTTTTATAAATTATATATATATATATATATATATATATATATATATATATAAGGTTAGTAAGAGAAAACTCCAGTAGAGTGCTCGAATATTACGAAAAATTAAAAATAAGAGCGTAATATTTATAAATATATGTATTACAGTATTGAAACCGGTGGTACCGATTTTTTTCTGACCTACTGTGATATTTATAAATATTACGCTCTTAGTTTTAAGTTTTCGTAATATTCGATTGAAATGATCCTCTAAACTAACGCCCAAATCAGTCTATCCCCGATCTTTGCTAAAAATCTTTGAATCATTAATCAATCTAGCGATTGTCCGGCACCTAGTTAATGCTAAACTTCTTTCTGATCATCAATACAGATTTAGACAAGCACGATCTACTGCAGATCTACTTGCCGCCCTTACACAGAATTTTAAATAGGCGAGAACGCCCTAAAGGTGGTAGACTCCTTTTGCTACCTAAGAGATATGCTGAGTGCTGGGAGTGGCTGCGAACTAAGTTCGACCATCAGACTCAAGACAGCTTGGAGAAAGTTCAGAGAAATTCTCCCAACCCTAACATTCCGAGCCATCCCAATTATTACCAATGATAAGGTCAATGATAGCTGCGTAAGAAGTGTGATGTTGTATGGTAGTGAGTGTTGGGCCCTCACCCAGGCCTCACTTGCTCAACTCCAGAGAAATGGCAGGGCAATGATTAGATGGATATGCAATGTAAAGCCGGACCAGATCCAGAACATTAGGGCAGCCACTCCACTTGAGAAATTGGCCTTTCCAAAACTTGATTTTCTAATAATGGCAACCCGTCTTCGCCGGGCATATTGAAAGAAGCAAGGTGTATATCAGCATATTGAGAGACCTATTGTTTGACAGCAAAAAGAAAGCCACGTGTCCTTAGAAAACATGGAAACAAACTATACCGTAAATAGTGGCAAATAGACACAGTCAATCCCTACAATCGTGATCACTGCAGACTTAGCATAAGGACAGCCACACAACGTTGAACCTTTTGTTAAAGGGAATATAGACGATAAAACTGGATAGTGAGTGAGTGAGTGCGGAAATCTGAGACCAAAACGATATTGTGATGATACGTACTATGGATATGGTATTCAAAGAACGCATTGATTTTCTAAAATGCTTATTTTATCCTATGTAATTAGTCATCACCAATGATGTACAGTAAAACTTCTACGTTATGAACTTCTGATATGTGCATAGCGTAGGATTGGCCATAGCGTATGATAAATTAGATGACCTTGACATTTATTCTTCATTAAAAGATATAGAAAGTATTTTATTTACGTCCTCTCCAGGGGGAAAGGCACAAAGTCAGGTGTGGAAAACCAGTGTACTAGAATTAGCGCGCTCTGGCATACAATAAATGCCTGAGCAGCCCCGTCGGCATTCTCGGGTAGGGGCGCCTCAGGCGATTAGAAATAAACTAAACATCTTCTCAAAGAGAAGGTAAAGCCTGGTAGGGTGGACATCCTGAGATTGAATAGGACCATACCTCAGCCCGACAGCAACAAAGTCACTGTCGGACTGATATCGAGAACGTATCCCTGACTGCTAAGAATACACCTACTCAGTCTGTGCCAGGTACGTATTAGATATAGACAATGAGTACAGATTTGGCCATCTATAGTAATATTTCATAATGATAATTAAAGAAACTATATGTCAACAAAATAGAGTTATTAAGAAAATGACTATTAATCCACGCAAATAGACATTAAATGTGTTCTTCAGAATTATGTGATCTATTCCCTGCTTCCTTTGTTTCAGCTCGTTTGACTCATTGGTCTAGTGGTCTCCATCAATTCGCTGTTTTGATATCTCATTGTTATACAGCTTCATATCCCATTAGATTCTTTCCAAGAACTGTAGGCTGGTGGAACTCTCTTCCTGCTACATATAGCCTTACTCTTTTCAAGACTAAGGCCAATAGCCATCTCCTCTCTTCGCGATAATCATATGTAATTCTTTTTAGATTCTTACATAAAGTTGCTTCGTGCTTTTATCTGGAGCGATTTCCATAAAAAATGCCTTAATATTTTTAAAATGTTACTAGATACTGCATTTATATCAGTGCACTAAAATTATTGAATATCCTCATTAATTTCAAAATCATTTCCGTTCAATGATTTCATTGGGTCTTTTATGTGTTATCGAAAGTTGGATGTTTGTTCAGTTCCATTGTCTAAATGAACATTATTCTTTGTAGAGCACGAACCATCTCTATATCGTAGTTGTATAAGCAACTCTTTTCTTTCAAGAATATTAAAAGTGATTCTGTATTTCTTTCTGTGGTTTCCGATGATTCTATTTACCTTCCTTGCACAAGGTAAGATGTGACACAAGGTCGGGAAAGTGAGATTTGAAAAGCCAGCACCCGAGAAGGTGAGCACTCTGGCCTACAAAAAATGCCTGAGCAGCCCCGTCGGCATTCCCCGGTAAGGGAACCTCAGGCAGTAAGCAATAAACTACTCCTCCCCAAAGAGGGGAGGCAAAGCCTGGGAGGGTGGACCTCCTAGAACTGCACAGGACAAACCCATAGACCGGTGTAAATCAAGCCTCGAAGGCCAAGACAATATTGGTCTATGGGGTGCAGTACTCATCGGAACAGATACTACACTTTGATCCAAGCCAAATGCCGAGAAGTGGTTTCTGATTATATTTTCTCCGTATTCTCGCTTGTTTCTAATTTTTCTGACTCACTCCAATGATTAGAATCAACAAATATACGAACCTAATTTGCTTTTTTTTATTGCAAAGCTTAATGCATAACGTAGGAAGTTCATACTTAATTTTGTTGATGACATAGGAAGTTCATAATCTTTGAAGTTCATAGCGTAGGAGTTTTAACTGTACTGCAATTGGCGTTTTTTGCGCTCTTGTTAACAAAATAATCCAAGGCGTAGTGTGTTTGCAGCCATTTTATACCCAATGATGTTTCTTCCAAAGTGTTTTAATCCTTAAAATCCGTAAGAAAATGAGGTGCTTTTATTAAGGAGGGAGGTGTATCCTAGGTAACCATGCAGTATAGTTAACTGCCAAGAAATCAATAAACAATTATCTATACAACAAATAACTTATAGCAAGCGGATTAAAACTTAATTTTCAACTGACCTGTATACTTTAACGTTCTAGAAATGTTTTAAGTTTATTTTCATTTCAAAATTAGATTTCATTCAAAGCTCTCTTTTTCCACACACGAGAAAAATGTGCTCTTTAACCCTCTGTTAGTTACTCGACGACATTTTTTTAATTTTTTAATTTTTTTTCCTACTTCGATAACTCAACTTAGCGATAACAAATTCAGAGATAATAAATTTTACAATAAATTTCCACACTTTAAAAGTATACAGATCGGTAGAAAATGTAATTTGAATGTGTTTAGTGAAAGATCTTAGCTGTAGTTTTTTTTCTTTCGAATTTTCGGCTGGTAATTATATTACAAGATTACCTCACCTGTGAAATTAATATAGATTTTTAAAAAAAAGACAAGACCAACATAGATATGTTTTTTTCTTCTCGTTATTCCAATTGTTACGGCCGGCTAAATCCGCAGACACAAAGAATTAAAAGAACGAGGAGATTAGCGGAGAATGATTTTAAACTGAATAAGAATTTACTCTTACTCAGGTTTATTCAAAGAAGATAAGAATGACAACATATATCAAACAAACACACATATAAAAAGGAATGAATTGAAAATGCATAGAAGACACATTTATTATTTGTGGACTGATGTTTATTTACTCCTCGCCAGGAGTTAGGCACAAGGCCAGTTTTATCTTACTCCCACAAGTAAGATGTGACCCAAGATCGGGTCGAGAAAGTGGGGTTTAAAAGCCAGCGCGCGAGAGGTGAGCACTCTGGCCATTTAAAAATTGCCTGGGCAGCCCCGTCGGCATTCCCCGGTAAGGGCGACTCAGACAGTAAACTTACTCCTCCCCAAAGAGGGGAGACGAAGCCTGGGAGGGTGGACCTCCTAGAACTGCACAGGACAGGCGTGTAGTATCCATCGGAACAGATATTACACTTTGATCTTAGCCAAAAGGCCGAGATGGTTAACTGAGGAATAGGTAACCAGGGTTTCAATGAATGCAACTGTTACACAGAGAGGTCTCGGAAAAATGTCACTAATGCGTGTGTGTACATAAAAATCACATACGCAAAAAGCACAGCAATAGGGTTATCGTGACAAACCGTAGAAACAAATCGGTAACTATGAACCTGGTGAAAGACAAACAGCCCGCTTTCCCAGGATAGCGGATCGATGTCGAGGGCCTTCATGTCTCTCTTGCAGACCTCCTTGTATCTTAGAAGAGGGCAACCACGATCTCTCTCTCTCTCTCTCTCTCCTTCTTAAACGAGATCTTTGGGAATTTTTTGCTATCAGCCATCCTGTGAACGTGACCAAGCCATCTCAGTCGGCGTTGCCTCAGCAGTGTGTACATGGATTTCAGAACAGTTATTTACAGCACCTCAACATTTGTCTTGTTGTGCTCCCTTTTGATACTAAGGAAAAATGCAGGCTTCTCAGACGAAATATCTGCACTTTTCTTTTTCTTTAGTATAGGGTGTCCATGTCTCACTGCCATACAGCAGGATGCTTATAATTCAAGCACTATAGACTGACATTTTACTTAAGTAAGGAGTTATGAAAATATTGGTTAACTAGCTAGTCGTGTATATAAAAACACCCGACAAATATAACTCCATGCATTTTAGCCTGACGATTCCCCCGGGAATGAAACGTGGGGGCCTCTGTGTAACTTAATAGCCATAAATATATTTTCATAGCTTACTACCTAGCTCTACTTACGTATCGAGGACTGTTGAAGTAAATACTGAAAATTGATACATAAAAAATTATATCTTATAAAATTTTATGTGGACACATGAAATAATAATATAATTATTTATCTATTATTCGGTACAGAACATCAGTACAACATCAGTACCATTGGTTTCAAGCTAAGAAGGTGTTAACCTCCCAGCTATATTTAGCTTTCTTGTGACTTGGTAGCGAAAATAGGTCTCGTATAAGCCACGTTCGGATACGTTATTTGCTTTGAAGGGTTTAATTAGCATCGTCTAAATTATGTTAGAGAAAGATATGTGAGATTAAAAAGTTTAATAAAGTCCAAAAATGGAAATGAAGTTTTAAAAGTTAAAATTTAGAATTTAAGAATATTTTTTTCAAATCTCGTAAGCCAGTTGTTGCTAACTGCTATTTTTATCTGAGACGTTATTTGTTTTGATATGTTAATGTGTTTCGTCTAAATTATGTGGTAAAGAAAGATATGTGAAGTTAATTATTTTATGAACCCAAAAGTAATAAAAAAATAATGAAAAAAATAATACGAAATTAAAGAATTAAAATTTTAAAAATTTATTTTTAACTTTAATTTTTTTTAAATATTTTATTATTTTTAAAAAATTTTCAATCTCATAAGTCACAGTTATTGCTAACAGTAATATATATATATATATATATATATATATATATATATATATATATATATATATATATATATATATATATATATATGCGTGTGTGTGTGTCTGTGTAATTATATATATATATATATATGTATATATATATATATATATATATATATATATATATATATATATATATATATATATATATATATATAGTCTAAAGAAGCTTTGAGTCATTAAAAAAAAAAGTAAAATGCAGTTTAAATTCCCAGACAAACTAACTAAATCCAAGATATTGCAGACTTAACATCCGTTGGAAAATTAATAAATGAAAAAATATAAGTAAAAAAAAAAAAAGAAAAAAGGGGGCGGTTAATTATCTAAGAGTGAAACAAAAACAGGAGACCTTAAGCGTCTAATATTAACACGGGGATCATCAGCTGTTTACCATGTAACTGTTTCGGAGATTTAAAAACAGGACAGTTATAATATTCATGGCTCTCCAATGGTACTGATTATACGACCATTTCCCCAATAATCAAGTGTCGAAATAATTCAGCTTAAAATATCACTAATATATACATAAATAAATAATAATAATGATATAATAATAATAATAATAATAATAATAATAATAATAATAATAATAATAATAATAATAATAATAATAATAATAATAATAATAATAATAATAATAATAATAATAATAATACCCTTAAGACTACCGTATGATATAGTAATTTGCATAAATAACATTAATTATAACAATAATAAAAATAAAAATAAATAATAATACTATCTAAACACTACATCCAAGAACCATTCTGCAATATGGTAGCTAGCAATAAAAGTATATAGGAATTAAAGTTGCATTAAAAAATAAATAAAAAATAAAGCTTAAGTACCTTAGGTACCAGAAAAGTAATTAGATAATATATATATATTATATGAAGTTATATATATATATATATATATATATATATATATATATATATATATATATATATATATATATATATATATATATATATAACTTCATTTTGTAAGATGTTAGGATATATATATATATATATATATATGTATATATACCAACATTTATATAAATATTTATTATTATTACTTACAGACATCGATGTGTGATGCTTATGCAATCTTCAGTGTAGGAAATGTTAAATCCGGCCACCAATTAGCACGGAAATTAAGAGAAATTAAACTCTATTTACGCTAAATAGTAATCAGATGAACATTATTCAACAACAATAAAGGGTCGGAATATAGCATTTAACACATAGTGTGACTGCTTATTATTGAATACTATGAGAGGCAGCAGTCCGTGTAATAATGGGGCTATAGAATTTCCTTGAAACTTTAAATAAATTCAACCTTGTAAAGCTGTTGGTGAACAGTTTTTGTTGAAACGGGATTATCCAGATGATTGTTAAGCTCTGCTGTAATTTTGGGTGCCGTGGTTTTGTTCCCTTTCTCCTTACAACGGATCTACGATATCTTTGAGACAGCTTCAGTTTTCTTCCAGAATTTTGTTTAGAGGAGAATGTTTTCCCTTTTTTTTCATAGACTGTCATCACGTTCGAAACAGTTCCTCTCGATACAGTCACCATCTTAGCCTCTTCCGTTAAAGTAGCACTTGCAATGCGGGTACCAACAGTCTGCTTTCTTTAAAAATATGATATATCTGTCATTCAAATGTCTCTTACTAATATGCAGTATCTGAAAAAAAAAAAATCAACCAATTAATTCAGGACATGTTGACATGAATTAATTGGTAGAATTTATTCATAACAATAAATAAAATATGAAACCAACATTTTGGTAATATTTTTCATAGGTGTTTTAAAATTGACGCAAAATTCACAAGGTGTTTCCGTTTTTTTGTCCAACCCAACCCACGTATATATATATATATATATATATATATATATATATATATATATATATATATATATATATATATATATATATATATATATATGAGAGCCATAATCCTGAAACGACGTCGTACGTAGAAAAATATTAAAAATAATATTATTAGAAACCCCTTTGAAGTAAATTTGAAATTTGGGCACTGTCGGAAAGATTAAAAATAAACATTCATTTAAAAGCCTCAGTGCAATGCCCCGACTCTGTCGTGTAGTACTATCGAATGTTTAAATATTTATACTCACCAATTTCAATGTAAATATCGCTTAATTTCCCCGTTATTACGTGACAATCTCTCGTGGGGTAAGGGGCTAGATGAACGCTTACAGATTCAACTGGTCTGTGTGAACCGGGTTCGCGCCCTATGACAGTCTGCGGTTGTTATTTCCCTGCGCTGATGAGAGACATAAGGTCGAAACGACATCGTAAGTAGGTAAAATATTTAAAAAATAATTTTATATATATATATATATATAGAGAGAGAGAGAGAGAGAGAAATATATATATATATGAAGAGACAAAATGGTGCCACACTACAAAATGAATAATGAATAATATGGGGAAAACTTTATATAAGATGAAATAGAAAAAAAAAAAAAAAAAGAGAAAATAATTTTATATAAAACAAATTTTTTTAAAAAACCGTTTTTATTCGTGAATTTTTTATTCGTAAATTCCGAAACCATACAAAACGGTTTTTTTTTTACATTTGTTTTATATAAAATTATTTTCTCTTTCTTTTTCTTTTTTTTTCTATTTCATCTTATATAAAGTTTTCCCCATATTATTCATTATTCATATATACAAGTAAAGGGTAAGAATAAAAGTGCATAAAATACAATATTTATTGTATATACATGCGAAGGGTGTGCAAGACTATTTGAAGGACAGTAATACAACTAGTTTTAGGAAAATCTGTTCAAGTCTTTTTCATGGTTGAAGTCTATTTGTGCCGAATATGGGTGGATTTCAAGAAAGGAATTCTGAAATATAGTAACGATTTCGTGTATGTTTTTCATGGCGGAGGGGCAGCATATACTGAGAAATTAGTGTAAAAAAAGACTAGAATGTTAAGGTCGCTGGTAAAATGGTTGGATCATTCTACCGCTCCAAAAATATCTCACTTCTGACGCAATCCTCTACCCGTATAAGAGTCAAATACGTCCCAAGATGGAGTACTGGTGGCACATTTGGGTTGGTGCCGCTCAGGGCATTCTTACCTTTTTTGACAGTACCAAAGCAACTTCGAAATCTAGTTGGCGATGTCCTATTCTCCACCCTTCAGCCTCTTTCTCACAGAAGACATGTTTCTTGTCTTTCTCTACTCGTTACTTACATGACAACTGAGCTTCAATCTATGTAAAACATTCAAACCAAAAACCTGTCTCGCTCCAACCACTGTCAATAAATTAAATTCCGTTTCTCCTTCTGGGTGTCAAAATTAAGCGGAACTTTGATGAACAAAGTTTCTTTTTTCGAACTACCCGTCTGTGGAACACAGTACAACGGGGTTCATTTTGAAGTCCGATGTAAACAAATTCTTGTTGCGCCGTTCTCTTAAATAGTCAATTTCTGACAAGTTACAACCATCGTTACTAATCCCCTCGGTGTTTCATCGTCGACCCGTCCAACTCAATAACCCTTATTCTCGAGTGGCCTTTAGGCCTTGATAAGTAGTGACTTGTTTGTACCAAAAAATAATACAGTTATTTGCAACGGAAATCTAAGGCCAACAAAATATATTGCGAAAGTACGTACGGTATTAAAATAACACGAACGTTGTGCATTGTTTGCTCTAAAGTGCTTTTTTTATACGATATTATTTAAAGAATTTTAATTGTTCTCTTTTCTTAACCGCCGCCAAATGAAGTGTTGGATTCGGGATGTTATCAGCGCACAAGTGTTCGGGTTTCTCCAATTATCTTTCTAAATAAAAATAACCTAAAAGACGGATGTGAATTATTTTAAACGGTTTTTAAAGTTTAGTTTTTGGCAGTAGACGGTCTAGGGGCAAGTAGGCTTGACTTACACACAGGCGATCGGGTTCCGAATTACAGATTGAAGCAGCCCTGTGTGTGGTAAATAACCATACTGCGGAGCCGTGCTACGTGGAAACGGCTGTTGATGCATGACTATATAGTGTATACCTACTTCCCATTCGTAGGCTAGGTCTCTTTTTTATATAGAGTTTTCCGAAATCGTAATTAATATATATATATATATATATATATATATATATATATATATATATATATATATATATATATATATATATAGTACATGTATTATATTAGTTTCTGTAGATGTTATTCGTTGAAACTCCAGTGTCTATGAAGAAGTAGAGCTGTTCTTTAGTATAATTTGTTATTTATACAAATATTATTGTTTACATATATGCATACGAGGGGCGTTCAATAAGTAATGCCCCTGACTCATTTCCCATAGAAGTCGATTAATGAAACTTGGCACAGTTATGTCTCTACAGTTATAAGTCTGTCTCTACATAGGAACCACCATTACTTCCATCATTTGATGCAGCTCAGGACACCGTTTTTATACAATGCTCCAGGTTGGTCCTCCAACCATGTCTTAACTTCAGAAATCAAGGCTGCATCATCTGGGAAACGCTTTCCTTTCAAAAACAACTTCATGGCTGTGAAGAGATGAAAGTTAGAGGGTGCAAGGTCAGGAGAGTAAGGGGGATGGGGAGGATTGTATAGCCACAGCCCGTGCTTCTGATCTGGCGACATGCTTGTTGTAGACCGGAGCGTTTTCCTGCAAGAGGAGAAGGAGTATACCCTTGCTGATCTTGCCCCGCCTCTTTGTTTTGATAGATTCTCTTAATATCATCAAAAGTGAAGCCTAATAGACTCCTGTAATTGTGGTACACTTTTCCAAGAAATCTGTCATCACTACTCCATCCTGGTCCCAGAAGACTCTGAGTATGACCTTGCCAGTGGAGGGCTGCACCCGTGCCTTCTTTGGAGGTGGTGAGTCCAAGTACTTTCACTGCATTGACTGGGCTTTGGTCTCTGGATAATAATGATGGACCCAAGTTTCATCCTTTGCAATCAGTCTTTTGAAAAACTTTGACTCATCTTCTTGGCACATCTCTAAATTTATCCTCGAACACTCGACGCGTTCTTGCTTCTAGAAATGTGTGAGCAACCTGGGAATCCATCTGGCAGACACCTTATGCATATGCAAATGGTCATGAATGATAGTTTTCATAGACTCTGTACTAATCTTGACCTCTTGGGTTATTTGGCGGATAGTAATGCGTCGATTTTCCAAAATAGCAGCCTCAACTTGACGGCAGAAGAGGGACGACCAGGTCTGGGAGCTGTTTCCACAGAATTCCGGCCATGTTTGAAATCACGATACCTGCGTTTTACAAGATCATATGATGGGGCATTATCACCATAAGTTTCTTTCATTTAATCAAAAGTCTCCTTTGGTGTGCTTCCTTTCAAATACAAAAACCGGATCACTGCGCGACACTCAATTGGCTTCATTTCACACCTGACTCAGTTCAAACACCTGTAAATCAGAAACCACAATTATTTCAGAGCTGTTTTTTTAATATAATCTATACAGATACAAATCGTTACATATGCTAAATTTAATCCAGATCAGACAACTGGAAGTGGGTCAGGCGTATTACTTATTGAACGCCCCTCGTACATGTTTCATTTTCACTATCTCATAGAGAGTCAACCTCTTCAGACCAAAACTAGAAATTAAAATGAGATCAAAAACTTTTGTATTTAGTATATTTTCTGGGATGGGTTGTGTTTATAATTCGACGGTCAAGCTAAGTATCAAATCACATTTTTTATTTTCAATTCGTTTTTACTTTTTTATCATTTGGCCTGACCTGCGTTTATGGCCCGCATTTATTTTATATTTCTTATTTTTCATTTTTTTTATTGCATCACATCCTTAAAATAAGTCTTTAAATCCAAGCGGCTAAAGTTAACACACAAAGCCAAAACATACATACATGTTAATGTATCAATATCTCACCATATATATATACACACACACACACACATATATATATATATATATATATATATATATATATATATATATATATATATATATATATATATATATATATACCCTGATATCTATATAAAGCATATAAACGCACATATCTGCATATACATAAGTACACACACATACATTGATGCAGGAGTAAACAGACTTGAAAGGGAAAAGGTTACGAAATACCAAGGTCTAATGTACGACATAAAAGAAGCTGGAATCTGTGGAAAATCTCAATCATCCCAGTAATTATAGGAGCAACAGGACTAATGAAAAAAAATTTCAAAAGCTATCTGACGAGTATACCCAGTGAACCGAGTGCAAGAGAAATACAAACAATTTTACTTAAAGGGACGGTTAGAATCTTAAAAAGATCTCTCGGTTGGAGTGTCTGAAATAGTGGGTGAATGTTTGGTATCCGGTAGGATGCCTCATCCTAAGCAAAAACAGAAAGATAAGAAAAAGAAAAAGAAATAAAAATTAAAAGTAAAAAATGTATATACACATACACATATAAAAATATATAGATACTGATAAACACTCACACACACACTCATATATATATACATATACATATTTATAACTGATACACCCTTTTTCCTACTGATTAGCACAGTATGATATATATATATATATATATATATATATATATATATATATATATATATATATACATATATATATATGCATATATATATTAGTCAATATTTACCTATTTCTGTCCAATATATAATGGTTATTGAATTAATTCACTATAAACACAGTTTGTACATATATACTCAACACGTGCGTTTACACGTATCTATGCATGTGCATAAATACAGACACAAATATCTATTCCATGACATATATACACAAAATCCCCACGTACAAATACGTACACAAACACATGTATTACTTATACCCTACTTATACTCTCAGATACCAGCATACCAGATACACACGTGTACATATAAACATCTACCCATATGCGTGTATACACCCATAAATATATGCATACGTACATAAAAATATATATGAAAATATAAAACTGTTACACTCATAAATATACACGTACGTACACAAAATACTTATCCATGTAATCATATACGACTTACGCACACATCTAGACACACACACACACACACACATATATATATATATATATATATATATATATATATATATATATATATATATATATATATATTTGACTACAACAACTTTATCGAGGAGATTGTCGATTCATTTGTCTGATACTAGCGCTATAGCCCAACACTTAACTATCGACCATTCCTGCCCCCGAACGGAATTCAGAAAACTCTTAGTAGAAAATACCAAAAATCTTAGAATATAGTACTAACAAAAAACAACTCCATATATTAGAAGGCCTATATATAAAAAAAACAAATTAACAGAATTAACTTTAATACCAGTAATAATATACTAAAATGTCTATAATTCTAACTATAGTTTCGTACTTATTACATAATACCTGCCAAAACCATCTATAATACTAACACATGGTGTGTACCTGATTATCCTCATTTCCCTGAAGATATAAAAGTACTTTGGACACAAATAAAATCTATGGCAAATTCATCAGCCAATTCGCCTCCGTTATTAAGATTCTGATTCGGACTATTGACTTTCTCACTTTTTTTCTTTTTCTTTTTCTTTTCCTCACAAACAGGCTGAGACTCGCCGCTTTCAGGCAAAACATTTTTTGTCATACTAAAAGAAGTCTTAAAATAAAGACGAAACGTTGATGAATACATAAATAATATAGTTTTTGCTTTCCTTTTTATTATATATATATATATATATATATATATATATTTCTATCATCAAACTTAAGTGATTATATCATTAATTCCTATTAACACGTACAAACATGAGTATCTTTACATCACTAAATAATAAATATACTTTTCGATATCTGTCTATTACTGTTGAATAACTCATTTTTACCTCATACATCATATTATCGATCCCCTCATGGGCAAACAAGTACTTAACTTTATTCTATATACTTACGGTTTCTACTTAATGCCTCAAAAATATAAAAACACAAAAATAAAAATAAAATAAAATTGAGTAAACTTATATAAACAACATAAACACACAATTAAGTAAAAGTCAATAAAGTCAAAATAAAAATAAAATTAAATGTAACGTAATAGTAGCTATTCGGCATCAGTATTTGTAATTTAAAATCTGCTTAGTATGTGTTCCTTCAAATGTTTGAAGTTTAAAGTAGTTTCCTCTCTGGCGTTAAGAAATTTTCCCTGTCTTTAAATCGTACAATTTCTACTTTCTCACCAGGGCATAAGAAACAGGGTGAGTTTACGACATTTAACAGTTTACGGGAGTTAACTAATTTTACGACAGTTGGCATCTTGGAGAGAACACGATCAAATCTGAGCAGATCGGGCAGAGCCTTAGCAGACCTGAGATGTGCTGACGACTTCAAGTACCAACAATGGAGTTCGAAAGTCCGCGATTGTCTGATGCACAACCAGAGTACAACTGGCTCATACATAATGTATCTGAGTTCGTGTTCTTTCTTGTGAGTCTATGTTGTTTTTTTCGTAATTTGTAAACCAATGCTTGCGCCCTAGGCAATTGCTAATAGACGACATGGCCAGAATGAGAACGCAAGACGAAGATGAATAGGAAGGAAACCACGGCACGCACAGCGTTGAGGTCGACAATTATCGAGAAGGGAAGCATGGTTCTACTTAAAATATTAAATTTCGCGACGCAGCTTTATCATTTAATATGTAAATAAAAGCGTTGAACAATTATATTTTAAACTTCAAAAAAATGTTGTCTATTCGCTAAAAATAACTTATTAGAACCTTCATAGAAAACTTGTTGGTTTGTCAGATTCCAATTGTCCATTGTCTGTAAACTGGCGTCATCTAAAAGACACCGATACAAAATTGCGTTTTAAAAATGCTTAAATAACAGCGCTTTAATAATTCTTCCACTTTTTATTTTTACTATGGTTTGGAGTCTCGCGTATCATTGTGCTGCATAAAACCTACAACATACTATAAATAACCATTTGCTCTAAAATTATCACGAATTCATAGAATGTATAATATGATTTGTTGCTCATTTTATGAATCAGGAAATTAAGTTCAATATTTAAAAAATAATAAGACAAAATAAAAGTAGTCTCTTTATATTCACTTCTGTCTCTCTTTTTCTTTTTCCATTTACATAATGAACTCTTCCTATTTTTGTATTCGGTTGCTAGTCTTTTTCAATACTGTCGTTATTTCTATGGCAAGTGCTCGACTGAGCCCCAATCTATGGTTCTCCCTCTGTAAAACATTCACAACAAAAACGTATCTAGCTTTAACTATAATTTGAATAATTTTCATTTCTTCCTCTGTGTACTTAAAACTAAACGGAACTTCTATAAGCAAAGTTTCTTTCCAAGAACTACTCGCCTATGGAACTCAATCACACAAGGCTGCTTCTCTGCGCTGACTACAACATGCTCGTTTTCAACTCTAATCTTAACAAATTCTTGTTGGATCGCCTTTTTAAATAATCAAATACTGCCCAGTTTCAACCATCGTTACTAATCCTCACGGTGTTGTCTCACCATTTACCTGACAAACTCATTAACCCTTATCCTGAAATGACCTTTCAGCCTTGATAAACGGTGGCCCGTCAGTACATAAAAAATATTTCCTTTCATTATTATATTCGACTGTTAATAAACAAAGAGAGAATTACGGAATCGAGAGTGATAAATACCGTATAACTTTTAACGTGTAGATAAACATATGAATAATTCTATTTTGAAACTTAAAAAAGTGTTGCCCCGTTGCTAAATAATAACTTAAACCTAGTTCGAAAATCTATTTTGTACCAGATTCCAATTCCCTATTGTCCGTTGACTAACGTCATACAAAACACACCAAACAAAATTGCGTATAAAAACTTCTAAAATAACTGCTCTTCAATAATTCTGCAACCTTTTATTTTATGGTTTCTAACACTTCGTACGGATCTGATACGTATATTTTACAGTCTTGCACTTCTTTGGTTCGTACTTTCTTTTCCCGGGATTTCCGTCCGTCTATTTTTGTACTGTTTGAGTACTCGATTTACGTCATTCGATATACTATTTTTGCGAATATCATTTTGTTCATCGAATTTCTAATAACTTATTCGACCTGCTTTGAAATCCCATTTGTTTATCTGATTCTAATTGACAATTGTCCGTTGACACAAAATTGTGTTATGTAAATCTCAAATAACTGCACTCCGAAACATGTATGAAAATATGTAACAAACAATGTTTTATGAATAAAAATTTATACTAAAAACAGTTCTACTTGTTATTGAGCACTTTTTATAAACATTAGAGTTTCAACGGATTAATATTCACAGAAACTAATACAATAATTGTACTATATATATATATATATTGATATTTTTATTCATACAAAGATGTACTAAAACGACACTCGCATGATCATATTCTTCATATATATATATATATATATATATATATATATATATATATATATATACTAATGATAATAGAATTAACGATAAGCGAAATATCGTAGTTATCTATCTCGATAAAATAAAGCTCAATACGTTGAGTAGAGCAATCAATATTAAAGAAAGATGAAGATAAAGAATTGTACATAAATTAATACAAATTTTATTACATCGAAAGTTCAGATGCAAGGAGTTACATTAATCCTTAAACCATGGTTTTTCAAAGATAAAACTCTTCTCGTCAGAGGATAAATCTGGTAATATGGTATTTATATCAATTAAATATTACCTAGTTCCATTTCACTTTGAAAAAATTGAAGAATAAAAACCAAAAGGGATTGGGGATAAAGAAGTTAAAAATAAAATAAAATAAAACAAAAAAAATAAAAAATAAAAAATAATAAATAAAAAATAAAAAATAAAAAATAAAATAAAAGGCCGGGAAGTGAAATTTAGCAGTATTGGGAGGTGATTTTGTAGCTAGTTAATAGCTAAAGTAACTTTTGTAGAATTGAAGAAAGTTTTTTTCACAAATAAAAGGTGGAGGGTTCAAAATATCTCACTTGGTCCGTATGGATTCGTACTCCGTTATAGTATATTTCCGTGGAGTTACAAGTAAAAATTCTGTACTGGTATTTTAAATATCCAATTCGGCAAATCCGAGGTTAAGATTGTCTGTTTAAAGGCGTTATGCGGAAAAGTTCATGTCTGCCTTTAATTGTTTGCTTCCCTGGCAGAGAAATGTTTCAAAAGTTTTTTATATCATCTTGAATATTCTGCTTGGGTGTGGATTTTTGCCGGCTAAGGAGAGTAGAACCTTTCCAACCGATGTCAAAGTGAATAATGCCTGTGGCTGATATTTTAAGGGTAGTGTTTAAGGATTAATGTAACTCCTTGCATCTGAACTTTCGATGTAATAAAATTTGTATTAATTTATGTACAATTCTTTATCTTCATCTTTCTTTAATATATATATATATATATATATATATATATATATATAGAAAGAGAGAGAGGGAGAGAGAGAGAGAGAAAGAGAGAAAAAGTGAGAGAGAGAGAAAGTGAGAGTAATCCAGGTAAAGTAAACATTTCCAATATTAAAATAAACATAATTTCAACCGGGCTTATAAAATAGTGCTCAATATAAAATCGATTTATTTATATGATTAGTTTTATTTATGTTGACATTACAAAAGGTCGATACACTGGCTTGTCGATTTTATCGATCAATAGTAATTAGGAACTAAGATATCATCAGGCGTAAAAAAAAGTCTGATCTTTCACGCCGATGTTCAATTTATTTCCCAATATGAACACCTGAATTAAAGATCAGACATTTTTCCGCCTAATGAGATCTTAGTTTCTAATAACTATTGATCGATACCATTGACATGCCAGTGTAGCGGCTTTTTTGTACATATCTGTATAAATAAAAAAGCATATATATATATATATATATATATATATATATATATATATATATATATATATATATATATATATATATAAGGTGTAGTAAAGTCAAAAGCTTTAACTTTGACAGTATCCTATCAAGACAAAGAAGACAACACATCAAACTTACATAGTAAAAAGGCGCAGCGGATAAACCCCATCTGGTACCATTAAATACTGCAAGTATTATGACAAGAAAGAAATGAAATAGAACAGAAAGAAAGAAAAAATAAAATGAAGGAAACAATGAAAAAATGATAAAAGAGAAAACAGAACCATAAAAATTAAAGAAAATAAAGAAAGAGAAAAAGAAAAACAGAATCAGAAAAATAAAGAAAAGTAAGAGAAAAAAATTGGAAAGAGAATATATTGGAAAGAGAAAAGGACAGGAAATAGAAAAATAGACAAATAAATACAGGAAATAAAAGAAAAAATAAAGACAAAAAGAACAAAGAAAGAAAGAAGAGGAGAAGAGTGCAAAATGAAAGAGAAAACGAAACGATAAAGAAAAAGAAAAAGAAAAAGAAAAAGAAAAAGAAAAAGAAAAAGAAAAAGAAAAAAGAATTAAAAAATGGAAACAAATAGAAAAGGAAAGAAAGAAAAAAGAAAGAGAGTATCTTTAGAAAACAGGAAAGAAAAACAGAGAAAACGAAAAAAGAATCACCGAGAAAAAGAAAAAGAAAGAAAGAAAGAGGAGCAAGTGGAAAAATAAAGAAAGAAATAGGAAAAAAAGAAGGAAAGTAGAGAGAAAAGAGAGAAAGAAATTAAATAGAAAACGAAAGGAAAAAGGAAAAGAAAAAATAAAGAGATAAAACAAGAAAACAGAAAAAGAGAGCTAAAATAAAAAGAAAGAAAAGAAAAAGAGAAAAAACGAAACAAAATTAAGAAAGAAAATAAAGTAAAGTGGAAAGAAAATATGAATTTTAAAGAGACCATCAGTTCTCCCATAAGAGAGATATAAACCAAATTAGGGAACGACTATCGGGAAAAACCGAGGGGGAGGTTATGGCTACCAAAAACAACACTTTTGACATACAGCTATTACAAGGAACCTGAGAATAGCATCAATCCAAAAAGGATACAATACTACACTTCTGAGGAGGACAGGCTTGGAAGGAGGGTTATGGTGCCGCACCTATGACGAACATTTGGACTCTCCTTACTCAATAAAGACTGGAAGCAGTACGCTTCTCATTCGTTGAAGCCAACCCAAGTCTACACTGGCAGTCAGTACTGACGTACTACTTCTCTTGTTACTCTCTTTATACTTTTCTCCAATATATTTGTTTGACCTAAACCCCGTGTCCGTGTTCTCATTCCTGCCCCTAAACAGGGCCATAACAGAAAGGAAAGAGAAAAGAAAGAAAAGACGAAAGAAAGGAGAGAAAAAAAAAGAAAAACGTAAGGAAAGAGGCAAGGACAGAAAAAAGAACAAAAGAAAGGAGAGAAGAAGGATAGAAAAAGAAATAAAAATGGAAAGAAACAAACAAACAAATGAAGGAAGGCAGGACAGAAACCAAGAAGAAAATAGAGAGAGGAAAAAAAACAAAAATGAGAGAAAAAAGGAAAAAAAAGTGTAGAGAAGGAAATAGTAAAGAAGGAAAGAAAAAAGAAAAAAAGATGACCGAAAGAAGAAGTTGGATGAAATTTAAAAATAACTAAAGAAAAAATGGAGGCGGGGGGGGGGGAATAAACCCGAGAATCTCTTTACAAAGGAACAGATAAAACAATCAGAAAGCGGAAGTTAGCTTGGCTGAATTCAAAGGATTCCAGAGAGAGAGGGGGGGAGAGGGAGAGAGAGGGAGAAGGAGAATTAAGAGAATCTGCAACTCTCCTCCCGTTAACCCAGTTAAGAAACAGAAAATTATTCCCGTTTTTTTTTTATCTTACAAAACCATAGCTTTTTTTTTTGTTTTATTTCCTCCGGAGTTTGCCAACGTTATTTTTTATTCGACTGACTCAAGATTTATGACGACAATCAGAAAGAAGCCACGTCTTACTTTCTTTTTCCAGCTTTTCGGCAATTATTTCAAAATGTTCTTTCTAAAAAAACTCTCAAGTACAAACTCGCCGAATACATGTGTTCTGCTATCGCGCGGCAAAACAAAAAGAAGAACCACACACACACACACACACACACACACACACACACACACAAACACACACACACATATATATATATGTACATATCTTTTAACTCTTCACCTAAGCTCACAAACGTTTTTTTCAATTGTTTTCAATTTGACCCTGGTAACCTCCCCGTTTTGAATTCGGCTTTTCTTTTTTCTTTCTCTTTTATTCTTTCCCAATATGAACATCTGAGTGAAAGATCAGATTTTTTCCGCCTGATGAGATCTCAGTTTCTAATAACTATTGATCGATAACATGTGTAGCGGCTTTTTGTACATGTTTGTATAACTAACAATAATTATATATATATATATATATATATATATATATATATATATATATATATATATATATATATATATATATATATATATATATATATATACGCATGCTAGAAATACGTAAGAGTTTTTGACCGGCTTGAATCCGATACTCACAGCTGGTAAGGCATAAAGGTGTGATCCACAAACTTGCTAGCTATGGCATATCTAGAAATGTCTTCACAGCCATCATATCTTTGTCTCCGATATGTCTATTAAAGTGTTTGTTGACGGGCAAAAGTTCGACGATCAACGATCCATTCCTGGTCCTACCCTCTTCCTGATCTTCATAAATGATCTTCCAAATCGTATACTGAAATCGTTCGTTGATATCTAGGCAGACGACACAATTGTCTATAGCAGCACCTCGCAGAGCACTGATGACCAATGGCTTTCTGTCTCTTTCTCTCGCGTGCAGGTGCGCTCTTTCTTTCGCTCTCTCTTTTGCTCTCCCTCTCTGTCTCTCTCTGTATGTCTCTCTCTCGCTTTCTATCTCTCTTCTGATCTGAAACATGTTCTACAGTAGGGGAAAATGGCTTGATACTTCCAACGCCTCCAAATCCAAGTTTCTCTCTTTTCGCCACCAACGCTCGGATCTTTAATTTTTTAATGGAAATCACTCCAAGCCAGTCATGAAGCCACTTGGTGTAAGGAGCTAAAAAGCGAAAATAATGCTTCTTCAAGGTCAGAAACTAGCCAACGATAAGTGTTAGATGGATTGATTCCGACCCAGAAAACAGCAATTCGTCATCCTTTGTCAGTAACATTGTGAGGATTAAAGGACAAAATAAGGGAAGCGAAAGTTACGAGGCCGCCGAAAGTAAACCCAAGGTCCACTTTCTACTCTCCCCGGTTGAAATTTATGACTCCCTCTTTAAGGAAGTCCATCCCCTTCCTTGATAAGCTCTTAGGACTGACTCTTACACCAGACCTGACATGGAAGACTTACATCAAATCTGTTGCTAGGGTCGCTGGAAAATAGTTGTATCATTCTATCATTCCAGAAGCGTATGATGCACTCCTCTACCTTTATAAGAACCAGATCTGTTCTAAGATAGAGTACTTCTGTCACATTTGAGGAGGTGCCACTCGGAGTACGCTTTCTTGCTTTGTCAGGGGAGAAAACCGATTTAGCAATCTAGTGGATGATCTTTAATTTTCTTCCCTGTATCCCTCTTTTACACTGTATCGATATATTCATGGTAGGTGCTCGACTGAGCTCCAATCTCTAGTCATCCCCACCTGTAAAACATTCACAGCAAGAACCCGCCTGGCTACAATCACAACAGTGGACTTTCTCTTCTCTTTCAACCTGTACCAAAGAGCAAGCGGACTTCCATGAACAGAATTGATGACCTTGAGTGTATCGTCTGTGAAGCAAAATACAACGAGACTGCTTCATAACCGAGTACAACATGGTCGTCTTCAAGTATATTGTAAAAAAAAGGTGTCCTGTTGGATAATAAATTCCGGTACTACTCCAGATGAAGCGTCTAATTTCCGTGACTGTTCAGCGGCAACGATCGGGCAGGTCGCGGAAGCGCCCGAGAGTTGCCGAGACGAAAACGAGGCTGAAGCAAAACTGAAAGTCGTAAAATAGAAGAGTGGCAGACGACAATATAAGACGAAGAATACAAAAGAAAAAAATGCATATATTTTTTTAAAATGAAAAAAAAAATTAACAAACCATAGCTAAAGAACTATAAATAAACTTTTGTTTTAAATTTTTTTCGTGGGCCAAAACAAAATTTTTTTCGTGGGCCAAAACAAAAATTAAAATGGTTCATTTGAACCATTTTAATTTTTGTTTTGTCTTTTTTTTACATAAATCAAAGAAGTAAATACTATTTCTTTTACGATATTTAGGCAAATTTTTTTTCGTCTTTTGTTTTACATAAATTAAAGAAGTAAATGTTATTTTTTCAGGATATTTAGGCAAGTTTTTTTTTGTATATTTTTTTTAGGGGGGGGGGGAGATTATATGTTTTCTCCTCGAGGGTCAGGGTTTACGGATACGTTTGCGGCCGGTTCGAAAGGTCTCCCTACCGCTTGTTTTGTTGTGCTTCGCAATCTAGTGGGGAATGAGCACTTCTATTCTCTACAGCCTCTTTTTGACAGAAAAGAAGTAGCTAGCATCTTATATTCTGCATCGTTATGTTCATGATAGTTGCTTGACTAAGTTTTTATCCCTGATCCCCCTCTAAAACATTAAACTAGTGAGAACTCCTACAACTATAAAGGACTTTCCTTGCTCTTTCTCTGTACCAAAACAAAATGGAACTTCCATGAACGAAGTTGATTTCCTAGAACATCACATCTGTGGAACAAAATACCACTAGGCTTCTTCATAACAGATTACAACCCGCTCCTCTTCAAGTCTAATGTAAACAAATAAGACGTCCTCTTGGATACTCAATTCCTCTTAAGTAAAGTTCTGCCTATTCCGCCAATTGTTTCTAGTCGTCTCGTGGTGGCGATCATCTTCTACCTGACCATCTCTTTTACTCTTACCCTTGAGTTGTCCTTGGGCCTTGATAATGGTGACCCATTTGTAAAAGAAAAGAAAACGTAAGAAAAGAAGGAAACCCGGTTAGGGTTACACACACGTGTAAGTGTAAGTGGCTTTATAGAACGGACAGGATTGGTCAGTCCACGTCGGTAACCAGTTCACGACCTTTGACTTACAAAGAGAGAGAGAGTGACAGAAAAGCAGAGGAACATAGACAGAGAAAGAGAGAAATAAATAGAGAGGAATAGAGAGAGAGGAGGAGAAAGAGACAGAGAGAGAAAGAGAGAGAGAAAAAAGAGATGGAGAGGAAGAAAGAGAGAAGGAAAAATTGAGAGAAAAAGAGGAGGAAAGTGAAGCGAATTAAAAAGAAAGAGAGGGATAGAGAGTGAGAGGAAGAAGAGATAGGGAAAATGAGAGAAAATAGTGATGGTAAGGAAGAGAGAGTAAAAAAATAGAGAGGGATAGAGAGGGAAAAGAGAGAGAAAAGAAAGAGAAAGAAATGGATAGAGAGAGGGAGAGGGGGGAGAGAGAGATAGAGAGATACTAAAGTACATTAATATGAATCAGCATGATAGGACATTTTGTATTCGCTTCACCACAGCCAACTAAGAAAGAGTTAAGAAAGAGAGAGGGGGTGAGAGAGAGAAAATATAAGGACGAAGAGCAAATGAGAGAGAGAGAGGGAGCGAAATCGGGAAAGAGAGGGTGAAGAAAGAGAGAGAGGGTGAGAGAGATAGCATATTATAACAGAAAGTAAGAAAACGAGAGAGAAAGTTAAGTGAATTCGTAGAGAGATGTCGGGGTCACCATTTTGTAGTAGGGGTTGCTGCATAGGTATCCATCTTCATGTCCAATCCAAATCAATTTTTTTCAAACATATTTTCATCAACACAAAGAATGGTGCAGACAGATTTATGAAAAGAGGAATACAAAATAGGTTGAGTATGTAGACGTATATTTACGATAGAAATGGGATTAAGTTTAGGTCTTTTTTATCTCGCCTTTCGCCTCAGTTCTGGCGAGGGGGGGTCGAGAAAATAAATATGGCGTCTTGTAAACACGACGCTCGAATCCTGACTGTTCATAAATCGTGATATAAAGGTTTTAGGCGGAAACGGAAGTGGCCTTTACCACGCAAATGGTGTTCTTGTCGAACAACGTATATATCACTCCGCGAGTGAGAACATGTAAGTGTGTTCTTACTTAACCATGTATTAATCAATTCACGAGGGAGAACTTCCTGTTGCAAAAGAAAATATATGGTAATCATGTAACTGCTACATTACCCCCTGCTTTAAGCGTATTTAATCACAGCAAAACATGGTCTGGGAAGTCTTATGAAAACAGAAATATACAAAATAGGTTGAGTTCGCCGACGTATATAAAAAAGGGAGTGAAACGAACGCAGACCCTGCAATGTTATGTTTTGCTCCTAGATTAGCTTTAGTTATAACATGCAAGATGACCCGATATTGCCCGGGGTTTAATGGGGATCACAAACATGTAGTTTTTTCACTACGTCATAACACAATCGTAATTTCTTTAAAAAAGCGATTTATTAATTTCTTCAAAAAAGCGCCAACATCGCATCATCACATCGGATTTTCACTTTCTACAAAATCGTCAATAAGATCGGAAGTTCACTTTGCGATATCCACGAGTGAGAAACTCCTGCGGGTAAAAACCAGCAAAATGAAAAAAAAAGTACTCTTTAAAAAAGCTTTTGTTACACCGAAAGTTTCGAATATGTATGTAAATACATGATTGTATTCATTTAATAAATATTAAAAAAAACATTTATAACATTACTTCGTATTCTAAACACTTTAAATAATATTCTTTGTTTTTACTGGCCCTTCCTCCCGTTTCTCTCCCTAATATAGTCGGAAGAAGCCGAAATATGTGAAAACTCTCTGAATTTGTGTCTTATAAATATCAGGAAGGCAGAAGATCGGGAGGGTTTAAGAAAGTTAATTAGCAGGTCATCGTTGGTGTCCCAACGGTTATCAAGACCACAAGACAGATGATGATGCGATCGATGTTAAATGCGACTCGGTAAATTCAGCGTATTTTTTTAAATAGGGATTCCTTCGAGAAATTGAAATGCCACATATGTGCTGGTGTACAAATAACTAATTCCCCTCTCCTTTAAGAGAGTCTGTCCCTATAGGTCACTTAGTGTTCGGGACACGTAGATATACGGCATACAAACGGTTACGTACAAATTCAGGACAACTTCTATTGTCTTCGCCGGAGAATTTCATACATATCTATAAATTTCATAAATATAGAATATATTTAAGTTTGTAAAGGATAGCCGGTCCTCATAGCTACCTAATGCAGAATACACTTTTAGATTTGATGTAGATTCTCTAACTTCTTTTTTCTATAGGGAACACACAAACATCCCACAAACGCACATACACATATTAAGTAATGTTTAGCATGTAACGCCTCTGCGTCTGTGTGTCTGCTTTTCCCCTGTCTTTTTCTCTCTTTATCGCTCACTATATACCATCTATATATATATATATATATATATATATATATATATATATATATATATATATATATATATATATATATATATATGTTGAAGGCTTACCAAAGCATTCCGTTCAGGAGTCCAATCATCCCCACTAAAGACCTTTTTATTCAAAGATTATTTATTTATCATTTTCAAATTATAGAGATTTTTCCTACACGTGTTTCACTACCAAACGGGTCCTTGCTTGGCAGATTACCAGGGAAATTAAGTACCTGGAACGGAATGCTTTGGTAAGCCTTCAAAAAATCACATAAATGCTCTGTACCCTGTAATCGATTATCATCGAGCATTTTTTTATTGGCCTAATCTCAGTCGTCACTGAATAATCTATCTTCTAAGTGAAAAATCCAAATCTCTCTCTCTCTCTCTCTCTCTCTCTCTCTCTCTCTCTCTATATATATATATATATATATATATATATATATATATATATATATATATATATAATAAGGCGAACACCTCTCAGTATGCATGTATCCTGTTAGGATTTGAAACCGACGGTACCGATTTTGTTCTAATCTTTTGTAATACATTTATAAACAAATATAACGCTCTTTTTTTAAATTTTCTTAATAATTGAGCACTCTGCTGGGGTTATCTCCCACTAACCTTACACACACACACACACACATATATATATATATATATATATATATATATATATATATATATATATATATATATATATATATATATATTCCACCTAGCAAGCAGGAATCTTTAATAAAGCCTGCACATGCGTAGACTGTTTCGACGTTTGTTTACGTCATCGTCAGAGCAGGACAAGCCAAAATTAGAAAAACGACAACAGTCACTTGTAAAAAGGAAACTATGTCTCTCTGTCCAGCGGGGAGATAGACATAAACTTAAGTTGATACCAATAAACAGGTAAGAACAGCCAGTTATACCTAAAGAAAATAAGCATTTCGAATTGAGGGAAAGAAATACTAAAGCATATAATACAGAGTGACCCAAACTAAACGGGCCCCAAATCTAATTAAGCCCCGTTTCTTAGTGTTTCGTCCGAATGAAATGAATTTTGGGACATAACTAGTTTATTATATTCACAACATCATATCAAAACACTAGGGTCTTTGGCCTTTTTGTCTCCGTTCTACAGCATGTGTTCTAGATGGACTCCTTTTAGCTCCATGCATTTCTTGAGGCGCAGAACGAAGTTGTCCATGACGTTCTTACAGACTGAATTGGGAATGGCTCTCATCTCCTCCCTGATGACTTCCTTGAGTTCCGTGATGGTTTAGGGTTTCTTTGCGTACATTCTGTCCTTAAGATAGCCCCAAAAGAAATAATCTGGGGGGCTTAGGTCCGGGCTATGGCGAAGCCACTCAAAATTAGTCTTGAGACTGATCACTCGGCCTCCGAATTTCTCTTTCAGCCAATCTCAGGATAGGTGTGAGAACTTGCTCTGTCTTGCTGGAACCAGAACTTGCTCATGAGCGACGGGTAGAGGGTCTGGAGCTCACTCTTGAAGGTTTTGAGGACCTCCACATACCGCTCCTTGGTGACTGTCACTGCTGCGCCAGATTCTTCGATGAAGATTGGTCCGATGATGCCTCTGACCGAGATTGCAGCCCACACCGTGCAATTAGGAGAGTGCAAGGGCTTGGTAGCTACTTCATTGGGTATGGCGGACCCCCAGAAGACATTTGTCTTGGAGTTCGCCTTTCCGTCAAGATGGAAGTGGGCTTCATCTGAGGTCCAAAGGAGGTTAAGGAAACCTGGTGTCTCCTCGATCTTATCGAGCATCTTGACTGCCATAGCGCTCCTCTGCTTCTTGTCTGAGGCTGTAAGGGTCTGCAGCGTCTGTATTCTGTATGGGTAAGCTCTGATATCGTTCACCAGCACTCTCTTGCAAGTCTCACGGGAGATACCGAGAGACTGACTTCGCTTACGCACAGAGCGTTTCGGACTCTCCTGGAGAGACTCTCTCACACTTTCGACCAGCTCGGCTTTCCGCTTCTTGGGACGTGCCGAGTGGCTTGGACGGTTTTCACTGGCAGCATTGAAGTTCTCCACGGTCCCATACTTCTCGAAGTGGTCCACCCAGTTCTGAATTCTGCTTTTGGATGGAGCCTTTTCACATCCGAACTGATGCATGAAACTGTCCTGGGTTTTCTTAAACGAGCCTGTCTTGTAGTAAAATTTAACACAGTGTATTCTTTGTCCCAGCTCCCACTGAGGTATTGGTGTACTCACGGTCGTTGATTCTGCCATGTCCTGTAAAATAAGGGCAATCGGTGAATAAATAAAGGAGATATCACATAAAGTGTACACGGGGCCCGTTTTTTTTAGTCACCCTGTACTTACGCCTCCAGAAACCGAAATAACACTGACCTTTAAAAATATTTGTTCGAAGAAAGATTTATAAGCGACGTCTGTGGTATAATGGAGTTGGATGTTGCGAAATAGCTGAGTCTAACAAAGTTATCAATCAAAGCGTGACTAGTGGCTATATATATATATATATATATATATATATATATATATATTACTATTTCATGTATCCACATAAAATTTTATAAGAAGATATAATTTTTATGTACAATTTTCAGTATTTACTTCAACAGTGCTAGATACGTAAGTAGAGCTAGGCGATAAGCTATGAAAATATATTTATGCCAATTAAGCTACACAAAGGCTCCCGCGTTTCATCCCCGGGGGGGGGATCTTTCGCATGAAGATTCCAGCCGGGGATGAAACGCGGGAGTCTCTGTGTATTTTACATAGCTTAATATATATATATCATGAATATTTGTTATTAATAATATATATATATATATATATATATATATATATATATATATATATATATATATATGTATGAATTATCACGCGTGAGTGTTGTCTGTTTTCTATTTTTTCTATGAACTTTATACATTTTATAAATGCCTTTCATTGCGCCTCTATAGAGCAGCGTTTTATTGTAGATTATTGCATGATGCGAAACAATTGTAAGACCATCGGCAATTCTGCCATTGCAAAAAATAAATTATGTGAGTAAATGAATTTTGGTCATATAAATTTAAATAATCATAATATATATATTCAAATATATATATATATATATATATATATATATATAGTATTCCAGGTTATGTTAACAAGAAATCAATAAAGTGCTCAATTGTAAAAAACTGAAAGCTACATACAAACAATTTATTTAAAAACTATACGTTACATTATTTACGGATAAAACCGCGGTACGACTCTGAAATATGTAACGTATAGTTTTTTTAAATTAATTATTTGTATATATATATATATATATATATATATATATATATTATTGTTAAAAAATTTTTAAAGACAGCGGAGAAGCGCTATTGTAATATACATAGAAGCAAGAATATGCTCCCTCTGGTCGCGTAGTTTTTCTAGACTAGTAGGATGAACGAAATACAGACACTGACCCCAAGTGGGGTAATAACTAAAATAATATATATATATATATATATATATATATATATATATATATATATATATATATATATATATACATACCTACCTACTTACCTACACAGAAATATATATATATATATATATGTATATATATATATATATATATATATATATATATATATATATATATATATATATATATGTATATTTATATGTATTTTATATATATATATATATATATATATATATATATATATATATGATTCATAATTTAATAGATTCAATATTTCTAACATCGGAAAGCATCGCTGTATAAAAAGTATAAGAAGTTATTTTTGAACCAATTCGATTCTAGAAGATTTATGTACTTTTTTTTCATCAAATGAAAATAATATAAATCAAATATTTCGGCAAGGACATGGCCTTGTCAATGAATTATTAACGTAGTTTCTTTTTCTTTTTCTACTTCATTATCAAGTCAACGACAAGAACGTTAAAGGAAGCTGACCTATCCCGCTTGTTAAATGGAGACTGTAATTAACGTCTTGATTTGTGTAGAAAAACGTTGGTCGCCGAAAAAAGGCACTTGATTGGTTTCAAAATGACTTCTCATATATATATATATATATATATATATATATATATATATATATATATATTCTTTCTTTTTTAATTTTCTTATCTTTTTGTTTTTTTCTCGGGATGGGACATCCTACTGGATGCCAGACATTCACCGGCTACATATATATGTATTTATAAACAAATGTGAAAAATGTATAAATCTTTATATATTTTTTTGTATTTATTTTATATTTGTTTACGTATAGAAAAACAAAGTGGCTTTTGTATAAAAATCTTTTTGTAAAAGAACAGAATTTTCGGCCGTTATATTAAGCCTTCCTCAGTGTATTAAGCTGTGTGCGTGTATGTGTGCGTATACGTTGGGTGCTGGGTGATGGTAGTAATGGAAAAGAGTATAGCCAAAATAAAAATTATAATGTTTTTTAATAATTAGAATAATAATAATAATATTTTTTTTAATTAAAAAAATTAAAAAACTAATTTAATATTTCTGTAAGAATATTGTTAAATATATATATATATAATTATTTTTATTTATATTTATGATTTATATTCATTTTTATTTATATTAATATTTATTTATACAGACATGTAAAAAATCTGCGACACTGGCATGTCCATGTTATCGATCAACAGTTGTTATAAACTGAGATCTCATCAGACAGAGTTAGAATCCGATCGTTACTTCAGATCATATATAAAAGCTTTATTTGATATTGAGCATTTTTGTATAACCACGGAAATTATTTGGATATATATATATATATATATATATATATATATATATATATATATATATATATATGCGTGTCTGTGTGTGTGTTTGTAAATAATTTAGATGTAACAAAATCTTATGACAATTGTTAATAGTATATCAGTTCCAAAAAAAAATTTTACGAACGTTTCTAATTAAAAAATGTTACGAACGTTTCTAATTAAATAATAAATCACTCTAATTAAATAATAAATCACTCTAATTAAATAATAAATCACTTCATCAGCACAAAGTACAAAGTACATCACAGTTAAAGTAATTTTTTTTTCAAAAATAAAACAATACATCGTTAGCAGAAATAGGAGGCGTCTTTATTTTTAATTTCCCCACAAATATACGTACACTTGCGATTACAAAGTCATACACCTAAACATGAATAAAAATATAATAATTCGCTCTAGAATTTTGTTACAGTCGAAAAATAGATACTTACAAAAAAAAACTTTAAAGAACAAAATGAAAAAAATCAATAAAACAGACTTTAGTTTCTGTCGCAAAATCGTGTATATAACCACATGCAACCGTATGGATAACAATAATCAATAGTCTGAATAAAAGATAATCTTTAAACACCAACCTCCAGTTTATCCAAGTTTTCCTGGTAAAATCCTTTACTATTTCAGTTATGTTATTTTTTTTAAAGTTTACTGGGTTAACAAAAAGACTTCCGGGCAACGCCGGGTAGGAACAGCCAGTATATAACTAGAAAAAGAATCGTTTCGAAATGAAAGAAAGAAAATACTAAAGCATATAGCAAAAATAGTTATGCCTCCAGAAACCGAAATAACACTGACCTTTCAAAATATTTGTTCGACGAAAGATTTATGAACGATGTCTGGGATATAATGGAGTTGACTCTTGCGAAATAAATGGGTCCAATAATTAAGTTATCAATCAAAGCAGTGACTATATATGTATATATATATATATATATATATATATATATATATATATATATATGATAATTTTATTTACACAGACATGTACAAAATCTGCGACACTGGCATGTCGATGTTATCGATCAACAGTTACTATAAACTGAGATCTCATCAGGCAGAGTTAGAATCCGATCTTAACCTCAGATCATATTTGGAGAGAACCAATATATATATATATATAATTATTTTTATTCATACAGAGATGTACAAAAAGCAGCTACACTGGCATGTCTATGTTATCGATCAATAGTTATTAGAAACTAAGATCCCATCAGGGAAAAAAGTCTTATCATTTAATCAGATGTTCATATTGGGCCAAATACAAAATCTGAGTTAAATATCAGACTTTTTTCAGCCTGATGAGATCTTAGTTTCATTTTTTATATTTGTTTTTAGGCGAACCCTGGTATTAGTCCGAACGTCCTCAATATTTGTTCCTTGCAGTTGTCCCCACTTGAACTCAACATTTTTTCACATGGTTTTGAATTCTGCATTCCTCCTACAATTACGAAACATGAAGAAATCTTCTCTGAATTCGAAGTCTTTCTTGCTCAACTAGCAAGACTCTCACCTATATCCGACTTTAAGGTTTGTGATCTTAAGGCTAGTGTAAATTGTTTCGCTCATTCGTACACGGGTACATCGTTCACTTTTTGTGAATCAAAATGGCAATATGAACATTTTCTGTACTATTAAAGCACTTCGCCATAATAAATCTCTTGTTATCACACAACCTGATAAAGGCTCAAGGATAATCATCCTTGATCATCAAGATCATATTAATAAAATGATGACTATCCTAGGGGATACCTTAAAGTTTGTTTAGATGCAAATGATTCTAATACATCTATCGAGACCAAGTTCCAAA
>OY744519.1:158661528-158671528 GCA_963556195.1 Sepiola atlantica
GGGAGGAAAATTTGACCCGATATTTTTTCAACTCCCAGATATTTTGTATGAGATTTTAAGGCATTAAATGGATTTCTGAATCGTTTATTGACAATTTATTGATATCTTTGGGCCAACTTATGAAATATATTTTTTTTATTCAATCTTTAAAAAATAAACTTCATTGTTCTTTTTTCGCTCCAAATTGTACTATTGAAAAAAAATGGATAAATCGAGTCGTTTGAAAGTACTTGCGCGTTTCTCTGTGATATATAATAATATACATTATACAATATAGTTATGTTCTTAAAAAAACAAATATTAAACAATCACACGACGATTAATGTTGCCCTAGCTGTCTTTCCTCTCATAGAGAAATGTTTTCTTTATAAAGAAAATAATCACTAATGATGTTTAAAAGTAAAACTCTATTTACTTAAAACAAATCTAAATTCCCTTCCAATATGAAGAGAAAAAATATCGGGTCAAATTTTCCTCCCCTGGACAAAAATAGGTTGTTAATGTAATCAAAATTAAAATTGTTTTAAAATACTTAAGGGATTTTTTTCTATTTCTATTTTATACCTCAGAAAACGAAAATTTACGTATGCTTTGTCCGACATGTTCTCTTATAACCCTTAGCACATCCCAAAATATTAGCGAGATTTTGTGAAATATTATCTTACGGTCTACATTTAAAATTACATCCCCATCCATATTGACGAAATCCTTTGACGCCTACCCCTATCCTTCGACCACTGATTGGTAGAATATAACATTTATGAAAGTAGGTACATCTTCATTATGAAGCGCTGAAAAAGAGCCGCTCCCTTTTTATAGGATTTTGAGCTGGAGCGGCTCCTTTTTGAAAATGGGGAGCGAGACAGTTCCAATTTTTGACCGTTGGAGTAGGAGCCGGAGCAGCTCCAAAAGTAGTAAACCCCTATATATATATATATATATATATATATATATATATATATATATATCGAATACAGACTTTATTTAAAACCTCGTATCAGCAACATCGAACATATATTTTTCTGTTGTCACAGGAGGAGCATCCCTCCTGGGACAAATACCAGCGAAATGAAAAGGAAAAAAATGTCTAGCTCGGTTGAAGGCAAGTTTTTTGGCCGAAAGTCTCAGCTTCTAAATAAATCAATTATATTCATTTTTACAAAAATTCATTGCTTTTCGTTTCTAATTTTTGTAAAGAAAAAAAATCTCATACCTCACGAAACAATTTGCAAAGATGTAATCAACTCTTGTTTTTTATATATATATATATATATATATATATATATATATATATATATATAAAGTAAGTTGAGATCAACAAAATGCGAACATTGTTCCAAGAATTCAAAACCAACGAATATATATATATATATATATATATATATATATATATATATATATATATATATATATTTAAAATTCAAATGATCACTAATTTATCAACTTTTCAAAAAATCTACACGGACAGTTTCGTCGTCTACACATAAACAAAATAAATAAATATATATCCTAGATTTTCTATACATGCAACTCTTAGGAAGTAAATAATTCGTGTCTAGAAACATTAGAAATAATATATATACATTTATTTGTAGAGAGATTTTTGTAGGCACAAAATTTTAAAATAAACTTTAGTAATATCGGTGAAGTAGCCATAATAATCGAGAAAGAGGGAGACCTTTATTACCAAAATAAATTTTTAAAGCACAAGTAGAGGAAATCAAGAATCTCATTTTTCTTACTTCAGTAACATGGTCAAAAGAAAAGAAATTAATGAACGAAGGAGAAAAAGATGTCATTGCTACCTAGACGTCTTTCGGTCGACAATATAATAGGGATTAAACTACGCCTCATCAGAATATCTTTTAGTGCACAATTTGCACTTTAATAAAGGGTCGCTAATGTCCGACTAATGGTCTCTCTCTCTCTCTATATATATATATATATATATATATATATATATATATTTATATTTATATATACCCTATCTATTTGAAACTTCGATGGTTAGTTTTTGACAGCCTTGACATTGTCAAAAGGATTTCTTCTACTCAATGCTGTTTCCCAGCAACTATGCGGAGAGTAGTTTACACGACTAGAATCTTTTTTCTTCTTTCCGTAGGGATGTTTTTCCAGCGCTTCAAAAGAATTCTGTTGTTTATAAATTCCTGTCTCAGTGTGGAGTTGACTACGTTGACAAGACATCCCAAAGATTAGAAATGAGAATGTCCCAACATATACCACGTGATATTCGTTGAGAGATCATCCGTGAACTTTCAAGCACATTAATCTGTCAACGGTAATCAACTGGTTGGTACAAATAGTTGTTCTGACCAGTATTTCGACGGGTGGCTTTCTGTTTTGTACAGCGCCAGGTCGAACTATGATCTCAGTACTATTGAGGCGTTAGTTATTAACAATTCCCAACCTAACCTGTGTAGACAAAAGATTTTGAAACATCAGTTGGAGATCCACCATAACGTTGAGAGATTTACCGTTTTTTTTTTTCGTTTTCTTCTCTCAATTGTTTTCTCCAACTGAAACAATTTCCCCTCATATCTCATTCGATTTTCTTAGTTTTTAATTTATCATTCTGACGTTTCCTCTTAGAGAGTTAGACGATAAGGTCATAAGGAAAATTTTAGCAATTTTCTTTTTTTTGAACCCGCTCGTTTTATTGTTTAATAGTGTTTCCTCTGAAATTTATCTTACCATTTTGTTGTACTCCAAATCTACTTGCACACATATATATATATATATATATATATATATATATATATATATATATATATATATATATATATATATATATATATATATATATATTTGTCGCCCTCAACACTAGGCTGGACTATGTAGCGAGTAGTTTCTTTCAAATGTCGAACTCTCTACGACGGTTGCTTTTAAATAGGATTAATCTCTCGCTGATTTAGCGAGTTATTGACAACGGTTTTGGAGACAAGGACGTTAGAATTTGATTTTGAAATATGACTCTTGTTCCGGAGTTCGAGTCCGGCGATCTTTGTAAATTATTATTCTGAACACTGACGATGCCAGTAAAGATTAAACGCATAGATAAAAACAAATATTTATAATTAATTATATGTATATAATTATATTTATTTTTTTATATCTAACAATGTAAATTCAATAACAAATTTTTATAATAGCTCAATAGTAGAGTTGTAATAGAAAATATCTTATTCAAAGTTTGGCTTGGTTGTTTTGTTTCACGGCATATCAACCCTTTTATGGGTTTTAATGCCGAATCCGCTCATTTTGGTAAAGATGTGTATTCTTCAAGCTCTTTATATGTTTAAGTAGTCATAAATAGTGTTTGGTTTGAGTGTTTTTATAGAGGAAAACTTGTTTATTTTTTTGGAGGGGAGATTTGCAGAAGATGATTGAGTTTTGCAAAAGAATAGAAAAATATATATACTTAATGTGTGATAGCTTTAGACAGACTGATATGGTAGCCCCAAATCTTATTCAAACCATATATATATATATATATATATATATATATATATATATATATATATATATATATATATATATATATATATATATAGTGTGTGTGTGTGTGTGTGCTTCTATGATTGTTAGTTGATCATGTAAAGCTGCGGTGTTCATTTGATAATGCTCAATAAAAAGTAAGGTTGTATTTTAGTACATTTTTTTATTCATACAAACATTCTGACTACATATGTGCATACATGTTTCAGCTACGACCTTATTTAAAGTCTAGCTTAATCATGCCAAGGCGAAGATATTTCTGCAAAATCCATAAATTTGCAGACGTAAAAAATACCTTTTACAAGATTTTGTTTATAAGATTCTTGTCAGGCTCAGGTATTTCCCGCGGGGCCAACTTTGTTATATCAATCACGCCATTTATAAATCGTTGATGAAACAAATATTTTTAAAGGTCAGTGTTATTTATGGTGTAGTTATTTGCCTTAGGATTTTCTTGCTCTCAGGTTGAAATACTACTAACATATATATATATATATATATATATATATATATATATATATATATATATATATATATATATATACATAGACTTTTCACTTATAAAATAGATCATTCAGTGAAGACCGGGGTTGTTCCAATAAAAACTAGCTCGATGATACTCGATTACAGAGTACAGAGCATCTATATGTGATTTTATGAAGGCTTACCAAAGCATTCCTTTCAGGACACCAATGATCACCATTAAAGTTATTTTTTCTTACAAATATTATTTATTCAAATTAAATGTATTTTCCTACACGTGTTTCACTACAAAGCAGGTACTTGCTTGGCAGATCATCAGGGAAATTAAATGTCTAGAATAAGGGTTTGAACTGCCGACAATACACAATGTGGCGTTGTAATAGTTGAGGTCACTTAAGAAGAAAAGAGGAAAAAATAAAAATAAAAATAAAAGTTAAAATTAAAAAACATTAAAGAACAAGGATTTTCTTTTTTTTATCGTTGTTCTTTATTGTTTTTTAATTTTAACTTTTATTTTTTATATTGTTGGGGGGGTTCTGGGTAACAGATGCGGCAGGGGCGTAGGGCATCAAAGAGGGCTATACATACCTACATATATATATATATATAGAGAGAGAGAGAGAGAGAGAGAGAGAGAGAGAGAAAGAGATAGAGAGAGAGATCCACATATATACATATACGTATATAAAATATACGCATATATCCTACTGTTTAAACATATCTTGTATTTTTTTAAGTAGCTAAAATAATGATGGTTAGGCTATGGGTAATGGAAGCTTAGGCGGTCAGCGTAAAGCTGTATGGTATTTATGGTTGGGGGAAGTGAGTTGTTCATACTTTGCCGAGGTGAATAAGTTTATGTAGGGGTGGGAGTAGATTAGAAAGATATGACAGAATTTGAAAAAATTATTAAAAAATCATTTTAGGGAAAGAATTATTTTCAAAAAATATTTTCTTTAAAGAATTTTTTTTTTAAATAAGTTTATTTAAAGAAATTTTCATTTACATTTAGTATTTGGGGTAAGTAAATTCTTGTTAATAATTTAGGCAGGTTTACCAAATGTATCCTCTGCGAAGCAACAAAGTTAGACCATGGTCGCACTAACCGTGAATTCAAGTATAAAAGATGCAAAAAATAACTAAATGTTCATGGAGCGACTAATAGGTGAACATCGATATACATATCACACACGCATGCACGTTGATACATACAGATTGGGGTGTCATGTCGAACCCACTCTGGCACAGGCAGGTACGCATGCATACACATCCGCACATATACACATATATATATATATATACACAACATATATACATCCAGGTACACATACGTACATACATACACACCACATACACACATATACATGTACATATATACATATATATATACATATACATACATACACATACACATACATTTTCATATATACACCTACATACAACAAATACACATACATACCCCCACTCACATACACACACACAGATACCGGAGAAAGACTACATATGTATATATATATATGTGTGTGTGTGTGTGTGTGTGTGTGTGTGTGTGTGTGTGTGTGTGTGTGTGTGTGTGTGTGTGTGTGTGTGTGTGTACAAGTATACTCTCCCCCCCGATCGAGCGTATATCTAAGTAAAAATTTTGGGGTGATAGACGTGCATAGGCAGATGGACTATCAGAGTTACTATCAATCATTGGGGGTTACTGGATTATGTAATAGTTTAAGGTAGGGTAAGAGTAATTTGGAATAGAGAATTCTACGAATCTCGGTTTTTATGATTACATGGGGGCAGAATTTATATGTACACATACATACACATACATATATATACACACACATTTATATATATATATATATAAATATATATATATATACACATACACACACATACACACACATATTCTACATATCTCACGAATATACAACACATATGCACGCACCCATACATACATATTGGGGTTATAAATTGGGCGTATTTAAATTTTCTGTCATGGTGACAGTATGAAATTATCCAATTTCTTGAATTAACGATATTTTTCTCTTTTGCAGTGGTGATTATCATTAGTGCTTCAGAAGTGCAAAGATGGCAATGTTTTGAGCCTGAGGTGTAAGATCTTGCTTTTCTAGGATCGACCATTTTAGAGAGAATGGGATATTATTTGATTTAAAATATTTGACTATGTTTGTTAGGGAAGTTTTGTTATTGGTGTTGCTGTTGAATAAATACATGTGGGAGGAGATGCGGCTCTTTATTTATTAGGACGTAGAGCCTATGTAGTTGTATATAGCAGGTCTAGTTGTTCTATTAGTAATCACGTTATCTCTGTCGTTGGGTGTTGTGGTGTTATGGAGAATTATTTGGGTGCGTGTTTGTGGTGTTAGATGGTGACAATTATTGGAATGATGGAGATTCATGGTATTTTTGAGATGAAGGGTTTGCTGTAATAATTTGGTTACAGTGCATGCATAGACCACATCTTTATGTATACAGTTATTATTGAGTTGGCATAGTAGTAGGTTGTGGCAATTACAATTGTTAGTAGGGGTTGAAGGGGTACTGATTGATTAGGCTTGGTTAATTTTCTCACTGTTAGTGGTTATTATAGTCTGGACTAAGTTCGGCATTGTGGAGTACGAGATCTTAATATTGTTTTTATTTAGGATAGTACTATATCTGTGCGGGTATTTAAATGAGTTTTCAATTATTTTGAAGAATTCCTTAGGGATATTAGTTTTAACATTATTGTTGTATGGAGAATTAAATCAAATGATTCTCTCCCTCTTTTTAATTAAGTACTGGGTTCATTATTTTAGGTATCATTTGTATTATATATATATATATATATATATATATATATATATATATATATATATATATATATATATATTATTCGTATTAGTGGCATTAGTATTAGTTCTATTTCTGGGATGTCTGTGTTTTTGTGTCGTATTGTGTGTAATGATATTGAGGGGTCGCTTTTGATGTATGTGGTGTTCCTGCTTGTATGTTATCTTATCAGAGTAGCCTGAGTTCAATAGTGCATTATTATAAAAGTTAAAGTTTTGGTCAAATGTTAATTTGTTTGCTGATAGCTTAGATATTCTATTTGAGACGGATTGGATTATGGACTTTATGATGGATTTAGGGTGGTTGGAATATTTATGCACATATATTAGAGTCAGGTTCGGTTTGTGGTAGGGGGAGTTGGATCCAGAGTTACGGTTTAGTGCAACGTCAAGAACATTGGATGTTTTCTTCACTGGGTCAATGAGAGGTCGAAATTATTGAAGAAGGTGTGTAATTGGTCAATAGTTTTATTGTAAATTATGTGTCTTTCTTTATAAGCCCCTTGGATATTTTTGAATTCATGTCTTAGTTCATGCACGAGAAAAAAAGGTTGACTAGATCTGTAACTTTGGCAGAGTCAGACACCCCATAACAACGTCGTAATTGTTAAGGGTGTCTTTCCTGGTCCAATATTTATTGTCAAAGCTAAGTATGGATCTTCTAGGTAGTAATATTAAGTTGATTTCTATATCAGTGAGGTCAAAGTTATTTTTTGCTGAAATTAGTGCTTTATTAAGGAGGATTGGATATATCGATTGGTAGTAGTATTTATATCGAAAGTTATGAAATTTAGTCTAGATTTATCATTAAGGTTAAGAAACCAATTAATCACAGTGTCTGAAGATTGCCATAGCGAGAAGAACATTTTGTCGTTAATTCCTGGTATATTTCTGTCTAAGATTGTTTTACTAATAATTCCTATGTCCGATTTAGAAGGGCAAATTAACCATAATTGAGGGATTGTCATGTAAGTTACTTTTGTGATCTTTAAGGGAGAATCTTGGGGTGGCCGGGATGACTATTTCAACGTGATTAGTAATGTTCAAAGATGTTAGCAAAAATGTAGCCTCTGTGTTTATATTGATTGCTCTATTCAATATATTGACTTTTATATTATCACGATAGATTATTATTAAACGATAATTCAATTATCTTTCATTTAATTTAACATTTACATATATATATATATATATATATAAATATATATATATATATGTGTGTGTGTGTGTGTGCGTGTGTGTAAACAAGTAAGTTATGAGAACGAAAATTGTGTAAAGATGAAATACTTTTAAGTCATCAATTGTTCAAATTAAGGGGTTTATATAAGATAAATTTTAATATTCCTTCTTAAACCATGGCTTTTCAAAGAATGATATTTTATCGGCAGACGAGAGTAGACAAATAAGTTAGTAAAAGATAAATTACCAAAATGTCAATATTTGAAAAGATATAAAAATAAAGAGAATATAAAGTGCAATAAGAAACTGTAGAAAATATTGGATAAAAAGTCCATTCTTGAAATGTAGAAGCAGTAAAATCCGGTTATGTTTTAGGAAAGAATATTGGCATCCGAAGTTGTAAAAAAAATCTGGTGGAGATTATATCAATCTTTTGGGGAAAATCCATTAGCTGTTGTGGATAGGCGGCAGGAATATTAGTGACTTAATAGACTTTGTATTTTACACAAGGTTTATTCTCATCATTTACTTGTTTATATAATTGCTCTATTTTGTATATCTAGCATCAGCTCTTCATGATAGGTTTTACTTTAAAAGAATATTTAGTATCTTTATTTGCCGTTCTCTTATATATATATATATATATATATATATATATATATATATATATATATATATATATATTATATATATATATATATATTATATATATATATATATATACACGTTTTATTTATTTATTTATTAATTTATAGATAAAATAGCTATTCACGGGCAATATATATACATATATATATGCGTGTGTGTATGTGTCTGTGTGTAGTACACGTGTTATATTTGTTTATGTAGATGTTAATCTATTGAAACTCCAGTGTTTATAAAAAGTGTTCAATAAAAAGTAGAGCTGTTTTTTAGTATAAATTTTTATTTATACAAAAATTATTTGTTTCATATGTGCATACATGTGGATATATATATATATATATATATATATATATATATATATATACATATATATATATATATATATATATATATATATATATATATATATATATATATATATATATATATGCAAGAGGGGCTTGATATAGGTCAACTTTAGAATGAATGAATTCCCTGACCGCTAGAATATTTGGTTTAATATCAAGAAAAATTTCCCAAGTAGGTAATAAATGAAAAATATAAAATAAATAAAGAGTCGAACCCGCTAGATAAACCAAATTAAAATAGAAACGAAAAAAGGTGTGAAAGGCTAAAATGTAATTCGATATGAGGCTTGACCGTTGAATTATGAACCCACCCCATCCGGGGGAATATACTGAATCAGGAAGTTCGCAATTTCTCATTTGAATTTCTTTTTAGGTCTAAAGAAGTTGACTCTCTATTAGAGAGGACAACTGAAACATGTATACACATATGTAACTGTTGCAATACCCTTCCATTCGGGGGACCCGGTAGCATCAAATAAAACACAACAATACAGACAAGATATTCTGTTTCTTTATTTTTCACCACCAGATGATGTAAGTTGGTATACACATATATATAATTAAATATTTCTTTGTTAGCAAAAGCCCTTTGGCATTATTGTTCTTTCCCTGGTCTTACAAAGAAACCTCTTTTTTACCTTGACGGCGGTTGATTTTCAACTCTACCCAACGTAGGTTATTTTCACGAAAACCAGGCAGAGTGATTTACTTTGCAACCTAGAGGGAAACACGACAATACGTTCTGTAGAAGTCTGCTCCCGGAATCTTGGGAAGGTTTGTGATGCCCACGCCAGTTGTTTACGGCAATTCGGCCGTTATGGGATTACATCTCTTCGGGGCTGACCCACGACTAGTTTTTCTCCATATCTTACTAACTCGATTTCTGCTACGTAAGCGCTCCTTCTTCCTTTGTTTAAAACCGCCGTTTTAATTTCTGACTTTGCACTCCGGGTGGCTTCTTCTTCTGGCCTCGTGTACCTG
>OY744519.1:158674028-158681528 GCA_963556195.1 Sepiola atlantica
TACTCTTCACAGAGAGTCAACCTCTTCAGACCAAAGAAGACAGAGAAGTGAGATGAATTTGGGAAACTTTCCCTTTAAATAAATCTTTTTTGGTGATGAAGTATTTTTAATAATTTAGTATCGGTTTACATTCTTTACTTGTTTTACTCTTTCAATTCGTTTCTATCTTTTTTTTTCATTTTTATTACCTGCCTTCTAATTCTTTTCTTTTTCTATTTTTTATTACCCACTTAGCCTGGGTTCCTTTCGTCTCTATTTAACACTTCAAAGTTTTAATCTATTTACAAACATATTCAAGCATTAATATCTGATCTTTATATAAAATACACACGTGTGCCCAAATAGATACACAAGTTCATATATAAATAAACATATATATATATATATATTATATATATATAAAATAAAAAATAAAAATAGAAAATAAAAATAAAAAATAAAAAATAAAAAATAAAAAATAACAGACACAATATATGAGCAAATATCCATACACGGATATACACATGTATACACATATATTCATTTTCAAGCATAAATATCTGGTCAATATATAAAATAAGCACGTGCGAAACACGCATATATACACTAATACTTTATCACTCATACAAAAATTATTTTCAGAAAACATATCCAAGTTTTCCGCAGAGCGTGTCTCGCGAGGTTAGCAGTTCGAAACTTAATCGCCTACTGCCGCTTATCTAAATCTTTCTTAACATGCGCCACGTGTACCGACTCGGAAATGGTATTATTTAAGCGTCAGCTTCTTAAGCGTTTATCTTATTATCTTCCGATATTGATTTCCAGCTCCGCAGACAGGCGACCTTCGATTTAATAAGGAAAGGGACAAAAATGAAAAGAGAAACTCAAGTGAAAGAGAGGAAAAAAGAAAAATACGAAGGAAAGAAAGAATCACGCTGCAGTCATCGTTTATTAACCTACAATTTCCTCTCCTCGACTCTATCGTATTGCAATATTCTATCCGCTTCCTCGTGTCATTATTAGTAAGTGCCGAAATAGTGGCATCGTTTGTAACGTTTCATATGTAGACGTCTTATACGGTCAAAGGTCAGGATGAAATTTACTGTCTTGAGATCTTATTTTACCGCCTCGAACCAACTATGTTTCGGCCGTCTTTTCTTAGGGGGGCTTCGTTCTGAATCACACTTTGCGATGGTGAAGACGATTATCCCTCATTTTATCTGAAATCGGCGCAATATTGTTAAATCCGGTCAGACCGGAAGTCCAACGCAACATCTTTATTTCCAGGGCTTATTTTCTTTCTTTTTTTCTACTTCATTCATAGGTTTAACTTTTAACCCCACTTAATTATGTAAACCGTCAAACCTCGGAACTTGAACAATTCTGATTTCGAACACAAAATTAAAACCGCAAGTGATACAGTTTTCTGGCAAAATTTCAATTCCCGAACAACGCCGACGGCAACCGAAGCATGCCAACTTATGAAACGGTAGCAATTCTGTGCAGGGTTGCCACTTCTGCTTTTTTTTTCAAATTATGTATATTCAGTATTTACTTCAACAGTGCTCAATGCGAGAGTAGAGCTTAGTAGTAGTAATTAAATATACCTATGACAAGCAAACCATATAGAAACATATATTTAGCGCGATTGTATCATATTGCAGAATTATATCCGCTTCCTGTTGTAATCATTAGTAAGTACCTAAACAAAGATATAGTGTGTGACGTTTCGAATGTAGATGTCTGATACGGTCGAAGGCTTGGTCAACATGAAATCTTGCCGTATTGAGATCTTATTTTAGGGCCTCCAAATAACTATGTTTCGTTCATCTTTGGACATGGTTGAGTCTGGTCATACCGAAAATCCAACACAACATCTTTCTGTCTATGATCACTAGACTTCTTTCTAATTCCTCCGTCGACGACCATCACCCGGAGCCGTACAAAGCAACAGTACAAATTTGAAACATCGATATTTTATACTACTTGATTATTTTTCTGTTTCAAATATCAAGATATCAATCATATATCACCCTTTAATTATGACAATATGTTCATGGTAGCTGCTCGACTGAGCTCCAATCATTCACCCCTTGTAAAACATTCACAGAAAGAACCCCTCTGGCTACAATCACAATAGAGAACGTTCTTTTCTCTCTGTCCGTACCAAAACCAAGCGTAAATTCAATGAACAATGTTTATTTTCTAGAGTGTTCCGTCTGTGAAACAAAACACCATGAAGCTGCTTCCCAGCTGACTCCAACATGGTCGTCTTCAGGTCTAATGTAAACAAATACTTGTTGAGCCATTCTTTCAGTTAATACATTTTTTTAAGAAACCTTCTGCCCATTCCATGGTTGTTTCTAATCCTTGCGTGGTGGCACTCTACGTCCAACCGACGATTTATTTAACCCTTATCTTCGAGTGGCCCCCTGGCCTTGATAAGCGGTGACCTTATCGTATAAAACAATGACACGAGCTAAAGAAGCATTAGAATTATCAGAGTTTCATAGAAGCATATTATAGATCAATCTGAAATAGACTTAGTCAGATCAAATCGCCGCAAACCTCGGAATTACATTTTCAATTGTTAACTATTTTTATGGAAATCGTTTCAGACAACGCATGAAGCCACTTAACGTAATGAGATAACAGACATGCGATGCTTACTTGATTTAGTCTTAAAAAGACTACGACTATAGGTAGGAGGAAACCAGTCTGCTGGAAGAGAGTTCAATAAGCTTGCAGTTCTTGGAAACGGAAGCTACGGAAATAGGATGCTGTATAACACTGAGGTATCAAAACAGCAAATTGATGGATACCACTAGACCAACGAGCTGGAACAAAAAAAAAGAGGAATAGATCAGACAATTCTGACGAACATATGCCATAATAGTATTTATAGAAAAGACTGAGACTAGCAACATCACATTTGTGAGAGAGAGGGTGCAGAGAAGAAGAAAGGGTGGCGGAAAATCAAATTACAGATACGTTTCTGCACCTCATGAAGCACCCTCAAATGGGACAGAGATTCACTAGCCCAAATATGAAAAGAGTACTCCATACGTAGAGAATACGCTTCTAATTTCTAGATCAAATTCATCAGAGCGAGGAAGTAATAAATATTATCTCGCCTAGTTTGATCAGGGCTGTCTGTCAGCGAGCTTTATTTGTACTTATGATTAGAGCGTCTATTTACCTGTGCCATGTATGTGTATACACACACTTACGATCTACCAACTTTGTACTGAGTACTGGATGCAATATTCCTATGATAAACTCTGTGTATTCGTAGGTTGTTGTGTATATTAATTCGGGCATTTTTAACGACAGCTAACGGAACGAAAAAAGGGGGGGGACAAATAGGCAACAAATAAATGGTATTAAAGACAAGATAAGTTACTCTTCTACCGACCTGTATAAGTTCATTTGTGTTTTAACTTATTTTAAGACGTTTTTCGGTTCGATTTAAAAGTAGTGTCCGGACATCATGTTAAAATGGAAAAAATGGCCGCAGGTGACCACGTGACGTCTCAACACTACTTTTAAATCAAACTAAAAAACGCTTTCAAATAATTTCAAAGATAAAAAGAACTTATTCAGGTAGGAAAGAGGATAACTTATTTTGCCTTTGGTAACATTTATTTGTTGTCTATTTGTTTGTTTGTTTTTTTCACCCCGTTTTCGTTCTGTTGGCTGTCGTTAAAGTGCCCTTAAGTATTTCTTCAGCTAGACAAGATATTGTAAATTAATCATTTACCATTTAATTCTACTACTACTTCTACTACTACTACTACTACTACTAACGTCCTAAGTACTGTTGATACTTTTGGGGATGTGCTGCTTAGAGCATCCTTTCATGATTGACAGAGTACAAAAAACAACTTCGAAATCTAGTGGGCGATATCCTCTTTTCTTCCCTGCAGCCTATTTCTCACAGAACAAAACAAACTTGCTAGTCTTTCTTTACTCTATCGTTATTTTCATGGTAGGTGCTCACCTGATCTCCAATCTATGGTTCCCACTCCCTCTGTAAAGCATTCACAACAAAAACTCGTCTAGCTACAACCACTGTCAATAATTTTCACGTTCTCTCCTTGTGTACCTAAAACTAAACGGAACTTCCATGAGCAAAGTTTATTTTCTTAGAGCACAATACCATGGGCCTGCTTTCTGGCTGACTACAACATGGTTGTTTTCAAGTCCAATGTAAACAAATTCTTGTTGAACCGTCCTCTTAAATAATCAAATTCTAACCAGTTTCAACTATCAAGGTGTTGTCTCACCGTCCACCTGACAAACTCATTACCTCTTATCCTCGAGTGTCTTTTGGGCCTTGACAAGCGGTGACTTGTTTGCAAAAAAACTAATAATAATTATAATAATTTTAATAAGTACGAAGTAAATAGTTGTTTTGTATCTGTATATTTACCTATTTTCATACTAAAGCTATGCTAATGAACGTTCGTTTCCCTACGGCTTTTTTATATATGAAAAAAAAAACGAAACAAACCTTCACTATCTCGTGAAAAATCAATTAAACAAACCTTCACGATCTCGTGGAAAAATAATTAAACAGACTTCAATTATCTCGTGAAGAAACATATAACAAAACTTTAACTATCTCGTGAAAAAAAATAACAAAACCTTAACTATCCCGTGAAAAAAAATATAACCTGTTATGGTGCCGTACCTGTACGAAGAACAAATGGACTCGTCCATCCATAATAAAATGCGAGCAGCATTCCAATGACAGTCCAGAATACCACTTCTTGTATATATATTATTTTTCTGAAATAATATATCTTTGTTCCTCTTACCACATGTTTCCGAGTCTTTATTTCGGCCCCTAATAGGATCACAACATAAACAAACTTTAACTATCTCGTCCAAAATAATATAACAAAACCATAAGTATCTCGTGAAAAAAATGAAACAAACCTTGACTATCTCGTGAAAGAAAATTATACAAACCATAACTATCTCGTGAAAAACATTAAAACCCCCTTAACTATCTTGAGAAAAAATAGAGCAAACTCACACGTGGGGGAACCACTAATACGCCATTTTGAAGTTCGCCCAAGCTCTTTTCTTTGTTTTTTTGTTTGATTTCACCCAAAATGAACCACTATATAGTGTAGGTTTTTTCAAGACACTTTAATCCAAGAACTTTTTACTCTTTGGGAATTTTTCTGATGATTTTGTAATGTTGCACAGACAATATTAACATAAAAATGTTTTTTGGCACAAGACAAATGAAACGGACCGTAAAAAAAACATATCTCACAAAAATATTATGTTTTATGGAAATGTGAAAAAATAAAAATAATAAAATAAAAACATGGTCGTTGGAATGTAATATGAACCTGACTTATATTTGCTCTGTTGTCACTAATTGACAATCATCGAGCTGAATCTTTTAAGGAGACTGCAAAGTAAAAGGGCACTGATAGTATATGCTAATACATATATTGTCATTAATAATTAATCTGGATGACGGACAGGAGAGATTGATAATCTACAGGATGGGCGACACCATACAACGTACGGCACTGATGGAAATCATTAAGCTCAGGAACCAACACACGATCTATCCCATGGTCCGTAGAATATTTTCTATGGATTCAGAAAAAAAAAGCGATTAAAAAAGATAAGATTTTGCGTAGAACATTTTAAGGGGAATATTGGCGCTTTTAGTTGTTGGTTTGTCACGGTTAAGTTTGAAATAATATTTTCAGCGCTAAACGTGTAGATTGAATGGATGCATCTTAACAGTATCTAATGGTGGCGACGGCGGTTCACGTTTCGCGCGTCACAGTTCTGTCTGCGTTTTATCTGCCACCATTTTTTTTTTGTGGAATAAGCGTTAATTTCTTTTAATTCGTGTTTTCGTGTTTACCAGCGAATAACACATTTTTTTTTGTACTGAAGCGAGAATGGCTTTTCTAATTGGAATTACATCACCAAAGAATAAATCTATCCGCTTGGAATAACATCATTCTCTGCTGATGTATTGTTTTTCTCTCTTTCTACTCTCCCCTTCTATCTCGCCTTCTGCGAAACACACACACAATTATATATACTAGCAAATATATGCTCCCTCCGGTCGCATATTTTAGCTAGGCTGCCGCATCAGAAATGAACGCTCACGCGTAAACCGATGGAGCCCCAGTCATATTTCTGTGGTGGTTAGACATTGATTTTCTGTGTTTATGACCAAGAATATTTTTAGTTGAAATTAAAGAAAAAAAAAATTCGACCCTACCCCGATTTTGGTTGTACCCTCGCCCATAAATAGAAAGACCTTTAGTTTAAAAGGAAAGAAAAAAAATTGTGTACCCCCCTCAATTTTTTTATATTACCATTCATAGAAATATTGTTTAGTTAAGAAAAGAAAAAGCGACATTCTTTTGACCGCCTTCCCCCAATTTTTGTATCCTCCCCCCCCTACATATAAATATTTTTAATTAAAAAGGAAAAAAAAACTTAACCCTAACTCTAACCTTGACTCTAACTGTAACGACGGGGTCAAAGTTAGCGTGGGTCCTGAAATGAAAAAGCACCAAAAAATCAAATACAGTGAACACAGTGTGTGTGTGTGTGTTTGTTTAATGACCTTTTTTTAATTAAACAATTTGATTCTACAATCAGTTGTATAGTTTTCCAGTAAAATGTGTTAGTTTATTTTGTTGAGATTAAAGAAAAAAAATCACATCTTTTTTTTTAATAAATAAAACATGGAATCATAAATTCAGTTGAGGTCGTGAAAAAATGATAATATTAGATATGAAAGTATTAAGAAATCAAATACAGTAAACACGAATAGTTTTTTAATTCTCGGAAAGAAAAAGTTTACCTGAACTGAATTCGTTATAGTATGTGTGTGTGTGTGTGCGTGTTTTTATATAGTAATTTTTAAATCAATTATTATTTTAATTAAACAATTTGATTTAATAAATTTGTGTTTTAAAACATAATGGCTAATAAGATTAAGAAAATAAACACACTTAGGACGGTTTTTAAAATGGAAAACTGAGCACGGTGTTTGCCAGCGTTGTTGTTTACATATTTAACGTGCCATATTAACTCCGAGTGTTTAATAAGATCGCCATATTTAATTACCGGAGGGAGGACACCACTTACTAAACAGCCAATGACTTTGCAATTTTAACGGTACTCGCCATTGAAATGGTTTAGAAAACACGCCGGTTATGAAGAAAATGGCTTTAATTAATGAATAATTTTTATTAATATTACCTTATCGGAAAATATTGTAAATACATATGTAAATGTGATAATAGCAGTTATAAGTGTATATTTGTAAATATGAATTTAATTGAAGGTTTAAAGGAATGACGTATGTAAATGGTAAAACCCATCTGGTGTCTGAACGACTTTTAATGACAGGATATAAAGAATTTCAAAAAGATTAGTTTCAGTAAAATAGTCATACTGGAGTTTCGGCTTCAGACAGACAGACAGACAGACAGATACATAAACTCCATCATTAATATATATATA
>OY744519.1:158684028-158704028 GCA_963556195.1 Sepiola atlantica
AAGTGATGGTAGGCTTTTTTGTTCTACTACCAATGACAAGGACTAAGTACCAGTTAATAATTAAGTGTTCAAGGTAGTGATCGAAGGGTTAAGTAATTGAGATCAGATTAGTCCAAGTGATATCAGTGTTAATAGCTGTCCCAGTTATGGGTTTATGTTAGAATTGGTAGTATGGCTGAGAGGCTATTGAGGCTGTGCATTATAGGTAGTACGTAGAGATTTGATGTTATTGGTAGTTTAGAGGGGTCGTTATATATTTATAGATTCATCATGACTTGTTGGGGTGGGATTGGGTGGTAAATTTGGGTGGGTGGGTAGGGGGTTATAGTGTGTTTTGGGGTAGTGTATAGTGGGAGTTTAATGTTATCATTAAAAAAAAAAAAAAACACTTTTAATTTTATTTTAAAGTTATGTGGTGTTGGTGTGGGGTTAAGGTGGGGTATGTGGGTTGCTAAGGAGGTAGAGTCTACTATGTTTACAGTTGATAGATATCTCTTGTTTTCTATTTAAGAGTTTGTTTTTGTCCTTAAAGCGGATAATTTCCAGTTTTTCATTTAAGCATAATCTACATGGAGAGTTTATTGATTTGCAGGTGCTGGATTTTTTCAAGATTTTCCACTTTATTATGGGAGTTTCTTTTTTGGTTTTTATTTTGTGGTAGTGTAGTGAAAGTCCAGTTTGGCCAGGATGGTCTGGGTTGTTGAAGGAGAGTTTATGGTTGTAGAATCTTTCCTTGAAGTTGTTGCCTGCCAGACCAATATAATAGTTAGTCTGGGATGGGTTTTCAGTTGAGGAGATAGATGCCTCATAGACCACTTGGGTTGATAGGCACTTTTGATTTAGGGGGCAGTTTGATTTGTTATTACAGTTGCATGTTCTTTTAGAATTTGAGGTTACTGGGGTGTTTAGTATTTTCATGTTGTGTTTTTTTATGATTTTTTCTAAGTTGTCACCACAACAATAGCTGAGTTTTAGTGTATTCTTATTAAAAAATTTATGGAGTATGCTGTTATTGAGGAAATGAGTGTTTATTAAGTTCAGGAATTTATTCCCTATTTTGGTTTTAGTTGAGTTGTTAAATGGAGGTGTATACCAGATAATTTTCCTATTTCTATTTTTGTTCCTATTAGGGTTATTTTGTGTAGTTGGAATATACTCTATTTTGGTATTTTTGTATCCACTCTCCTTTAGTGCTTTATTATAAAAGTTCTTATGTTTATTGAAGATATCTATATTGGAGGAGTTGTTGCTAATCCTTCTACTAATTGATTCCGGGATGTGTTTACTTACAGATCTAGGGTGGTTAGATAGTGGGTTGACATAATAGGGGTATGAATTATCTTTAGCATAGGGCTCATAAGTATCTCTATTGAGGTTGAAGGTAATATCGAGGAAATTGACCTGTTTAACATTTGATGTTATTTCAGCCTTTAGGCCTATTCGTTTCATTTCTTTGGATATTATTTTTTTGGTCTGTTCACATTTTTGTCCGTTTGTGTTTTTAACGTACATTAGGCCATCATCTCTGTAGAGGCCGATTGAATCGACTTCGAGATCTTTTGTTAGGTTGTATAGTAAGTACAGGCCAACCAAGTCTGTTACCTCGGCAGAGTCAAGAGAGCCCATAGATACATCGAACGAAGAGAAATGGTCTTTCTTTGTCCATTGTTCTTTGTTATTTATTAGTACTGTGGTTCGACATTTTTTTATTATGTTTATTTCGTCTTCCGAGATATTAGAGAGGAGAGTGGCGAATTCTATGACATTTTCGAAGAGTGCTCTGGTTATTGAGGGGTAGTAATTAACCATATCGAATTGTATAAAAGAGCATTTATCTAATTCTATTGAACCAGCTTATGGTTTCTGCGGTATTAATCCACTGGTTTAAGTTGTAGGTGTTTTTAATTTGCTTATTTATTTTTTCTAAGATGTTTTTACTGATTTTGCCTATCTCTTGTCGGGTAGGATTAATAAGCCTGGTTTGAGGTTTAGTGTGGAAATTAGTTTTGTGATCTTTTAATAGTATATATGCTTCTTTTGTTTTTAGTTTACCTACTCTATCGCTAATCTTGAGTTTATCAGTTATAGTTTTCCTATCTGAGTTGATTTTATCGATTAGGTTAAGATCAGATTTTTTATAATTTTTTGTGATATTTTGTGTAATTAAATTCTGGTATTTCGTTTTAGTAAGTTTGTAAAAGTTATGAGTTTTGTCTGCTTTTACTAGCACAAGTTTGGAGTTATTAATTTCATTAACCATGTTATCCAGTTTTTTCTGGAAATGGGGTTTTTTCTTATAGAAAGTTATATTTTTTATCATGTTATATAAGTCATCTTCAAAATTATCAAGTTGTTCGACCCGGGGGCCGTTACCTTTATTCTTGAATCCGTAGTAATCCGTTGAATTTTTTGTGGATCCTTTGAGGAAGAAATAGGCTTTCCATTTCATCCTTCTTAATAGTTCTTCTGTCTTCATGATCAGAATAGTAAGGTAATCCCGTTTGTTTATGGAAGGGATGTTCTTTAGGGATGTGTTGAGGTTAATTTTATCCATTTGGCAGGGTATAATCCAGCGGTTTGGAGAGTGCTCAACTGGTTAGGAGCAGAGTATAACTAACTTGTTACAAATATCCAGGGGTATGAATCCGAAGGAAGTTGAAACCGGGTTTATGAGAGTACTCAATGAAAATTCAGAGCAAAATATATATTTTTTGATTTTATTCCATTAGTTGCGACAAAACAAGTTTTGTTTCATTGGTGCAAATAGCTACCAACTCATCGGGCGGGCGAAGGAATTCAAATGGCATAAATTTTAACTTCAACTTTAACGGGAGATTGAAAATTGAAAATACATTGGAGGGGGAGGGGGACAGAGTTGGGGCTTTGTCTATAACGGTGACATGGGACATGAGAGGGGAGGGGGGAGGACCCCAACAAGTCGTGTTTCAAATTATTACGTGGGAGGTTTTTCACGTGTCTGTGCTGTGATGATCTCAATTTCGGCCGGGGTGGGAGGAAGGGAGATGGAGCGACGGCCAGAGTGAATTTGAATTCTTTCGCCCGCCCGATGAGTTGGTAGCTATTTGCACCAATGAAACAAAACTTGTTTTGTCGCAACTAATGGAATAAAATTAAAAAAAATATATATATATATATATATATATATATATATTTATATATATAATTCTCGATCTAGCCTGTGTAGACAAAAGATTTTGAAGCATCAGTTGGAGATCGCTAATGATTCAAAGCCACCATAACGTTGAGAGATTTACCTTTCTTTTCTTTTTTCTCTCTCAATCGTTCTCTCCAACTGAAACAATTTTTCCCCTCATATCTCATTTGATTTTTTAGTTTTTAAATTATCATTCTGACGTTACCTCTTAGAGGGTCAGACGATAAGGCTTTAAGGAAAATTTTAGCAATTTTCTTTTCTTTCCACCCGCCCGTTTCATTGATTAAAAAGAGTTTTCCTCTGATATATATATATATATATATATATATATATATATATATATATATATATATATATATATATGAGATAAATGGGGGGGTATATGTGTGTGTGCATGTGTTCTAAAATAGAATGGTTCATTAACTCATAGTATTTGTTAAACCCAAATGAAATTCTAATAATCAGCTCTCTGTTTCTCTAAAGCAGCTGACGCTCGGATCAGCTATACCTGGCAAAAGGCCACTTAATATTTGATTTTCTAAAACAGCTGAACGGTAACTTAAACTCCATTGGTGAATGTAGCATCGTTAGGAAAGATAAACGGGGGGGGGGCATCTTGGTGTCTTTCCAAGAATAATATCATGGCCGCCTGTTCTTCTTCCCGCGTAAATTGGACAGCGCTCAACAAGTGTTTGAACAAATGATTGGAGTTCCCGCCTTTTTTTAACAAATGTAACATTATACAGTACAACTTTAAAAGTAAAATTCTAACCGATATCACTTGTTAAAGAATGTAAGTTACTCCGCGGCGTCGCCCGGGATCTTAATCTTCGTAAATTACGTAGATTGCAGAAAATATTAAAAGTGAAATCAAATGGCACTCATGACGTTTACGGACCGGGCTGAAATAATCACGTTATTATCTAGAAAGTAATTTTTACATGGGGAAGTGGAAGGAATTATTAACTATTCTGTACTTTCACTTAACAATTTTATACACAAAAGATACCGTAAAAGTTGAATTTAACTTGAAAATCCTATCTAAAAAATAGCCCGGTCCGTAAACTGCATAAGCATCAACTGTACTTTTTATGAATATGTATCCAACATCTTAATATAATGGAAACAAACATCTTGCCGCGCAACTCCACATTTAGGATGACCCCTGTAAATCTGGCCCCTAATCACAGTAGCCCTTTACGATTTGGTAGCACTATGCCATGTTTGTGCTGAATTTTTTTTTAAATATCCATTGTTGGGGTCATTGGAAATGTGACCCCTCAGGATCAGTTGTGGTAACTAGAAGGTTACTTCACATTCACCGAAGATGTGCCGAATGCTGGCGTTTATAATGAATTCTTAATATAACCCTTTCTTATATTTATTTCTTGTATAAAATTATATTTCAGTAATAAATTACGAACACTTGATTATAAAGAGTTACTTTCCAATCATCTTGCATAAAATTCGACAAGAGAAACTTCATTAATCGTAGTAGCGAAATAGTAATTAACTGTAGACACTGAACAAACTTTACGTTGGGATAACTAATAAAAGAAAAAAGAAAAAAGAAAGAAATACAAACATTATCACTCAAAAAATAAATCTAAAATGGCGATAGGTAACAGATAAATTATTTTAATTCCCACATGGCACCATTTGTTAATTTGATCCATTTAAAAATGTGGAACGCACACTCTCTCAAACAAAAGCGTTGACACCCATCGGCTGATTCAAATAAATACGTCGTCTGTATAATAAAACCAACGAATATGATTGTATTTGTAGCTAGATTAAGCACTAGTTTAATTATAAAAGCAACCTATGAATATAACTTCACGTAATTACCTCGGGGGATGAAACATAAACGTTTCCGTGTACCTAACTTGCCATAAGTATATTTTCATACTAGTTCTAGTAAAAGTGTAGAATCCTATCTGGAATTAATCTGAGAAGTTAGAATTAAAACATCAAACATAAATAAAATATCGGAACTATGAAATGGTACTTTTTTACTTCTGATATATGTAGGTATTTGAGCTATGAATATCATTTTTTTTTAATTATTAGTCTTTAAATTCAATCAAATTATTCCCCTTGGGCACTTGAAATTATTCTTTTAATTTATTTTCAATAATTATTTCTATTTCAACATCTCGTTATCTTAGGTCTTTAAAAGACCCCCAGCTATGAAAACCCTATACAATAAGTGAAAACATTTCATTTTTTCAATAAAAAGCACAAAAGAACGAACACTTAATAATAATAAATACTAAATAATAGCACTAAATACTAAATAATAACACTAAATACATATTACTTACGAACATTTAATAATCACCTTGCATAAAATTCGTCATAGAAACTCCCTTAATCGTAGAAGCGAAATAGTAATTAACTGTAGACATTGAAACAAACTTTACGTTTAGGATAACAATAAAATAAAAATAGAAAATAAAAAATGGTATATTTAAAAATAAGTATCCAAAAAGATTTCAGTACTTACGTCATCAATTTTTTCTTTGACCGCTGATTTCCGACATTGGCGAACGTTAAGGAACTTCACCGAATAAACTGAATGTATTATTATTATTTTGGGAGAAGAAATTATTTAACGAAAGAAACTGTTGATTTTATCTTGAATTTAACCCTCAAATGCATTTTTTTTTATTTTGGTTCGATATCAGAGATACTGATTACCTATTTACCTGGTGTGCTGATGCAACATCATACTAATACCTACTCACACTTGACAAATGGATCGTTGTGTTGGATAATGGCCCTGTGGGCCGGACGGATCTTAAAGTGGACGCATAGTAAAGTGGACGTATGTGGGAGATCGTTTGGTTTGGCTTGCGCGATTTAGTGCGGGTGGACCCGTACAGTCGAGTGCAAAATAAACTGGTTCTCACAGTCGGAACCCACAGACGTTGACGAGGCCACCACGTTGTCGAGACCTCAGATCAAGGGTCAAGGTTCACCTGCGCATGGGGGCTCTCTGACGTCACAGATTTTTGTGTGGGAAGCAGAGTTCAGTCAGTCTGGGTTTTGGAAGCGGGCCGAACGGACGATTTCTCTATGTAATCTTCAACATGATTAGGGGAATTAAATTCCCTAAGAGAATACAGGCATGAGATTTCTTCTTCCCCCTCCTCGAGCGGCTAAGGACTTAAGTTAGGAAGTAACTACGATAAAGTAGGAATTTGGTCTCTCCCTCAACGTTAGTGAAGCATCTCCATCGACGGTATACTGACGCCTGAAATAAACAGAATTAAAAGTTTAAAAGATTGTTTGTCTCGTGAATCGGTCATGAAGGTTTTGTTGCAGACACAGCGAACGGCGATGTTCACGGCAGTACAGAAACGAAGAGAGAACTCAACCACTAGACGACACCCCTCCACCCGACGAAAGAAGAAAAGGTACGATAAACTAGACGACATCGAGACAAGACCCCTCCACACGACGAGGAAAGAGAGAAGGTACGAGAAATTAAAAGGTATGCAACATATACATTTTTGGTGTTAAAAATGACCAGTTGTTTAAGCGAGAACTGCCACGGCCCATTCCAGGACGGCTATGCAACCGTTGCAGATGGGAAACAAGTTATCGTTCAGTACATTTCCGTTGAATATTATATTAAATAATCATTTTGTTGGAATGTGTCATATTTGAAACAAAAAGCATTTACGGTTAAGTGTAATCTGTAATGTTGTTTCGGTACTTCTACACAATACGAACCGCATAACTAACCCTAAACTAACCCTAACATAACCCTAAACTAACCCTAACCTAGCTTTAAACTAACCCTAACCTAACCCTAAACTTACCCTAACTTAACACTAAACTAACCCTAACCTAACCATAAACCCAACCAAACTAACCCTAACAAATATTAACCTAACCTTAACCTAACCCTCACCTAATCTTTAACTAACCCTCACCTAACCCTTACCTAACCTTCACCTATCCTCAACTAACCCTAACGGAACCCTTACCTAACCATCACCTAACCCAAAACAAACTCTAAACTTACCCTAACCCTAACCTAACCTTAACATAAGCTAAACCTTACTTAACCCTAAACTTACCCTAACCTAACCATAAACTAAACTTAACAAATCCTAACAAACCTTACACTAACCGTAAAATGTTGTGTTTACCTTAGCCCTTAAATTAACCCTAACATAACCCTAACCTTACCTTTTTAGTAACAGTAAATGAAAAGGTATTTTTTAAATTCCAGCTGAAAAGTTGCAAACATAATGAGGGTATCGTAAAGATTACGTAAAGTCGAAACTTAATCTTTTTAATTGATTTAAAAAATAGTCGTATGGCAAGTAATATCTCCTTTTATATTTGTATATTTCAGTAAATGTCGGAACTTGATTCGGCTTTCTCCGTTCGTAGTCGCGAGTGCCCACGTTACGACTACGTCACAAATGAAAATCTATAGATAGCGACCCACTTCCCTTAATGCTCACTTGATAATGCTGAGTGTTTAGCAAGGGGTTATCAAGTACCAGCTTTTGGTATGACTCCACCCATAATTAAAGCACGGCCTCACGGCCCATCAGAGAATACTCTAACAATTATGAGCCTGGAGTCTTAATTTCTCTGTATTACGTAGATTACAGCCAAAGATTTAAACTAAATAATATGCTTAATATTAAAATTTGAAAAGTCAAAGTTCATTTGGGTGTATAGTTGGTGCTCTTTAGAAGAAATTAAAATGGTTTACATCAATATTGCATCCGTATTACCTTAATATTTGGTGATACGATAAAAACACATCGTAGGAAATGGTCGATAATTTGCTGATGTGGACAGATTATTTGGAGTTAAACGAACTTTTATTATGATTTTAATTCACTGGAAAATTGGATATAAGTAAGTGAACTTTATTGTTGTGTGCACTTAATGAAAAGAAACACTGTTATCATTGTTTATTGACTTTTATTATTGTTCAAACTAAACGAAAAGGTCGAAAAAAATAAGTAACCTTTGTTTGAACCAACCGGGGACAACATTTTATCATAACTTTGCATTCGGTTGTTTTGTTTGTTTGTTTGTTTGTTTGTTTGTTTGTTTGTTTGTTTGTTTGTTTCATCATTCTTTCCTTGCTACAATACATGTGTTTATTCGTTTCATGGACATTGTATTTTTTTCATATATTCCTTTCAACATTTTCATCTTAGTGTGTTGCTCCCCTGTTAAATAGAGCATTAGAATTCGGTAAATTTCCTTAGCGAGCCAAGCTAACCGGCGAAAATAAACTTACGTCTGGATAGGGATACGTATCAAGGGAGGCGCGAGAGCGCTCTATCCCTTAATAGACCTCAAAAACGGCCTATGCTAGAAATCTCATTTCTTTGATCAATCATAACTCAAAAACCAATAAATAAAATTAGTTAAAACTTAGCACAAAATTTTTATTTGATAGGTTCTATAAGTGTGTAGAATTTCAGCATCATTAGTCAAGGCAAAACAGAGATTCAGAAAGGTCAGGCATGATTTTGTGTTATCCGTGTGTATGTACGTACGTATGTGCAACCCTGTATCTCATCAACTATTTGATGGATTCAGCTGATTTTTGACAGAGATACAGGTTCTAGGGTCTAGTTGATGGCATTTTAATTTCAGTTTACCATATACCTTAGTTTTCCAGAAAATTCAAAAAAAACTTTAAAATAACCATTGTATTGAGGCATAGCATTTACAAAAGTAGAGACATTCCATGATAAATGCCAGTATACTGAAATCATATGCCCTTAATAGGGTTAAGATGAAAATTCATATACACAAAATATACAAAAGCAAGGAAATTCCCAAATGTTTACACTTTTATTGTCATTAAGGGTATGCGAGCACAACAGGGCTATGTATTTTACTGGTAGGAATTTTTCTTCAGCGAACCTCACACACTTCATCCACTCATGCATAGAGATTTATACTGTAGTGATGTGATAATGAAATGGTGTGGTTAATATGTAATCATACTCTTAATGACAATAAAAGTGTAAAAATTTGGGAATTTCCTTGCTTTTGTGCATTTAGTGTATATGAATGTTCATCTTAACCCTATATTAAGGGCATATGATTTCAGTATACTGGCATTTTTAATGGAATATATCATTATACTAATCCGAAACGTAACATTACATCAGATGTTAAAATATTATGCGCCAGATGAGGTTCGAAAAAAACGATCTCCGTCTATAAAAATATGTTTCATTTGAAACATCTAAGTTTATTTGGGAACAAAATCAGAGTCAATTATGCCCAACTTGAGGTACAAACTAAGAATTTCTGTCCGTACAAACGGCGCGCTAATCTCTCCCCACGCCTCTTTCTCTTCTCTCTCTCTCTCTCTCTCTATCTATCTCTCTCTCTCTCTATCTATCTCTCTATCCATCTTTCTCTCTCTTTCTCTCAACAAAATAAAGGAGAGGTATGAAGAGAAAAGTACATCACGTTCTACTTTACCTTTATTTCAGTCAAAGGTCTGCTGCTACTGCCATCTAGGTCATTATTGAAAAGTGCGTCCATTTAAAAAATCTTCCGAGGCAGGTAAATTACTTTTTGAAAAGTATTAAATCAAAATACAATTTATGTTGTTTAGAACATAAACCAATATCCCGAAAACAAACTGGTGAATTAAAGTCATATGTGACTTTTTTTTAGAAAGAAAGCTATTAACCGCAAATATCCATTTAAAAAATCTTCCGATGCGAGTAAATTATATTTGTAAATACATTAAATCTAAACTCATTTTTGATTATTAAGAACATAGACCAATGTTCTGCAAAGAAATTGGCAAACAAGAATCAAATATTGATGTGTGTAGGAAGAATTAATTAATCGCAAATATCCGAAAAACAGACGCGCACATTGAATATCGTTCACGAGTGTGTAAGCAATGTTTATCGCTTAGTCGGTAACTGTTTTACCAAATTGTTGGAGTGCACGTGTTCTTTAACAACTGAAACTTAATACAGTGAAACAGGAAAAGTCAAATAATAGCTAAAATCACTTGTTGAAAAAGGTAAGGTTGCTGCCCAGCGTCGCCCGGTCTCCAACTTTACGTAAGCTACATAAAACAATGAAAATATTGCAATTTGAAACGTTCATTTTGGAACAAAATCAAAGTAAAAAAAGTTATGGCTAAGTGGAGGTTTGAACTCCGATACTATGTTTCTACGAACGGGTCGCAAATATATTGACTTAAGGGATGAGTAGGTAACAATGATGCTATTAATTCGATACAAAAAGCAAACTCACTCTCTCTCTCTCTCTCTCTCTCTCTCTCTCTCTCTCTCTCTAAGGCAAGAAAAGAAAAGAACCTGAAGTTCTCCTGCTGCTGTTATGTAGGTCATAATTGAAAATATGCGTCATTTTAAAAATATTCTTAGGCGGGTAAATTATTTTTTGAAAAGAACACTGTCGAATCAAAGTTATATATAGAATTAGTAGAAAGAAATCTATTAACCGCAAATATTCGATGTACAGGCACGCACATACTGAATATCGTTCACGAGAGTTTAAGCAATGTTTATCGCTTAGTCGGTAAGTGTTTGAACAAATGGTTGGTGTACACATGTTTTCTTAACAAATGAAACTTAATATAGAAAAAGATGAAAAGTCAAATAACAGCCAACACCACTTGTTGAAGAATGTAAGTTGCTGCTCAGTGTCGTCCAAGCTCCAAACTTTCGTAAATTACGTAAGTTAAAGAAAACAAAAAAAGTAAACAAAGCAATCTGCTTGATATTGTAATTTGAAATGTGTAATTTAATTTTAGAGCAAAGTCAGAGTAAAAAAAATATTCCAAAGTCGAGATTCGAACTCAGATACTATGTCTCTACAAACGGCACGCAAATTGATTGACCTATGGAATAAGCAGGTAACGATGATGCTCTAAATTCATTACAAAAGGCAGACACACACTCTCTCTCTCTCTCTCTATATATATATATATATATATATATATATATATGGATCAAGGGAAGAATAAGGACCCCAGATCATTAACACAAGACGCGGGACATATTTTCAAATCACCGGTTGACCTCGCAATACACGTGGTCTCTATTTACAAAACACTTGTAAATAGATCTTTTATTTATGTTAATATTTATTTTAAGGCAGAGAGTTCATAAATAAAACAAATAAATATTAACATGTTTTCTTTTCTTTTAACATGTATACGCTTTTTTAAAAATCGGCTGACTTGTAATCTGTCGTTTTGCAATAAACAAAACAATTTATCATTTTTTTTTTTACTTTTATTTACTAAATAAAAAACAAATTTTAAACGCAATTCTATATTTCGTGTTGTGTACTTTTTTTTCTTTTCGTAGGGAGGCGAGTAGCGAAGTTTTATATATTTGTTTGTAATTGTTGCTTACAGAAAAAAAAGGAAAAAACTTCATAAATTTTAAATTGCTTCCGTTTGGAAACTGATTTTTGAAGTCTAACTCCGCCCTCGTGGGGAAGCAAAACGAAAGATTACAAGTCAGCCGATTTTTTAAAAGGCGTATATATTTCGTTTATTTATTAAAATAACTTGCGTAATCATCCGTTTTGCCTCCTCGGGCTAGGAGCAATGTGTAGTATGGAAAAATCCTTCTAAACTGAGGTAAGATCCATAGTGCCCCTTTTTGGGAAGCTTGATTTTTCCCTACAAAACGAAAGATTACTTAAGTACGGTGATAAATATTTCATACCCCCCCCCCCCATTTCTGCCCTCGTGAAGTTTTTTCCTTTTTTTTCTGTAAGCAACAATTATAAACAAATATATAAAACTTCGCTACTCGCCTCCCTACGAAAAGAAAAAAAAGTACACAACACGAAATATAGAATTGCGTTTAAAATTTGTTTTTTATTTAGTAAATAAAAGTAAAAAAAAAAATGATAAATTGTTTTGTTTATTGCAAAACGACAGATTACAAGTCAGCCGATTTTTAAAAAAGCGTATACATGTTAAAAGAAAAGAAAACATGTTAATATTTATTTGTTTTATTTATGAACTCTCTGCCTTAAAATAAATATTAACATAAATAAAAGATCTATTTACAAGTGTTTTGTAAATAGAGACCACGTGTATTGCGAGGTCAACCGGTGATTTGAAAATATGTCCCGCGTCTTGTGTTAATGATCTGGGGTCCTTATTCTTCCCTTGATCCATATATATATATATCCATCTCTCTCTATCTCTATCTATCTATCTATCTATCTTATCCGTCAGCTGACATCACTTTTGTTAAGTTAGCGTTCCTATGCCAAGCAATTGCCCCAAATACAGAAGAAAGTAAAAAATAAATGAAATTATCTGCGTAATATTGTAATTTGAAATGTTTATTCTGGAACAAAATCAGAATTTTTTTAAAGTTATGACTAAGTGAAGGTTCGAACTCAGGTACTTTGTCTCTACGAACGACACGCTACTTGATTGACCCACAAGATCAGTAGGTAAAGATGATGCTATTTATTCAATACAAAAATCAGAATCTCTCTCTATTTATCTATCTATCTGTCTCTCTCTTTTCTCTCTCTCTCTCTCTCTCTCTCTCTCTATCGAGGTGTGCGTATATCGAATAGGACTATAAGTGGTGAAAGAAGAAAAATAGTGTCATAATCTGAAGTTCAATTCCTGCATGGGCCAGTACATTTTCAAATGTTTCTTTCAATCACAGCCGAAAGAATAAATTTCAGTAAAAAATATCAAACAGGGAACCGGTTGCTATGGAGTCGCTTTAAAATGTCTATATAAGAATCCAAGAAATAGTCATAATTGTATTTTTAGGACGAAACAACAAAGTAAGTACTTTATTTGTTATCCGTCTTAAGACGGGTCTCGCCCTAGTTAATTAAATATTAGTTAATTAAATATTAATGTGATATATTTAGAGCACTAAATAGATTAAAAAGTAAAAACATTTTTTTAGCATGGACAAAGGACGATAACTCGATTGGATTATTGTCCTGTATTTTTGTAGGTTTTCAGATAACTCAATTCGACTAATTATAGGAGAAGACGTTAAATTACGCGTGGACGTTATTTCTCGCTTTTTCTGTATTTGTCCCCCTCTCTCTCTCTCTCTCTCTCTCTCTCTCTCTCTCTCTCTCTCTCTCTCTCTCTGTGTTCTCTCTCTCTGTCTCTCTCTCTGTCTCTCTATCTGTTTCTGCCTCTCTATATCTCTCTATCTCTCTATGTCTCTCTCCGTCTCCCCCCTCTCTCTCTTTATCTATATATATATCTCTCTATCTCTATCTCTCTATCCTTCTATGTCAGTAGGTGCTTGAACAAATGGTTGGGGTGCACATGTTTTGTTTTAACAAATGGAACCGTATACAGTACAGCATGAAATGTGAAATCACAACCAACAAAACTTGTTGAATAATATAAGTTAGTGCTTAGCAAGATTAAAGGCAGTTGTGTAAAAATAGTGAAAACAGTAGTTTTCCACATAAGGATAGAGTAAGCATAAGGTTTTAGGGAGGGGATATTTTATTAGGAGTCACCGGACTAAAGTTATGACAAAGTTGCAGGATATGACGTCCTAGGAGAAAGTACGTGGTAGAGAAGCAGGATCGAGTCTGCCTTTTTGGCTGTACGACGTCAACTCCCGAGGTCCACTTTGCTTGGGTCAAGAAATTGCAGCTGATCTAGATGTTCATTAATGAAAATAATAAAGTAAACCCCAGAAGAAAATAATGGTGTTATTTGTTGTTGTTTTTAGTTCCTCGTATTATTACAGCTAGCAGAAAAAAGGAGATGAGAAACGTTATTTTTCTGAATTTATTTAGATGAGGATTAGTAATTTGGATTATTTGGATTATTCGGACTACTTTTCTCATTTTAGATATTAGTCTAACAACGTTTCGGCTGATGTAAAATTCGACCGAGCAATGTAGAAATATCATTGTATTAATCTCAGAAGCTGATTAGCATTATTGAATAATGTCTTCATTTTTACAATCTTCCAACTCTGAAAAGTTTTCGATCTTCTCTATATCTATCTACTCTTTACTCTCTGTTTTCTCACTACCTCCTCCTCTTTCTCCCCCACTTTCTCTCTTCCCATCTCTCCCCCTTCTATCTACTTTCTAAATTCATCCGTTCTTATTTATCCTATCTTTCTCTCTACTTCTCTTTCTCTCTCTTTTAATTATTTACATCAATCGCCTTCTCCCACTATTCGTCCTACTGAAGTAGCAAATAGTTGAATATTAATTTTTAAAATGTGTAATTGTTTATCGGAACGTTGAAAATCGTATAGCAATGTAGAAATGTGCTGATTAGCATTATAGAATAATGTATTTATTTTACCATCTTCCCAGTCGAAAAGTATACAACCTATCTACTATTTCCTCTCTCTCTCTCTCTCTCTCTCCTTCTCTTTTATCTTTACCTTCTCCTTATTTCATTTCCCACTTTATATCTATCTTCCCATCTCTCTCCCTTCTGTCTAATTCCTATTTACCTCTTTCTTGTCTTTTCTGTCCTCCTCCCTCCCCCTCTCTCTCTCTTTCTCTCTCTTTCTCTCTCGTTCTTCTTCTTTTAATTATTTACTTCATTCGCCTTCTCTTACTACTCGTTGTATTAAACAGCAATATATATCCTATATCAATATTGAGCCAACAGATTTCATTAATCTCAGAAGCTGATTAGTATTATTGAATAATGTCTTCATTGTTACAATCTTCCTAGTCTAAAAAGTATTCGACCTATCTACTTTTTCCTCTCTGTGTGTCTCTTTTTTCTCTCTACCTTCTCCCTCTTTCGTTCCACACTCTCCATCTCCCTCTTCACATATCTCACCCTTCTATCTACTTCCTATTCCCCATCTTTCTTATCTCTTTTCTCTCCTTCCCCTCAACTCTCTCTCTTTCTCTTTCTCTTAATCATTTAGCTCAATCACCTTCTCTCACTACTCGCTCTATTAAAAAACAATATATATCCTATATCAGCAACGAGCCGGTTTAGGAGCCCCAAAACTCGGAAACAACAAATCTCCTCCAAACATCTGCTTCCTGCAGTTACCGAAATTCAGTTAAAAGGCAACAAAATGAATCCGCAGTGCATTGCACAAAGAGAAACCAGATCGAATAGCGCACTCCAGCCTTTCACTAAGAGAGTCATAAACAGACAAACAATAAAGTGTGCTAAAAAACTTTCCCATTCAAGAGAAGGTTATGTGCCAGAGAACACGTGTAATATATCAGTTACAATACACCAAAATGCAAAACATTTCAAATTAAACGTTTCACATTCGCACTAAAGAACATACTAATAACCAACCATATATACGACATAACCACGTCAAATAAGTTAAGCGACACTGGTTCCAGTCAGTATGAAATGGGTGACCATTTTGAAATACCAAGCGCTGTATTTTATTTACCTCCTCTCCAGGGGAGGTTAGGTGCAAGGGCAGGTGTGGTTTTTGGAGAGAAAAAAGCGCACTAGGATAAACGCACTCTTGTCTACATAAAATGCCCGAGCAGACCCAAAAGAGTTGCTAATCTAATAGGTCCCTCACTATGCACCAAGCTTCAGCCCCTGTCCCATCGTCGAAATGTTACATCCTTGTGCTTATTTTACAAGTACTTCAATGGAATGTGCTCCGATGAACTTGTTGCTCTGGTGCCCCCTCGATGTAAATTCACTCGACCAACCAGACACTCAGCTAAATCCCATCCATTCACTGTGGAGGTCCCCAGATGTCGGAGAGCTTTCTACTCCAACAGCTTTTTTCCTCGTGCTGCCGGCCGTTTGAACCCTTCCCCTGCTCCCTGTTTCCCCGACTACACCGACATGCAAAATGTAAAACTGATGTACACAAGCATCTCGCTGCACAGCTGCCAAATTAGGGTAACCTTAATACTTTCATCCTAATTCTCAGTAGCTCCTTACGTCTACAGTAGCATCATCCCTTGTTTGGGGTGAACTTTGTTTTTTTTGTTTTTTTTTGTTTTTTTTTGTTTTTTAAAGAAACCGTCGGCAGATCGCACAAGGCGATTAATAATCAACTAACCCCTTCTCAAAGATGGATGGTCAAGCCTGGGAAGATGGACCTCCCATAGCTGAACAGAATCATATTTCAGCCCGACAGCAACAAAGTAACCGTCGGAATGATTGTCAATGACATATACCCGACTGGTACGAACAACGCTTACTCTAGCTATGCCATGTAGAAATAGCGTCGCCGACACGCAGTAGCTAGCGTGGCGACTATGGCACAGCACTTGAATAACAGACACACATAAAGAGGAAGGAAACCATCAGTACTGTCGATTTCAAATCCAAACAAAGGAGGCATAGGCAGGTATAAACAGAGGCTCGAAAAAGTGCGGTAAAGGATACCAATTATAGGTCGCCTTTGTTTGGAGTTGAAACCGACGGTACAGATGTCGTTCTGATCTTCTGTAATACAAACATTAATAAATGTTTTCTTTCTTCATAATTGAGCACTCTGCTGAGGTTCTCTCCCACTAACTTTACATATATATTTTTTCGTCATTGATTTTCTTAAATATATTATTGCACTATCTTGTATATCGAGCTTTGACCTTTCACGATAGGATATAATATAAAGATATGATATTTATTTTTATTGTTTCACTTATATATATATATATATATATATATATATATATATATATATATATATATATATATATATATGTATATATATATATATATATATATGTGTATGTGTGTGTATAAAATAAGTTTAAATGAACTTAAAACCAATATTCTTTCGAAAGGGCTGAATATAAAATAAGGCTTTTATAAATCCAAATTAAAGCATGTATAAATAAAATAAATATTAAAAACAGTCTACGCGAATCTACCAACGTTTTCATACTTACACGTCTCGTTCTGGACTATATATATATATATTAAAGCCAAGTATTGTTAAATCAATAAATATATATATATATATATATATATATATATATGTTGGTGATTTTATTCCATTAATTGCGACAAAATATATTATGTTTCGTTAACGCTCGCAAAGAACGTCAACTTTTCAAGCTATAATGGAATCAAATGGCAAAGATTTTAAATTCAACCTCAACCGGAAATTTGAAGATGCATTAGAGGGAGGGGGACAGGGATGGAGCTCTGCCTATAACGGGGACATGAGAACGGAGGGGGAGAGGGGGAGACCCCCAAAGAGTCATGTTTCAAAAAGTTGCGTGACGGGTTCTCTCGTGTCTGGGCCATCGTGACCTCAATTCCAGCCAGGGCAGAGGGGGGGGGGCAGGGGGGTTAAATTTAAAATGAGAATAGAATTATAATCATAGAGTTATAACTGTCATTTTTGTTGTAATAGGTAATTATCGTGTAGATAAAACTGTTTGATAATTTTAATTTAGGGTATTAATTGCTACTTTTGTATTCTATTTTAATATAGTTATTTATGGCTTGCTCAGTAATTGTAGTGAATTTTGTTGTGATAATATTTTTCAATTACTTATTAATTAGCGTTAATGAAACAGAATATATTTTGTCACAATTAATGGAATAAAATCACCAACAAAAAAATATATTTTGCTCTGAATTTTCATTGAGCACTCTCATAAACCCGGTTTCAGCTTCCTTTGGATTTATACCCCCTGGATATTTGTAACAAGTTAATTATATATATATATATATATATATATATATATATATATATATATATATATATATATATATATATATATATAAAATATGTAACTAAAAGTATACTTTTAGTAGATAGAACCTATGGTGAAATGGTTTAAGCTCAATATACGAGATAGAGCAATTGTAAAGATAGATGAAAGAAGTGGGATAAACATGTACGAGTGACAAATGTATTTCAACTTCAATTGTTCAATGCAAGGTATACTCGGTAATAAAATTATGTTTATTATTCTTTCCTTAACACGTAAATTACAGATTCCCATTCACTTATCATCAGAGGAATTACATAGATAGATAAGTTGGCAGTGGAAAAACCAAGATTCAAAATTTGAAAAAAATATTAAGTAATGGAGAGTGAAAAAAGTTCGTGTTAAAAAGATATGGGGTGTGTCCAGTTGGTAAGTGTCCGTTGATGAGGTGTCCAATGAAAGGAGAATTACAGATGGAAAAGAAGGGTGTTCGTGAAGGCAGCATGGAAAAGAGTTCTAGAATGAAGTAAATCCAATAGTGAAATTTTGAGTTCAAATCGTAGCTGGAGCGCACTTATTCGGAATTAATTTTGAGAATTCGGGGCATTTTAAAAATACTTCCGTGGGCCGAGAGAGGAATTAAAATTGAACTGTGTACATTAAACGTTAGCAGTGAAATATTTAAGCAATTCTAAGAAAGATGAAATCCTTTAGTTAAAAACGAGGCCAAATGAGGAAGAGGGTTGGGAAGGGATAGAAAAGCATAATGGTAAGTGGGTAATGGGGTTAGTTGAATGAACTATGGCTGATGCTGGGAAGGAAGGGAGAGGGATTGAATAAAGTTTATTACTGGTAAGTACTAAAGCCGATGCGAGTAGGGGTGGGGCAGAAGTGAAATTTAAGTTATTGAGTGAATATAATATTTGAAAAGGGGGGGTCGGTAATTAAAACGGATTTTGAACGAAGATATATATAATTTTGAAAGTTTAAAAGGGTTTCAGGTGCGAAGATTAGGGTTCAAGTGAATGGGAATCTGTAATTTACGGGTTAAATATGTGATAAATCGGACAAAAACTAATGTTTCAGAGTTAGATGTATAAAGATTTTAAAGAATTTAAAGAATTCCCTGTTGATTAAATATTAAGTGTATGACTAAATAAGAAAAACTTAATTTATAACTGAAATTAGGATTGGGAACAATGTTAGTCTGCTTGCAACAATTGATTTCTATTATAAGTATTATGGGGTAGGGTTGCGTTGAGTTATGTAAACTTGAGTGAATTGCTAGTGCGGGGAAATTATAAATAGATTTTAAAGGGGAGCAAATGGACCATTTAAGGCGTAACCAAGGAGTGTAGTTTAAAGGTGAGAGAAATGGAACTCTCCATTACTTAATATTTATTTCAAATTTTGAATTTTTGCTTTTCCACTGCCAACTTATCTATCTATGTAATTCCTCTGATGATAAGATTTTGATCTTTGAAAAGCCTTAGCTTAAGGAAATAATAATAAACATAATTTTATTACCGAGTATACCTTGCATTGAATAATTGAAGTTGAAATAAATGTGTCACTCGTACATGTTTATCCCTCTTTCATCTATTTATATATATATATATATATATATATATATATATATATATATATATATATATATAATATTTATAAATAAATATTACTTATTTATTACCTACAGACATCGATGTTTAATACTTACGCAATCTTCAGTACAGGAAGCTAATTCCGGAAGGTCGACGAGCGTGAACTCCGACTACAAATCGCCACTGATTCGCAAGTCAGGAGAGTTACTGGGTGGCCACCAGAAATCAGCTCAGAATTTAGGAGGAATTTAACTTTTTGTAAATACGAAGTCGGCGAGTATTCACAGCAAGCGGCGAAGAGTGATCTAACACCAACAAATCGTGTTGGAACTCGCAATGAAGCTGCTTGTTATAAAATTCAGTCAGAGTGCCATATATACAAGGAGGCTATATATATATATATATATATATATATATATATATATATATATATATATATATATATATATATATATATATATATGAGGGAGAGAGAGAAGGTGGGAATAACAAAAATAAACAATCTAAGATTAGATCTTACAATTATCTATTTATTTTTCGTTTCAATTTTACATAATAAATAATAATATCCGGAT
>OY744519.1:158709028-158721528 GCA_963556195.1 Sepiola atlantica
GGCAGCAAGATGTTTTTCACATTACATTTCAATAGTAGTTATACTTTTAGGAGAGTAGAAATTAGACGTTAGGTTTACTTTCGACAGCTTCGTAACTCTCGCTTTCCTTATTTTGTCCTTTACTTCTCACATTCCATGAGCGATGTTTCTGACAAAGGAGGAAGAATTGCTGTTTTCTGGGTCGGAATCTGTCCATCTAACCCTTATCGTTGGATAGGTTTTGACTTCGAAGTAGTAGTATTATTTTAGCTCCTTACATCAAGTGGCTTCGTGCATTGTCTGGAACGATTTCCATAAAAAAAGAAAAAATTACAGTAAGTTCATGGGAGCACATTCCGTGGAAATACTTGTACAACAAGCACAGAGATGTAACATTGGGACGATGGGGCAGAGGCTAGTGCTTGGTAGACAGTGTGGGACCTATTTTTGTAATAGTGGAGGCTGCGCCAGCCTAGATGCGACAACAATACTCCATGCACAGGCGAATGGTAGCTTTGTAGAGTTATAGTATATTTACAGGTGTGAGAAGTTTTCTAGCCCGGTAGAGAGAGCCTGTTCTCTTTGCAGCAGACTTGCCAGTATCTTCTATGTAGTTATTCCAATTCATGTTGCGTGTGAAGTTTGAATCTTTGTGTCGAGCGAGGCGTAGGTGAGGGTTGATGCATGGAGTGTGACAGATAGGTGGTCATTGCACTCTTCCATCCCCCTTCGTTCCGGCTTTCCTTTCTCCACACTTCTTTCCAATTCGCTGCGTCGGCCGCGAAAGTCGATTTTTAATTTCCATTTCTTGGAATATTTTTCTTCTTTTTTTCTTTTCCTTTCATTTTGGTCTTACGGGGTTTGTTTTTGGGAGATTTTCTATTCTCGGCTCTTTCGTTTTTTTCTCCCCTTAGTGGCTGCAGGTGTCGTTTAAAGGAAGCTCAGTGCTCCTTTCCCAACAAACGCCCCCCCCCCCCCAAGAAAAAACGTTCAGCGCTACACGATTTCCTGGCCTTGTTTCTACATCTCTTCTTTTAACTCTTCTTTCAACCATTTCGCAGGATTTTTGCTCGGAACTGTTCCAAGAACGCCTATAAGGATCGGTGCACCTGTCACTGGTATGGTGCACACCTCGAGTTTGTTGCCGCAATAGTAGTAGTAGTAGTAGTAGTAGTAGTAGTAGTAGTAGTAGTAGTAGTGGTGGTGATGATGATGATGATGATGATGATGATGATGATGATGATGATGATGATGATGATGATGATGATGATGATGATGATGATGATGATGATGATGATGCCATTTGTATTTTATAAAAGTTTAATTACAAATGGCGGTGATTAAATGAAACATACATTCTCCAAAGGCATTACCTCCTCATATTTGAGGAGGCAGTGTAGAATATGTTTCAGAATTTTTAAAGTGATGATTGATAATTTGGATAATTTAGATTATTCGGACTACTGCTCTCATCTTCGATGGACCCGTGGCGCAACGGATATGAATTCTAAAGTAATAATCATTTCTAAGTGACAGTTTTGTGGAGGTTGAAGGTTCAATCCTCCGTGCGGGTGATACTAAGAATACAATTACAAATTATTCAAGACTTCTACCCGGTGATAACCGACGGAACGAGAAATATATACCCTTGTAGATTAAATAAAATAGTTCCGTTCGAAATTCCGTCCAGATTCCCGAGTTCGACAGAAAGATCCCGGAATTCGACAAGATGCACATGAAAAAGGCCGGGGGTTACATCGGCCGAAACGTTGTGAGAATAACATCTAAGATGGGAACAGTAGTCCGAACGGTGTAGTATATGTTCGATCATTAACCTCCCTGCGTTACCTCTTTCTTTTGGTAGGTAGATAGTTTTTTATTTATTTATTATTATTATTATTAATATTATTAATGTTGTTGTTGTTGTTGTTGTTGTTGTTGTTGTTGTTGTTGTTGTTGTTGTTGTTGTTGTTGTTGTTGTTGTTGTTGTTGTTGTTGTTGTTGTTGTTGTTGTTGTTGTTGTTGTTGTTGTTGTTGTTGTTGTTGTTGTTGGAGGAGGAGGAGGAGGAGGAGGAGGAGGAGGAGGAGGAGTGGCAAAAAAAGGAATCGTGGACGAGTCCATTGTGGGTGGGACGTCGAGAAAGAAATAAAGGCGACTTGATAACTGTTAAAAAGGAGAAGGTTCCGCAGTGCAGAAGGGACTTGAACAACGACGGTTTCAAAAACGCGAAGAGCCGAAGCGCTTGGTGATCGGAGTATCGATGTACCGGAAGAATGCGAGTTTACCGATATTTATGGCGCCGATGAAGCTTTATTGGCTATGGTACCCGAGCCCGTCTTGCTGTTAGACTTTTGTGTCCGCTGACTAAAAAATGCAGCTGATAAACAAGTTGATACTATGAAGGAATCCCCTGACTTGTACTTCACCAAAGTGATTGTAGAACAATTGCTTCAGTTCACGCTCGGATAGACAATGCAGAGCAAATTGCTTTCCAATCGGATGTATATACGAACGAGTTTCTAGCGTAAACCAAGTCTGTGACCTCAGCAAGAAAAAGACTTTTATGAGACAAAAGTATGTCAAAATATTGTTTAATATGTGTGCGTAGCCGGCGTAAACTACCCGGTAATGGCAAATAAAGAAAACCAAAGTGTTTTCATATACGTTCTGTTCTTTATCATTCTTTTTGGACCTTACCGGGTACCCTGAAAGAACGGGTAATGCAACACTATTATTATTATTATTATTATTATTATTATTATTATTATTATTATTATTATTATTATTATTATTATTATTGAGTAGTAGTCTCAACTTTTTGATGTTTTTAGTTCGATTTTTTTAACTTCAAGTCAATTCCCTTAACTTTAGACATTTACGCTGTACCTTAACACTTTTACCGTTCCTAACAGGCAAGCCTTTTGCAGAATTGGAAAAGAAATTGTCTCGTCAATCTGTTTAAGCCATTTATGGTGGCTTTTCGTTGTGATTCCCAGCATACCGATTACAACGGGAATCACCTTGACTTCTTTACATTTTCATAGTCTAACTAATTCCAATTGTAGGTCTTTATATTTATTGATTTTTCGCGTTCTTTCTTCTGCACTCTGTTATCGAATGGGCGGGCTATATCAATGATAAAGCAGTTCTCTTGTTTTTGTTTAGAAAGATTAAGTCGGGTTTGGAATGTTCAGGAACCTTATAAGTTTGTATGCGTATGTCCCAAAGAAGTTTGACATAGTCGTGCTCCTGTACCACTTATGGCTTATGCTCATTGTTGTCTAATTCATAAAGTTTGCATATATTCCAGTGTAGTGCCTGAACGACTTTGTCGTGTCTCCATTTTTATATTGATGTTGTGCTAACATAGGGCATTCAGATACAATATGCGCTAAGGTTTCTTCCATTTCATTATACAATCGGCATATCGGTGATTCTGCAGTTTTGTCAATTAGATGTTTGGTGGATCTAATACGAATTGCTTGTTCCTGAGCTGCTATTAAGGTGCTCTTAGTAGATCTTTTGAGATCACCTCTGACCAACCAATTCCAGTTATCATTATCTCTAAATGCAATATTCTTAAGGAATACACTGTGTAGTTTCTTTCTAAATAATGGTAACCCTTTCTCGTGAAACCTTTGATTCTTTTTCACCCCAGTTCTTAGCATTTCCTCTCTTTTCACTTTACGAAGAAGAATCTCATTACTTTCAGAAATATATTTATATAGACAACCTTCTTTTATATTCACGACATCTTCAACACTAAATAAACCTCGACCACCTTCTTTTCTATGTAGATACAATCGGTCTGCATCTCCTTTTTTTGCAAAAGCTCCATAAATTGTAAACATTTTCCATGTTTTGATATCCAAGCATTTTAATTTATCTACATTCCAGTAAAATATACCAGCTACTGCTTCAGCATTAAAAGATTGTAGTTCGACTGTGGAGATGCGATTTAAGAATATTCTTTGCTCTTCTGTTGTACTTAACTGTGACCTTGTTTTTCATTTTCTTGTTTTTAATGATATCTGCTTTTAAGATTCCCAAGTATTTGTTGCCCCCTCTCACTGTCAACACTCTTTATCAGATTTTTTGTTGGAAGTTCAAGGCCATCTGAGTGAACAAGTTTACATATTTTTATAACAAGAATAGCACATTTGGTGATACCAAATTCCATTCGTATGTCGTCACTAAATAATCTAAGCGTATTCATTAGGGTATCAAGCTGGTTTTCATTCTTTCCAAAAGCTGTAAGGTCATCCATGAATCGTAAGTGGTTGACTGTATGAAGCTCTTTCCCAAGTTCATATCCTGCCTTCACATTACGTAAGAGGACTTTCATCGTGGTAAAACTAATGACAAACCCAAAAGGGGAATACTATTGCCCTGGAAAATCCTTATTTTGGTTTTTACTTTATCTAATGCAACACCTGTAGTTAAATTGGTTTCCCAATTCTTCATGCTGTTCTTTAAAGCTGTTTGAATGCTGGGGCCTATTCCGAAAATCTCCAGGCATTTGTGTAGCCATGAATGGGGGACCATTTCAAATGCTGTCTTATAATCCACCAACCACATGGCAAGGTTAGTAATTCTTCGTTTGCAGTTTCTCAGGATTATTTTATCGACCAGAAGCTGGTCTTTGGTGTCATGTGATCTTTTCCAGCACTTTTCTGTTCCTCGGCCAGCAAATTGTTTTGCTCCAAAGGACCATAAATACTTCCAGAAATAGGCTAGTTAAAAGTTTCCACATAACTAGGAGGCAAGTGATTGGTCTAAAGTTTGTCACTTCACTCTCTTTTGTCTTATATTTTATTATCAAGACTGTAGTTCCATTTATTAGCCAATAAAGAAAGCTACATGTCGTCAAACAATATTTTATCATTGCTGCAAGACGTGGGTGAAGAGCTGGAAGGTTTTTAAATCAGTTACCCTGGACTCCGTCAGGTCCTGGTCCTTTCTGATTTGAAAGCTTTTCAACCCTCCTTCTCGGCATCTCAACGGTGATTGTTATATTCGTTTGTCGTTCTAACTTAGATAATACCTAATGTCCAATATGTTTGATCCATTTTGCATCATCTTGATGTTTTACTTCCTTTTCCCAAATGCCTTTCCAGAATGTAAGGGTTTGGTCAGCATCAGGCATAACGTCATTCCCTTTTTCAATTCCTTCTAGTTGTTCGAAAAGAAATTTCTGGTTGTTCTCGAACAGTCTGTTTTGCCGATACTGCGCAGTTCTGTCGTTGTAACGTTTAACTTTAGCAGCGTTAGCTACGACACGCTGTTTCAGTTCTTCAATTACACCTTGAAACCTTTTCGGGTTATGTCGAACTTGCGGATTAGTGTTTCACAAGCGCTCTGACTTTTGAGTTTGCCATTTTCAACAGCTTGCATTTTACTTAAATCTTTTCTTTGTTGCATTATCTGCTTATATAAATGTTTTCACCACCAGGATTCTGTCTTTACTTTTTTTCTGTTTTTTTTATTCGGGGTAGCTTTGACACAGTATTGGCAGCAGCTTTAATTAGTTTATTGCACTGATCAAGATTATTTGCTAATAAAAATAGCAAGACATCATTCACTTTGGTGGTGACAGTTTTAAGTCTTTTTCCATTGACAAATTGCAGTTTCGGCGGCTGTTCTAAATTGCCAGCTCTTAGCTTCTAGTCTAACAATCTGAAAATATCAATATCTTCTTCTGTCATCCCATGTTCTATTCTAAGTTTTACGATTGCATCTGTAGAAACAGCCTGATTACCGTTAGTTACAATATTTTCGCTCTCAGAGTTAGCTGTTGTTTTTATCCTACACTTTTCTTCAACTACATAAAGTTTATTGATCTCCATAAGCACGTCTAAGTCTTCTCTCTCAATTTCTCTTTTTAGTTCTTCAATTTCAATAGCAGATAACTATTCATTAGTTCTAATCACCCTGGCTTGCCCTGCAAGTTTTTGTTCTGATAATTCAAACAAGCCTACCTCATTCCAGCTTCGGTGCATTCGTTGTCTATATCGTCTCTTAGGAGGATTACTCTTAAAGTTATATTTCATCATAATTCTATTTAAGGCCTTAGTCAAATTAGTTATAGTTTTAGTGTTAGTGTTTCGAGAGTTTCGCTAGATGACCACTTATGAAGCCTCGTTATTATTATTATTATTATTATTATTATTATTATTATTATCATTAATATTATTATTATTATTATTATTATTAATAATAATATTATTTACTCACTAGGAGTTGTCGTTATCAGTGATTGCATTCTAACAATAACCAATGGTGTTACTTGCAGTGGAATGACAAGTTTCCTCATATATCTAGAACTCTCCACCACCTATCTCGATACTTATTGCAGATCACTTTGCATTATCACAACAGCCGTTTACCATTGAAACATCGCTAGCAACTACCGTTTATGCTCTCTGGATTTTGACTGGCAATAAGCCTCTCCAGGATTCCATTAATCTTCGAACTCTTACAGTAGAGATAAGTATGACAATAAAACAAACAAAAACTGTTGGACATTCATGACTGAAACTTGGTGGACAAGTCAGTCATAAACTGAAGTTCATTAGTACGCAATAGTGAGTGATATTTGGGGGGGGGGATCGCGTGTATAGATATAGAGAAAGGAACACATAGACATATGTAGACAGGGTAACATACGGAGCGACAGGCAGATATCTAGAGAAAAAAGAGGAATAAGGGGATAGGGGAGAGGGGAAGAGAAGGAGATAAAAAGATAACGAGAGACGAAGGGTGGAAGAGGGGGAGGGAAAGTGAGATACAGGGAGGGAGAGAGGGAAAGAGAATTAGAAAGGTAGAGAGGGAGAGAGGAAGTGAGGGAGAGAAGGAGAGAGGGAGAAAGAGAGAAAGAGAAGAAACGAGGGAGAAGGGAGATTAGTTTTTTTTTAACCTATTACATGTATCTATAGTCAGAATTAATATTCATTAACTTCATTGTTTATGGAAATCGCTCCAGCCACACAACTTTGTTATTTCTATTGCTTTCTTACATTGTTATCTTTATTCATTTTCTACACTGTCTTTACTTTTGTCAACCTACACCCGACGGTGTAGGTCACTCAAATTAATATATTGTTGTTGTTTATAGAAGGGCTTTGTTTGCCTTTCGCTTCTTTTCGGTTCTTTTAAAATCAATCGTCACTTTCTTCAGTATCCTCGTATACTTTTCTCCCTTTGTACACTTACGCCCGGCGCCGTCACCATCAGCATCGCAATGTGTTGTATTTTGTCACATCGCTATCATCATCGTCCAGTGCGCTGCCTCTCTGGGACGCACCTCGTCATCGTCTAATGTCTGTAATCAAACTTTTCATACAGAGAGGAAAAGAGGGAGCCCGGCGGAGAATTTAAACTTGGTCTTTATTTAGGAGAGATTTTCTCGTCATACGAATAACAGTCACACATTCATTAAATTTCAGAGAGAGGCCAAATTGTTCTTCTTAACTTAATTATACTTCGTTACGGGGAAAGGAAAAGGAGGCAGACCGGTTGCTATTAACTCTTTTATGAATTAAATTCCCATAGTCTTTTCTTTTGAATTACATCTCGATTTTACATTCGATCGGCACGCTTCCAGAAAACGGACTGACTAAAAAAACTCTTTTATTTTCTCATTCACACGATATCGTGATGTAATTGCATCAATGAGTCACTGAACCTGTCACAACGTACCTGTTTGAGCTTTCCCTGATCTCTAACCTGCCGAGATTTATCACTGGTCCACCTAGATCTAAATCCATACTAGCTGATGTAATCGTTGTTCACATACGTACAGATATCATGTAACATGTATGACTAACTGAACGATTGAGAAAAACAAGATTAAAGATTTCGGAGTTTTAGGGACGACGCTTGGCAGCGCCGGTTCTCTTATATACGTTTATTGTTCACAAACCCGACTGGGTTCACTTTGAAATAGTGTTTATTCGTCGAACGTATACTACAAAGTCTTAGTATAATGATGTATGTGTACGTAGAGAGAAGGAGTCTTACATACTGAATAGTGTTATATGTGGGCGCTCACATAGTGTGTAGTGCGTTCGTCAAGACCAGACCCGGATGGGAAGGAAGAGGCGAGGAGGTCTGGTAGGCGTGTCTGTGGATGCCAGTTCCGGAAGAAAGGGAAGTGAATTTGCTATGCAGCGCTTTTTATACCACAGATTGTAGCGACACATGCCGTCACAAAATGGGGAGATAATTCGGATCCTACACCCTCTAGTGAGAGTCTGTGTAAATGTATTGAACAGAGGTAGGCAATGCTACAAAGAATAAAATATGTATATATTTAAAATTTTACAACAATATGGTAGTCATTTTCACTTTTAGACAAATCGCTTAAGACAATGCATGAAATCACTTGATGTAAGGACCCAAGCTGAACAAAGGATAATTATCGCAAAGACAAGAGATGTATATTGGCCTTAATCTTGAAAAGACGAAGTCTATAGGTAGAAGGAAACAGGAAGAGCGTTCCACGAGCGTTCCACGAGTTCTTGTAAAAGAGCTACTTGAATAGGAAGCTGTATTAAAGTGAGGTATATGAACAGCGAATTGGTGGGGACTACTATATCAACGAGCTGGAACAAAGGAAGCCGGGAATAGATCAGACAATTCTGAAAGAACACATACCATCATAGTATTTATATGAAAAGACTGAGACTAACAATATTACGTATGTGAAGAAAGAGTTCAGCCAACTAAATTACTGATACACTCCTGAAGCTTACCAGGAACCCTCAAATGGGACAGAGATTCATCAGCCAAAATATGACGACAGTACTCCATACATCGTTTTAGCTGAAACGAAGTTTAAAACGGTAGAATCCTGTACTTGAAAGATAAAAAGTATGTAAAAAACATAAGTTAAAATGGAAGACTTCATTAAGGAAGACATCTGTTACTTCTTGGCGTCTTTTTCATTTTACTATTTGTTCGGGTATTTCCTGTTTCCTGTTCACCTGATCTAATTGAGAAGTAAACATCTTCCCTGATTAGCTGAGGGCCATAAATGCCAAATGAAGGCAATGCGCCATCAGCAAGAACCGCCAAATGGATCCACTTGAGGGATAATTATTAATCTGCTTATACAATCAGCTAATTCAATTGACAAATATTCGTGAACCATTTTCGCCTGAAGTGATACAGAAATTACTTACGATTCTTCGATGTTTAATATAAGATGGCCGTGTGATACTATAGTGTGCTCCAACCCCCACGACCAGAACAACTGGGAAAAAATAGCTAAGAACTGAATGACAGTAGATGGACATATTGAAAGCGACAGATCCATTTTGCTACACAGACGAAGTGACGCTATTAGCAGTTTTCTATTAATATCAAGTAGAGAATGTAAGGGTCACGATGAAGAGATCAAGAAATTACTTGCAATTCTTAATATCATATGACCTTGTTATAAGATACAGTGTTCCCCATCTTCACAACCTGGCCACCGGAAGAGATAAGCTAGGAAATTAATAACAATATAAAACCGGTTGATTCGTTGAAATTCACAGAAAAAGCACCGCCATAGACAGTAAGCCATTAATAACTGGGGGTCAAGATAGAGAATTCTGAAAGATGAGAAAAGAAGACGGGTACATGTAGTTTCGGTGGAAATAAGTTGTGAAAAAAAACAGACATATCTGATTTCCGGTGGAGAGGAGAAATAGTCAAGAGGTACTGGCTGTTGAGGTGAGAACGGCGACAGAGCCCGACGAAATACATCAGAGTCAGTCTAAGCTGAGATCCTGAACTTGAGAAATGGGATATCAGCTACAGAGACGCTGATTACCGTTGCTAGAAGCAGCACCAGGGTGCCTATTTACTTGCCTCAACAGAAGGGCAAAGTTTGACACAAGGTCGTTTTTTAATGTGGGGATAATCAATTTCCTTATGAAGGGGCCAGAATTTTCTCAGTCAAGAAGAACTTCTCTTTCACTAACCTAGGACAGAAGTAATTAAACGCAGCATTAGAACAGATACTACAGTTTGTTCCTAAAAAGCTAGAAAATAAAATTGGAATAGAAAAGCGTATAGTGACTATTTGTAAGACGGACAAAAGACATTGCGCATGAAATCACACGAACATGAGTACGGATAGGATACTTAAACAGAAAATAACACAAATAACCGAATAATATCAGAAAATAAAAACGATAAGACACTAGCGTCACACACACACCCATGTTCAACTAGTTGCGTGCTGTTTTTGCTATGTGTGAAAATCCTGGACTATGGTTTTGCGCCCGGCGACCACTAACATTAGAATCTCGATAGGCCAATAAAAACAGAAGGAGAATAACCACGGCACATACGTTTGGGGTAAGTCGATCAGTCCTGAGGCGCCGGCATTGTTAAACACTTGCGACTAATTCCAAAGAAACTCATCTATAATCTCCCTCTTTTAACCCTTTTCAGTCTAGTTTTAGAGTGCGAAAATAGTTAAATAGATAGCCACACCGATGAGTCAGAGAGACGACGAAGCATGTGGCTGTGCATAACTATATATATATATATATATATATATATATATATATATATATATATATATATATATATATATATATATATATATATATATATATAAAATAACCGACAATTTTTGTCTGGTTATTTTAGTATTGATCCCTTCAATTTTCCGGATTAAAATCTTAATCTCGGAAGAAAATTGGCTGATGAAACTGCCGTAATGTACATGTTGGTCCAGAGTACTTTCTCACCCGTCTGGGTCCATCGTCAGTGGAATAATGACAAACAGGTAAAGACCTGGAGTGAGATTTATAATTAATTATGGTGGGAAAATTTAAATATGAAACTATATTTATTAGGTATTATAAGCATTTAAGTATATTAGTACTAGTGTTAAAATTAATCTTGTTAATAGCAGTTTTTTTTGTTTTAATGAGTAAAGCTTCTAGTATGTGGAGTTTTTGTGTATTAGTATTATGTTCTAAGATTTTTAATCCGGAAAATTGAAGGGATCAATACTAAAATAACCAGACAAAAATTGTCGGTTATTTTTAATAATACGTGTCTTAAGGAAAAAATGCTGCCTCGATATATATATATATATATATATATATATATATATATATATATATATATATATATATATATATATGGGTAGATAAAAGGATAATATATATATATAGCCATGCTGATGATGACTGTTATCCAGAAACACGTGTCCATGTATTACTTTTTATTGACGTGAAAAATTAATAAATATATATATATATCAACGAAAAGTACGTCCTATAAAGTTAAGGGCGACTAAAAAAATCAATCTTCTTCATTACTCTTTATCACTTAGGAAGTGAAAAATAGAAAAGCTACAAACAAAGCTACAAACAAAGCTACAAACAAAGTTGAACGCTACCATTACCTATAAAACAATTGTATATATATATATATATATATATATATATATATATATATATATATATATATATATATGCTGAGTATATATATATGTATGTGTGTGTGTGTGTGTGTGTGTGTAACCGTTCACTTATAGGTGGAGAACTGTGACGAAGGAAATAAAGATTTTCACTAAGAATTAGCGCAGATGTAGAAACTAGCGACGGAGCACTAACGACACACACACGTGTTCAACAAGTCGATAGTATACAATGTGTGTGTCCGTGTGTTGGTTTTATTAGGCTTGTAAATTGTGGACTACAGCTTCACGCCCGGCGACCACCAACACTAAAATCCCGACACGGCGAAGAAAAAGAAGAAGAAGAAGAAGAAGAAGAAGAAGACTGTTTATGTATATGTGATCTAATTTGTAAGATTAACTTATTTGCATATTACTGTACAAAAAACATTTTATTAATTATCTGCATATGTTTTACTTCTGTTCACCCAAAATAAGGCGTATTTAAGCTAGTGAATCTTTGTCTCATTTGAGGGTTCTTTATAAGTTGCAGAAACGTATCTGCAATTTGATCGACCCTACTATTTCTTCTTCTCTACACCCTCTCTCTCACAGACATGATGTTGCTAGTCTCAGTCTTTTCTATAAATACTATTATAGCATGTGTTCGTCAGAGTTATATGATCTATTCCCTGCTTCCTTTGTTGTAGCTCGTTTGACTCGTAGGTCTAGTGGTCTCCATCAATTCGCTGTTTTGATAACTCATTGTAATACAGCTTCGTATTCCAGTAGCTTCTTTACAGGAACCGCAGGCTTGTGGAACTCTCTTCCTGCTGACTGTTTTCCTACTGCCTTCGTCTTTTCAGGAATAAGGCGAATAGGCATCTCATGTATTTGCGATAATCATATTTCGTTCTTGTTAGCTCCTTACATGAAGTTGATTGATGCTTTGTTTTGAGCGATTAGCATTTAAGGAAACAAGTCATATTTCTACTGAGACGTAAGGGGCTACTGTTATAGAAGCCAGCTTTATAGAGGTTATCCTAAGTGGGGAGTTGTGTACCAATATGTTCATATTACATTTAACTTTCTGCATTTTGGTACAATTAGAGAAAC
>OY744519.1:158726528-158786528 GCA_963556195.1 Sepiola atlantica
AAAGACTTTTTATAAAGTATCAGATCTTTTATTTTTCTGCAATAAATTTTGAATCAGCAACATTCTTACATGAACTGACATTCCATTCTATTCAAAGATGATATCGCATCGCACATAGGAACGGTTCTTTCGTTCAAACCATCCAAATAATAACAAACAAAGAATATCCATGACGCGAAATTTCCTAAATCGGTTCCTTTCGAAAAAAAAATGAGTTCAGCTATTTTCATTTCGTTTACATATAAATTTAATTCTTTATTTAATAGGACCAAAGCTACCCGGCGTGGCCCAGGGCCCTTGCTACGATAGTAAAAGAGTTAAAAACTAAGACATTCACAGCAAGAACTTGTCTGCCATCACAATGGAAAAAAAACGTTACCTTCTTTCTCCATGTGCCTAGCGTCAGATCGAATTGCAATGAACAGAACTTCTTTATAATGTGAATGGAAGGTGTTCGACTGAGCTCAAATGTCTTGTTCATCCTTGTTAGGCAATCGCTCTTCCTCTCATCATTTAAAACATTCACAGGAAAAAAGAAATCATTCTGGCGAATTGAGTCACATGTCAGGTTGCAGAGAAATTTCGAATTATTAAACAAAATGTGGGTAAAATGGAGTGCTGATAACGATGTACACATTCTATGTAATGAAAGAGAATTTAACAAAATATGTGACGAAACTAAACTAATCAAATCTAGTCTGAAATCTGTCTTGCTCATTTAGCTCCAAATCCTACTGTCTTCTTGACACTCAACATGAACACCAATCAGAGATTTGTTCGTTTCCTAGACAAAACGTGACTTATTGGGTCAACTTTCGAATATTGTACAGATTCCTCTTTTCTTTTTTCGACTAGATCTTTCTCTCTTACTCTCCTTCTCTTTTTCATTTTCATCTTAATTTACGTCATGTATTTATTACATCATATTACGATACGTCTCTTACGTAGCGACTACTACTACTACAACTATTTCTTTTTTTATCACCCTATAATTATTTCTTGTCTCTTCCTCCCATCACTTCTATAATTTGCCCTTCACGTTCAAGAATACTCTGTTCCTACATTCCTTTTCCTTTTTTTCTTTATATACGACATTTATTTATTTCGGTAATTCTCTTACTACATTCTTCGTCCGCTGCTGCTATGTTCTATTCCCTCCTTTAACTGATCCAACAACGGAGCAAAACTTTTCTTTCTACCTCAATTTGCCCAGCGACAAGCGAAATTTCCACAAACAGTTTTTTTTTCAATGGCGGAACACATTGCCGTAGGACTGCTTCCCTGCAGATTAAAACTTTGTCGTTTTCAAAGCCTATGTCAATAGATTCCTATCTAAAACAGTCAACACAAATATTTGGACTTGATTCTGAACATGATTTCATCTCATTAACCTTTATTCTCGAGTGATATCTGGCCTTGATAAGTCGTGAATCATGAATCGTGAGTCGTGAATCGGCCCTCTCATCTGTGGAACACATTGCCGCGGGACTGCTTCCCCGCAGATTACAGTTCGTCGTCTTCAAAGCCAATGTCAACAGATTCCGATCTAAACCCGTCCTCACAAATAGTCTGACTTGGTTCTGACAATCATATCATCTTATTAACTGTTATCCTCGAGTTGCATCTGACTTTGATATTCGAACTTGATTCTGATAATAATTTCATATCATTAACCCTTATCCTTGAGTGGCGTCTGATCTTGATAAGTGGTGAATCCTCTTAGCAAAAGAAACACATTTCCGTGGGACTGCTTCTGTAGTCGTCTTCAAATCCAATGTCAACAAGCACTTGTCGTAAATATTCGCATAAATAAGAAAACTTAATTGATCAATTTCGGCTGAAAATCGAGCCATTCCATTAACTATTATACTCGAGTGGCTCTTAGCCTTGATAAGTGGTCACCAGAGAGTAAAAACAAAAGCAAATCTTCTTTATCTCTTAAATTTCCAGTCACGTTACTTTTTTGCGAACCTTTCTCTCCGACCGTCGCCCAGCCCCTCGCTCTTTCTCATTGATGCGCGAACTATGGCAACAGATAGAAGGAAAAAGAAAAAAAGATTTAGTCATCATCATCATCATCATCATTAGCAGCAGCAGCATCACACCCATCAGCAGCATCATCATCACCATCAGAAGCAGCATCACCACCATCGCCACTATGACCACATCATCATCATCCCACATCTCATACAGAAATCATAAGACGGTTATGTTTTAGTTATTTTCCCAACGTTTTGCCCGATATAACCTCCGACTTTCTTCAGGTGAATCGTGTCAAACTCGCAAATCTTTATGTCAAACTCGTGCATGTATACGTCATTCCGTCTGTATAAAGCAATATACCTGTCCCTTCTGTATTGTTATCTACTTCCTCATCGCTTTTGTATTGTGATCTATTTCCTAACTAACATTTTCCGACAGTCCCGGTTGTGGGGATAGGGGCCGGCCATAGTATCACACGGTAACTTTGGTTATTGATAGAATGAAAACAAAGGAAAAGATAAAGTCATCATCATTATCATCATCATCAGATTGTCATATGATTGTTATTTCGGATTATTTTGATTATTAAGAGTACTATTCTCTCTTCGTTGTTATTTTTCAAACGTTTCGGCCGATGTATCCTCCTACTTTCTTCAGGAGAATCTTGTCAAACTCGGAAATGTTTGTGTTGAACTCATGAATCGATACGGAACTTCGAACGAAAGCCTTTATTTAATCCATGGCGGTAGATTGTTCTCGTTCTGTTAGCCATGATTGTGTAAAGTGTTATTCATTATGTTATTTTTAGTTATTACGCATGTAGTAAGGATTGAAATTCATTATGTTATTTTTAGTTATTACGCATGTAGTAAGGATTGAAATTCACACCGGCTGCTGATTGTCCCGAGGAATTTATTGTTAATCGACGCCATTGTCCGTTGTGCCACGGGACCATGTTGACAATTCTAGCTATAGCTTGAACGCTTTAAACCTAACCATGTTTTAAAAGTGTAGTGTTACTACCTATTAATATATATATATGTATATGAACGTCGAAACACATGTCCATGGATAATTAAATTAATATATATTTATTTACATATATATATATATATATATATATATATATATATATATATATATATATATATATATATATAAAGATATATATATAGAGATATATATATAGAGATATATATAAAGACATATATATATATATATAGAGAGAGAGAGAGATAGATAGATAGATAGATAGATAGATAGATAGATAGATAGATAGATAGATAGATAGATAAAGATTAAAATATATATATATATATATATATATATATATATATATATATATATATATATATATATAGTGTGTGTGTGTGTGGGTGTGTGTTTCCCCCTCTCGAAACATTACATTGTTATGCTATTCCGTATGAATAATTAAATCCGATCAAACGTATCGCAAACAAAATTAACAAATAAATGGTATCTATACTACTCCAGTTGAAGCGCTTAATTTCCGTGACTGCTCGGCGGCAACGATCGGGCAGGTCGCGGAAGCGTCCGAGAGCTGCCGAGACGAAAACGAAGTAAATGTTAATTTTTTAGGATATTTAAGAAACTTTTCTTTTGTTTTTGTTTTTTACATAAATCAAAGAAGTAAATGCTATGTCTTTTACGATATTTAGGCAACTTTTTTTTTTGCCTTTTTCTTTTTTTTACATAAAACAAAGAAGTATGTTATTTTTCTTAGGATATTTAGGCAAGTTTTTTTTGTATATATTTCTTTGGGGGGGTGGGGGGATTTCATATATTTTCTCGTCGAGAGTCAGGGTTTATGAATACGTTTGCGGCCGGTTCGAAAGGTCTTCCTACCGCTTGTGTTGTTGTGCTGAGCACAGATGTCGACATCGACGAAAGACAGGCAGAAGAGGAGGGGGTCGTGGAGACAGTGGAAGGGAGATGGTCGACGGGGTAGATTTCTGCTATCTGCGTTAATATGGCGTCGAAGGGGTGTTGTTTCGAAATCTCTGAGGCCACATGAATTCGCGCAGATAGCCGTCTACGAGTGCTCTGCTCGTCCCGCACTCCTTCTTATTTCTTTGTTTAGCTTCCTTCCACATCCTCTCGACGTGATTGGTGCAAGCCCTCGTTGTCGGGTCGACAAAGTTCTCGCTATGATTCACCGTAAGGTGCTGATACCCCTTCTCTCCTAACCTGTTGTACGCCCTCCAACAATCGGATACTACCGTGGTCCCAGGTACAACGAACTTCTTGATTATTGGAAGGAGGGTTTCGGCATTCCTGTTAGACACTGTCACCAGGAGACCCTCCTTCTCTGCGGGGTCGTATCCCCCGAAAACCCAGAGCGGCTGGAGAACACGGCCAACATTGTTTTTTTTTTCCGGCGGTTGAATAGAGACTCGTCTACTTCGACCGTATGCCCTGGGCCTCCGAGGGTTGCGCGACAGATGTTCTGTGCAGACCTCCCGCAGAAAATCTTTCGGCCTGGCACAACTGCTGAACATTCATTATTGTTTTGATTAGCGGCTTCTTCCAATTATTGTCGGCTGCTCTGCTTCAGCCTCGTTTTCGTTTCGGCAGCTCTCGGGCGCTTCCACGACTTGCCCGATCGTTGCCGCCGAGCAGTCACGGAAATTAGGTGCTTCATCTGGAGTAGTACCAAAAGTCATATGTACCAGCACTAGCGGGGATCGTCTCAGTAGTAAAGCTTCAGGCTTCAGAGTCTGCAGTCGTGGTTTCGAATATCGCTAGGTTAAGCCACGCTGATGAGTCATAAACGACGAAACATGTGTGCGTTGATAATTAAAATTTAATATATATATTTTTTAATTGTTTTCACCAGAAACAAAGCACATTGTCACTGAGACGTAAGGGGCTACCGTGAATTAGGGGACAGTTATAGTGGTATCCTAAGCGATAAGTTGTGCGGCGAGATGTCTGTTCACATTACATTTAAAATTTCTGCATGTTGGTACAGTTAGGGAAATATGGAGCGGGGGGTGGAATTTCCAGGGCAAGCAGTTCGAGGAAAGAAGCTATGAGTGTATATATATATATATATATATATATATATATATATATATATATATATATATATAATAATGGTAATAATCCAGGTGAAAAATATCCACAGGGTGGTAATCCAGAGAATTTTAACCGGGTATATAAAAAGTGCTCAATATCAAAATAGAGCTTTATATATGATAATTTTATTTACACAGATATGTACAAAATCTGCGACACTGGCATGTCGATGTTATCGATCAACAGTTACTATAAACTGAGATCTCATCAGGCAGAGTTAGAATCCGATCTTAACCTCAGATCATATTTGGAGAGAGTGAAAATGCCAGTGTCGCAGATTTTGTACATGTCTGTGTAAATAAAATTATCATTATCGACGGTCAGCGGGCGCAAACTCCGCCACTGATTCGCAGTCAATAGCGTTTCCCGTTGGCCACCACAAATTAGCTTAGAATTAAGGAGGAAATTAACTTTGTAAATACCAAGTCAGCAGGTATTTTACAACGAGCAGCGAATAGTGATCTACAACAACAAACTGTGTTGGACCTAGTAGTACTGCTTGTTATTAAACTCACTCAGAGTTCCCGGCCTTAGTAAAGGGGCTTTTAATAATATTTATAAATAAATATTAATTATTTCCTACAGACATCGATGCAATCTTCAGTGCAGGAAGTTAATTTCCAACGGTCGGCGGGCGCGAACTATATATATATATATATATATATATATATATATATATATATATATAATTGCCTTTCTGGTACCTAAGGTACTAAAGCTTTTTTTTTTTTTCAATGCAACTTTAATTCCTATATAATTTTATTTCTAGCTACCATATCGTAGAATGGTTTTTGGGTGTAGTGTTTAGATAGTATTTTCTTATTATTATTATTGTTATTATTATTATTATTATTATTAGTAGTAGTAGTAGTAGTAGTAGTAGTAGTAGTAGTAGTACTATTGTTATAAAGAATTTTATTTGATATGCAAATTACCATATCACACGGTAGTCTTAAGGGTAGTATATTATTATTATTATTTCATTATTATTATTATTTATTTATTTATGTATATATAAGTAAAATTTTAAGCTGAATTATTTCGACACTTGATTATTGGGGAAATGGTAGTTTTATCTGTACCATTGGAGAGCCATGCATATAACTGTCCTGTTTTTAAATCTCCGAAACAGTTACATGGTAAACAGCTGATGATCCCCGTGTTAATATTAGATGCTTACGTTAAGGTCTCCTGTTTTTGTTTCACTGTTAGATACTTAATCCCCCTTTTTATTTTATTTACTTACTATTATATATTTTATTTATTTATGAATTTTCCAACGAATGTTAAGTCTGCACTATTTTGGATTTAGTTAGTTTCTCTGGGAATTTAAACTGCATTTTCCTTTTTTTATCTTTTTGTTTAAAATAACTCAAAGCTTCTTTAGACTATATATATATATATATATATATATATATATATATATATATATATATATATGCAAACATTATTAAATAACACGGAGTTTTTTTGGTGCATTTAGTGTTTCGGCCAAATTGGTGTATGTAAGTTCTGTTAGTTTCTTGTTCCATTTTCTCTCCTTTTTCGCAGGTACTTTAGATTTGATTCGTCAAATCATCTTCAGGCTGTTTTAGTCTTGGTGTCTTTACAAATATGTCTTTACTATTGATTTTTTTATTATTATAACGGCTAGTAATTTACTATTTAAAAAAAGCGACTATAATATTGAGATGTTATGTGATTGCGTGATTATGTTCTAAGCGCGTTTAAGATTCAAAAGTATAATTGCCTGATGGCAAATAATTTGGTAACGTTGATGACTATGCTAGAAACTTTAAAATATTGTGACTAGTTTCGTAATTCACATCATTGATTGTGAGATGTTTAGTTATTTATGTAGACGGCTTCAAGAATTTTTTATCTTTTGATGTTGGTATCGTTGTGTATTATTTTAGTATTGTTAACTAATATGTGTCTATATTGAGAATGAGGCAGTCATGTTGTTTAGGCGTTAGGAAATGGAGTTAGTGTCGGATAGATGTAAGGTGAGTCTTCTGTAAAGTGTATTTGTAGTGAAACCGATGTAAAAATTAATTTTATTATTGTCGGATATACCTTCTCCCACGGGGCATTGAAACTGATACATTACATTGGTTCTTCCCAATGTATTCTGGGTCTGAGAAATAAAGATGGTAGTTTTTTGTCATTGTTTTACTTAAGCGCCGTTGAGCGAATGAATACTCATTCAATTACATATCGCTACCTTAGCGGTAATGAGAATATTTTTTCTATTTAAATGCATTTTACTGCTTTCTGTCGGCCCCTTTTGGGGGGGACGTATATTATTATTATTATTTTATTTTTGTTATTTGATTTTGATTTTGATTTTTACGCACACAAAATGAATCCGTGTACGCATTTTATAGTTTTCCTAATCGTCAGTCTCTGTCAAAGTCGAGCCGTGCTGATGATAGTAAAAACTATGAAACGCGTACACGCATTACTTTAGTGTATATATATATATATATACTACTGCTACCATCTTATTGAGACCGTATCTTATCTTTTCATAAGCGACCGTGTTTGGGCTCACATCACGCACGAACACCCCCTCCCTAATGGTTTTAATAACTCTGACCGCTACCATTTTCTACCCCACTCTTTCCACAGTTTACTCAATTTCTCCTACTCCTACCATCTATCTGTAGCTCATAATTTGTCTTTCTATAAGCAGCTTTTTTAAGCTTTTCTCCTCCCACTACTACTGTTTCAAATATTTGTAATTTTGGTGCCCTCCTCACACTAAAAATACGAAGACCTCAAATAAGATCATTTTTTAAGAGATCGACACTTTGTCGCAACAACGAATGTGTAAGAAGTGACATCTTGAAATACATTTTCTGATGTGGTGCATTTTTTTTTTGTTATTCACGATAATCATTTGTTTTGGTATTTCCGTAAAAGATTCTTATCGAAAGAATAACAAACAAAGAATGTCTATGAGACGAAATTTCCTGAATAGGTTCTGGGTTTTTTTTTAATGAGTTCTAACTATTTTTATTTCATTGAAATATCAATTTCATTGTTAATCACATACGAGTAGGGTTACTAGGCGTTGCTCGGTGTCTTGGCTAAGACAGTAAAAGGAGTGTAAAACTTCACTCTCTCTGACACACACACTCCCTTCCCCCCCCTCTCTCTCTCTCTCTCTCTCTCTCTCTCTAACTCTCTCTCTCTCCCAATCTCTATCTATCTATGTCTATCTCTCCCTCTCTCTCCCTCTATCTCCCTCTCTATCTCTGAATTATTCTCATTTCATCCTTCTCCTCCACTCTCTCTCTCTCTCTCTCTATTCCTCTCTCTCTCTCTCTCTCTCTCTGCCCTGTCGGTGGGGTTATGAATTCGCCGACTACAACGCCATGCAGAAGGCTAACCCACCAACCCACACACCAAAAAGGGTAGGCAGTGGATGGCGACCCATGATGCCTTAGGACAGGATTCTAGTGGATGACCCATTCTTCCACTTCTGCCCTTACTTCAACAAGACAGAAAAGCCCAATCCGACCAATCGGCTGGTTATGTCATGCCCTAGTATATATAAGTTCATCTCCAACCGTATTATTCAATCTGGTTCTGGTTCTTGTAAAATCCAAAACCTTATTTCTTCTTTCTATTTTTCTCCCCAGACATATACTAGAATGCGGTGGCTAAGAGCAAAAATTAGCAGTGCCAAGTAGTAATCTTTTAAAGAGTAACATTTTCAAAAACTAACGTTTTCGAAGAGTAATGTTTCAAAAGAGTAGTGTCACTTGAAGGGTTCTTCTTTGACGTACTTCGTTTTCCCGTTTTTGAGTAATGATGGTACTCTCTGTGAAATATCCTCCTAAGAGTAATATTTTCTGCGAGCAAAGTATTCTGAAAGAATGTATTCTGAGGGCAATGTTTTCTGGGAGCAATGTATACTAGGAATATAAATAATTATTTTACCAATAGAATTATATTTAAAAATGTTATTTAACATGAAATAACCTATAGATCGTTCATGTGCTGTAAAACAAACATCTCTCTCATGTTCTCAGTCACGTTCCATTTTTAGCTCACTTATCCTCCGATCCTGTTTTCTAACCCTTTATCATTCACGCGAGGTAGCCTGATGATCATCTATTGTCACACTACGGTAATAAAAAAACAACAACACAAGACAAGTTATAGCGATAACTCCGCTGTGCTCGGCGTAAAAAGTGGCAGAATAGCTCGGTGTGTGTGTGTGTGGGGGGGGGTATGTGTGTGTGTGTGTTTGTGTGTTTGTGTGTGGGGGGGTGATACCATCATCGCTAGGGACTTCAAACGATGTCTGTTGATCGTGGTCCGGTTGTATTGGTTCCAAATGACAACTTTTTTGGTCTGATACGAAGATCCATTTCCAATCGTTGACTCTCGAACTCTCTCGGCGATCTCCCTTGCTTCTATTGAGCCGAAAACGATGGGGATACATCTTTTGCGGGTGTCCGCCGAAACGACGACTTGCTGCTGGGGTGAAAAAATCGTCGAAAAGTAGATTTCAATTCCTATTGATGATGTTGTACGACAGAATCAAGTCTTCTCGAATTTTATGCTATTCAAGTTTTCATATTTTATTTACAAACATCAAAAGATATAGAGGATTTAAAAGTTCATATGAGAATAGGTTTGTGTCCAGACTATTTCCGTCAGCAAGTGTCACGCTCCTGCTGAATGTGTGAGTATGTGTGCGTATTTTTCTCCCACGGGTTGTTTTAAGTAGTGCTTATTTGATGCGATGATTGTGTGCGTTATCTAAATTGCTGAACGTCGCTGTGTGTTGCTGTGCTGACTCGTGTTTAAAATTTAGACTGCAGTAAAAACTGCGCTTACTTCTTTTATAATATTAGAACAAGTTCCAAGCGCTCATTTTTTAACATATACTTATGCATAACTTTATATATAGATGGAGATAAAAATTGTGCAACAAGGTCAAACTTTCACCAGGTTTATTGGTTTTAACTATAACTTAATAAGCAAAAGTTCGTTAAAAAATAACTCCCTTTCGTCAATGATTTTCGCCATAAACATAGACGCGTATTGCAGGAGAAACATTTTATTATTTAGTCCCATTAATTGCTCTATGGGTAATGTTTTCTAAGAGCAATGTATTCTAGGGGTAATGTTTTCTAAGAGCAATGAATTCTAGGGGTAATACTTTCTAAGAGCAATATATTCTGAGAGCAATATATTCTGAGTGCAATATATTCTAAGAGCTGTGTATTCTTGGTATAATGTTTTCTAAGCGCAATGTGTTCTAAGAGTACGTGTTCTAAGAGGAATGTGTTCTAAGAGGAATGTGTTCTAAGAGCAATGTATTCTGGGCGCAATGTGTTCTAAGAGCAATGTATTCTAAGAGCAGTGTGTTCTGAGAGCAATGTATTCTGGGCGCAATGTGTTCTAAGAGCAATGTATTCTGGGCGCAATGTGTTCCAAGAGCAATGTATTCTAAGAGCAATGTATTCTAAGAGCAGTGTGTTCTAAGAGCAATGTATTCTGGGCGCAATGTGTTCTAAGAGCAATGTATTCTAAGAGCAGTGTGTTCTGAGAGCAATGTATTCTGGGCGCAATGTGTTCTAAGAGCAATGTATTCTGGGCGCAATGTGTTCCAAGAGCAATGTATTCTAAGAGCAATGTATTCTAAGAGCAATGTGTTCTGAGAGCAATGTATTCTATGAGCAATCTATTCTGAGAGCAATGTATTTTAGGAATATAAATAATACCCCTACATCCAGTCATATTTGATAACTATTTTTGCCATTAAATAACACATAGATGGTTGATATGCCGTAAGGAAACAAACGAAACGAAACCAAACCCATTAATTGTTTTTTTTTATGGTGTGACTAATATTTCACATTTTAGCACCTCTCCTTAAAATCTCCTTCGCCTGTGCATAAGGTCAAACTTTAGCCAGATTTATTGGCTTTAACTATAACTTAATTAACAAAAGCTAGTTTAAAATGAAATCTCTTTAGTCACTGATTTTTTTTTTGCCATAAACTTAGACGTGTATTGCAGGAGTACATTTTTCTTATTAAGTCCCATTAATCGCTTTCTGTTTTTTTTTTTATAGTGCGACTAATATTTCACATTTTCGCGCCTCTCTTTAAAATCTTCCCCGCCTACTGCCATAAACTCCATCACTTGGGTATTGTTATTTGGGAGGAGAAAGATATGTTGACATTATCGCGTTTCCATTCGCCTTGTGTTGAAATACACTCAACGCTATATATATATATATATATATATATATATATATATATATATATAGTATAATTTTTTTTATTTATATAAACATTATTGGCTACATATGTTTTAGCTACAATTTCGTTCGAAATCCAGCTTCCTCAAGCCTCGTAGCTGGATTTTGAACAAAATGGCAGCTGCAACAAGTATGCACAGATGTAACTAATAATGCAATAATGTTTGTATAAATAAAAAAAATGTATACTATAATACAGCTCTACTTGTTATTGAGCACGATTTTATAAATACTGGAGTTTCATTGGATTAACGTCAAGAAAACAGTAATACAATAACTATATACACACTCACACACACACATATATATATATATATATATATATATATATATATATATTATAAATATTTTTTAATTAAATATTAAATTGTTTTATACCTACAGACGAATCATTTCGGGCTTCCACCCTCATCAGTAGAGGAGGTGCTGGTTTCAGGCGGTCGCATGGGCACAAGCGCTATTCGCAGATTTAGCCTAGAATTACGAAGCCTACGCTCAGACTGACATGGCCACGAGAAATCATAACAGATAGTAATTGAAATTAAGACTCATTTACCCAAGAAGCGGGGTTAAGCGTCATGAAGTCAGCAGTGTTCTATGCGCGAGCCTAACTTTGCTTCATAGCAGGGTGACAACAACATTATAATTTCAAACAGGGCTCTACTGTTAAGACTATAAATTTTAAAGGACATTTACTATAAACATTTTTAATTAAATATAAAAGTGTGTTATACCTATAGACGCCGTCGTTTTGGTTTTATCCTCATCAGTATAGGAGGTGGTGGTTTCAGGCAGTCGCATGGGCACGAACGCAGTTCATAGATTCAGACCAGAATTACATACATACATATACAGGGTGGGCCAAAATAAGGGTCCTATCTTTAAATTTGAATAACTTGAATTTGAATAACTTCCACAAAATAAAAGTTAAACTCACCAAACTTTATGTGTGCGTAGACTGACCCTTCCGAGATTTTTTGAAATAAACAAAACAAATTTTAGCCGAAAAACACTTCTTAAAACTTACAAAAACTAAAGTATTGTTTTTTACACTGTTTTGAGTTTTATAAGCAAAAATAATGTTTTCTAAATGAGGGTACGTTCCTTAGGGCTAATACGGCTCATGCTTGCTTCGGAAGGGGTCCTTTACTTATTCTAAAAAAAAATTTTTTTAAATCAATAAATAAAAAAGTTATGAATTTTTTAAAATAGGACCCTTATTTTTGCCCACCCTGTATATATATATATATATATATATATATATATATATATATATATATATATATATATATATATATTATGGCAATCGCTCCAGACAAGGCATGAAGCCACTTGATATAAGGAGCTAAATAAATACTACTTCAAGGTCAAAAACTAGACAACGATAAGTGTTAGATTGATAGATTCCGACCCAGAAAACAGCAATTCTTCTCCCTTTGTCAGAAAAATAGCTCATGGAATCTAAGGACTAAATGACAATATAAGGGAAGCGAGAGTTATGAGGCTGCCGAAGGTAAACCCAAAGTTCACTTTCTACTCTCCTTTGCCAGCTCGCTATCGGTTCGCAAAGTTGGTTTCTTGAAACCAAAATCTTAAATAATTTTCATTCATAAGATTCTTGTAAACACGGGACAAAAATGTTCGCATTTATTTATATAAGTAGATAAGCATTAACATAAATTCATATAAATAGATAACTTTTAATATTTTGGTAATTTTTATACCATTTTGTAATCTTTTAAATAAGAACGAAATGAATAGAAAGAAGAAATCAATTCGCCAGAGCGTTGATACGTAGGGAGGCGGGCTTTTTTTTAAACAATAAAAAATAAATGTTAGCGTCGCGAGAGAGAGACAGATAACGCGTGAAGAAGAGTGGGAGAAAAAAAGGGGAGTTAGAGAGTGAAAGGAAGGAGACCGAGTGAGGGAGAGAGAGGGGGCGGCAATCAACTACTCCCTCACTTAATGAACTCTTATTCGTCAGTATATATTTATTTTTAGTTAGCTAAAGTATACTAGTTTCATTTAAATGACCTTGTTAAACAGAGTCGGCACGACAACCTTCCTTGAAAATTCATGAGTATATTTCAAGAAAGTTTTTCGTAATTTATCCTTTTTTTATTAAATCAGTTAAGATTGACATAACTATTGCATATATATAAGAGAAATAACACCATATTAATTATAACGAATAACGCCAAACATTAATTTATTATGGATTGTTTAAAAAATAGTAATGCAAATTAGGATTCAGATTTTTATCTTAAGGTCTTTAGTTAGTACTATATATACCGTATTTCAAAGTATAGTGTTGTATTATTGATTTAAATAACAGTAACATGTGTTCATGGTAATATAAGAGTGATAAATGAAATACACTTTCAAATGCATTCATTTGTATATAGAGTTTGAATTACCTACTAGACACCTCGATTGTCTTCGGTCTCTCTGTAAAAGGTTTTGATAGGAAAACCTGACATGAGCATACTTTACCTTACATGTAAACTCTGACTAAATATTCAAAATAACATAGTATTCGAAGCCCAAATAAGATCCCCTCGGTTTGGCTATACACCAGCTTATACAAGTAATGGCGCACCTTCTAGTGATGTGACCTCAAGTAACAGCACTTAGCTGGATACTCCACCAGACTAGATGAATTATTGTCCTGGAATCCGGTAAGATTAAGAGATCAAAATAAAGATATACTATAACATAATTAACTGGTCAATTGGCGAGGGGAAAATTAATATTACTAACTCAACGCTTGAGAGCTAAGGGAGTACTTTATTGGAAAACGCGAATATTTATGTATCTCATATAGAGATCAAGTTTTAGCCCCAGGAAGGGAGCCCTTGACTTTTGAGAACTTCGACTAAAGTAAAATGAAACAAAAAAGACTATATATATTTTATTTTACTTTCTTTATTTTAATTCTATTAGTGTTTATGCGATCTAATTTTAAATTACAAACTTTAGGTAAAGTGTACTTTTTTTGCTAGCACTGTTAGTATGAAATATGGCGTCAATGAGAGTAAACAGAATATTATGTTCCTAATTGAACCTATATATATATATATATATATATATATATATATATATATATATATATATATATATATATGAAATTAAAAATGGAACAGTGGAAGACCCATAAGCTCAACGTTTCGCCCGATGTGATGTGAGCTTTTTCAAGAGCAGATGAAAATTGTGTGCTAAAAATGATAAAAGATGGGAAGGTCATATAATTGGGGAAATATATATAGTGATAGGATTTGAATGGAGGGAAATATATGCAAATATGTAAAGTGTCAGAAATAAGTGTGCAAAATGTCAGCATATAATTATACATACATAAATATATATATATTTTTTATATTCAAAATACATATATGCATGCATAAATAAACCTGCAATTTCAAATGTACATATATTGCAGGTTTATTTATGCATACATATATGTATTTTAATATTTAAAAAAAAGAAATATATGTATGTATAATTATATGCTGACATTTTGCACACTTATTTCTGACACTTTACATATTTGCATATATTTCCCTCCATTCAAATCCTACCACTATATATATTCCCCAATTATATGACCTTCCCGTCTTTTATCATTTTTAGCACACAATTTTCATCCGCTCTTGAAAAAGCCCATATCACATCGGGCGAAACATTGAGCTTATGGGTCTTCCACTGTTCCATTTTTAATTTCATCCCGTTGGATCTACCCATATATATATATATATATATATATATATATATATATATATATATATATATATATATATCAATGCTTTAATAATGTGAGTGTTGTAATTTTTTTCACATGTTTTTGGATACGGTTCTTATATGTCCATAACAAGATATATAACTCAGTATTTGGGTTGTCTAAGTGTCGACGAAACGGTCCGTCGAGATATGGATCTTTTTCAAATCAATAGCAGTGTATTTGAACACACCCAAAACACATCTGAACTCTGATGCGGAAGTTTTTAATGTTTATAACTTTTTTACAAACTGAAAAAGATTTCGTTTTTAAATGAAATTTCGTTGGCGAAAAAAATTACATATTTGCTATTAACAGTAATTCACGCCCATACGTTCATTGAAAAAGACAACGGTTTTCTTTGTCATTCAGTGGATAGATTGCGCGTGGGCTGGCTTTTACGTTGATACAAAAAATGCACGTTGCAACATAAAGTTGAAAATGTCCAGTTTTTCATAACGTTTTCATATTCATTCCATGTTTAATCAAATTATACATTTTTTGATAAAGAGCGAAGTACTGCTCGAAATATTAAAATTTACATTCTAAAAACACATATATTGTTTTTATTATCATCAAGAAATATATTTTTCATAAAACGTGGAGGAGTGATCGAAATATTTTTTAACCCAAAACACATTTTAAATTAGAACAAAAGCATGGATTTATAATGTGCGTGCGTGTAAATGTGTGTGAGTGTGTATGTATGAGTGTGTCTGCGCACACGCGTGTGTTTTAAATTATGCGTGTGTATGTGTGTGAGTGTGTATGTGTTAATGTGTATGCGTGTAAATATATGTGTGTGCGCGCGTGTGTATATGCGTGTATATATATATATATATATATATATATATGTGTGTGTGTGTGTGTGAGTGTGTGTATGAGTATGTGAGAGATTGTGCGTGTCTCTGAGGGTGTGTGCGTGATAGCGTGTGTGTGTGTATGAATATATACATGTGTGTCTGATTCCTAGTCATGTCACTTGTATGACATTACCATGTTAGCACATCGGTTCCCGTTTGTTCACCAAAGTTAAGCAACGTTGAGTCCGGTCGATACTACGTGGGTGACCATTTGGGAATACCAGGTGCTGTATGTGAGAGGGGTGTCTGCTTAACCCGGCATTGTTTCTAGTCGTCCTGAACTTTTCCTTGCCCTGGACTCAAAAAATGTTGGATCAGGATAGGTGCGGCGGTATTTTGTAACCCTTGCTTCACAATAGATTCCCCGCGATAGCATCGTTAATATATATATGTGTGTGTGTGTGTGTGTGTGTGTGTGTGTGTGTGTGTGTGTGTGTGTGTGTGTGTGTGTGTGTGTGTGTGTGTGTGTGTGTGTGATCACTTGTTAGTTCACTTATACGGATTAATCACGTTGAAACACCGGTTCTAGTCAGGTCACCAAGGTTAAGTGACGTTGAGCCCAGTCACTACTAAATGGATGACAATGTTTGAATACCAAGTGTTGTATGTGGGAGTCTTCTCTGCTTAACCCGGTATTGTTTCCAGTTGTGCTGAAGTTCTACATGCCACCAGAACGAAGCAGTGCCGGATTAGGATAAGTGCAGTTGCTGAACCCTTGTTTCAAGGAAAGACCTGTTGACCACCCAGAAAGGTGTGTGACATAGTGCGGCAAAGCGGAAAGACGCTTGGCAGCTTTTTGGGTGTTTTAAGTAGTTGAATCCTTTTCCTGGCTTACTTTCATAAACAGTGCGGGTCGATGGACCATACGCCGTGTAACAAATACACCCAGCAAGAAAACCGCAGTGGGGAACACTCTACAGTTGAGGAAAGAATGTCAACAAGGGAATGTTGCTTTATTTCAGTTATGGGCAGATGACACAAGCGCTACGTAATCATCTCCTGACGGAGGGGCCTCAGCACTTCAGAAAAACAGTCGAGGAGTGGAGGCCGAAACTGCGAAATGGTTCCTTCTGATAATAGTGTTGTGCTGGATCCGGTAGCGAAGGCCCGGAAAGTCTTTCACGCATTACGAAATCCACTACCTGTTTAAGAATCAAATACGTCCTAAGATGTAGTACTGTAGCCACCTCTTGGGAGGTGCCGCTTAGAGAAACTTTGCATGCCTTGACAGAGTATAAAACTGACTTCGAAATCTAGTAAAGGATGTTCGTTTCTCTTCCCGACAGCTTCTTTCTTACAAAAGAGAGGGTGTTAGTCTTTCTCTACTCTATCATTACTTTCATACTCGACTGCTTTGTTCTATGCCCCCCCCCTGTAATACATTCACGACAAAAACTCGTCTAGCTACAACCACTGTCAATAAATTCCATTTCTCCGTCTGTGTACCTAGATCAAAGCGGAACTTTCGTGAGCAAATGTTCTTTTGCCTAGAACTGCTCGTCTGTGGAACACAGTACCACGGGGTTGCTTCCTGACTGACTATAATATTGCCGTTTTCAATAATCACTTTTTGACCAGTTATAACCATCGTTACTAATCCCATCGGTGTTTCACCGTCTACCTGTCCAACCCAATGACCCTTAACCTCGAGTGGCTTTTTCGCCTTGAGAAGAGGTGACTCGTTTGTAAAAAAAAAAAATTGTGGTTGCTGCAAAGCACAAAAAGATTAAGTGTAATTCAAATCCTAGATTCCCCGCACAGGCACCGTTACAGGGAGTGGCCATTGTCTTTTGATACTAAACGGAGGCCTTATATGTTAGATCATTTTTTTCCATTGGATATTTGCCAAAAGATGTCATGCAATTATCGTGCCGGATTAGAGTTGGCATTTCAGGAGGTTGCTGCTCCGGGCCAAACTTTAATGGGCAACTTCTATTAAATAAACGTGTCATTGTTAATCACCCATTTCGCCAGATGTTTTAATTCACAATCACAAAATGTCTAACGCACATCATGGGCACTCATGCCCCCAGCCCTGAACTTCTTAGTAACTTTTTATTCGCTGCTTCTACAGAATTTGAACCAAACTAAACCGACTTTTGCCGAATGAGATTTATGTAAACATCCGGAAATCGCCGAGTAAAACCGAGCCAAAAATTGAAAGAACAATAAACCAAAAAGCACTCACCTGAATGTATTTCTCTTCATGAAGAAGGATTTATTTCTGACGAAGGTAAACAATGAAACATTTTTTCTATTTTTAAGGAGCTAACAAGAACTAAGTAGATTATCGCAAAGACAGAAGATCCCTATAGGATCTAATTCTGGAAAAATTCTAGGCTATAGGTAAGATGAAAACAATCAGCAGGAAGAGAGTTCCACAAGCCTGCAGTTCATGTAAATAAGCTACTGGAATACGAAGCTGTATTACAATGAGGTATCAAAACAGCGAATTGATGGAGACCACTAGACCAACGAATCAAACGAGCTGGAACAAAGGAAGCAGAGAATAGATCAGATAATTCTAAGAGCTCATGTCATGATAGTATTTATAGAAAAGACTGAGACTAGCAACATGACGTCTGTGAGAGAGGGGGTGCATAGAAGAAGAAAGTGTGTGGCCGATCAAATTACAAATACGTTTCTGCACCTTATTAAGAACCCTCAAATGGGGCAGTGATTCACGAGCCAAAATATGACAACAGTCCTCCATATATTGTCTGATTGTAGATTTGTAGAGATAAAGAATGGCCTCAGGTGTGAGAAAGTGTTTTGAAACTTATTTTAGTCTTTAAAAAAATCTCTCCCTATTTTGTTTTTGTTGTTGTTGTTGTTGTTGTTGTTGTTTTAAAGGCTCTCGGTCGTCGGCAAACAGTCAATTAGTCCATAATTAAGGGTTAGGGTTAGTGTTTAAAATAACAGTTATTCTCTGTACATTTTTCCTTCACGCAGACGAAAAAGGAGTTCGTGCAGATGAAGTAGAAGGGGTTGAGGAAATGGAAGGAAGTTGCTTGAAACTCATTCTAGATAGTTAATATTTTCATAACGCGCCCCTAACGGTGAATGCCGACACTCTCCCAGGCTTTAGCTTATTTTCATGACGCGCCCCTAACAGTGTATTACGACAATCTCCCAGGCTTTTGCCTGAGGCACCCCTACCGGTGAATGCCGGCACTCTTCCAGGATTTTGCCTGAGGCGCCTTACCGGTGAATGCCGACACTCTTCCAGTCTTTACCTTATTTTACTGACGCGCCCCTAACGGTGAATGCCGACACTGTCCAAGTATTTTGCCTGAGGTGCACCTACCGGTGGATGCTGACACTCTTCCACGCGCTTGAATTCACTTTAGGTTTAATTATTTTGAGTTTAACGTTGACTTTAATTGTCGTCTGCCAGAATTTTTTTTCGCAGCTTCCGCTTCATATTTTTTCAAGCTAGTTCCGTAACTCTGATTCGGAAAGAGTCTGTTTAGCTTGGTTAAAATTATGTAGAATTACATGTTATTCTTATTTTATCATTTTTATACTTTTCAAATTTCAAGTTATAAAAATAATGTGCATCGGTCTGCTTGCTGTTTATGGATTCCCGGTGCGAACGCAGATCCAACGTTATGAATGCCGAACACACTAATTCAAAATTGATACAAAGTTTACTCGGAAAAAGTTACGTTTTTATCTGGATATAGGGTTTTGTTTCTCTTCACAATCACTAAAAAAACACTGTAAAAAGTATACCACACATCATGGTCACTCCTGCTTCCAACCCTGAACATCTTATAAACATTTTTTTCTTATTTTATAATTTTGTATACTTTTCAAATTTGAAATTATAATGAAAAATAGATAAAAATAAAGCCGATTGTTTTTCTTTGCATTTTGTGGATGTCCAATGCGAACGCATTCCCCACGTTATTATTGTCGAACATCCTGATAAAAATTACTATAACCATTGGTTTCTTTTTATGAATTTGCCTGAGAAAAGTTGCGTTTAATATTGATACAGGGCTTTGTTTAAAATTGCATCCCTAGACAGACAGACAGACAGACAGACAGACAGACAGAAATACGACATCCTCCACTCCATAATACAGACCGAGTCATATATATATATATATATATATATATATATATATATATATATATATATATATATATATATATATATATATATATTCCGAAACCAATTTGAAAAAATGTAAAATACTGGAAGCTATCTACTTAAAAACAGAACAACCTAAAATTAATAACATCACAACCAGTGGTAACATTTTCAACATCGTAATGCGATTTTATTCTGTGATGCTATTCCAGCGTCACTGAATTTAAATCGTAAACGACTTTCCTGTAACAAGGCGGAAAACGTTCTCTGCGCGTTTTACGCCATCTTTTTAAAAAGTCTTTTCTTTCTCTAGCTTTTTTGTTCATTTGCTTTTGACAGCTGATGAGGATTCGACAAAGAATCGAAAACGTTCGTGATACTTATGGAACATTTATTAATTTTTTTAAATTTTAATACAAAAAAGACCACGAGAAGAAATGAAAAGATAAAAATATGTATAATTAAACAGACGAATTCTGTTATTTGTGACAATGTTTGTATAAATATATACACATGGCGAAAACCAGGTTCACAGAGTAAACAAAGACTCTGCTCGCTTTCGCTCTAACCGCACAGTCATCAGATAGTATCACGTGATAAAAGCGAAATTAAGTTCTATTTATGCATAAATACAGCGGGTAATAAACAGCAGACAGTCCAGAGGGTTCGACAAACGTTATCGGAATTATCCTAATAGCTAAGTGACAGTTTGTTTTTAATATCTCCGAACAGCGCTCAACTTTAATTTTTTTAAAGGGCTTTATAATAATATATAGAATTAAATATGAAATTATTTATACCTACATACGCCGGCGTTTCAAGATTACGCTCCAATAAGTGTAGGAAGTAACAATTTCAGGCCCTCACAAGGCGCAACCCCGGTTCACAGATTAAACCAAGACTCTGCACGCTTTCGCTCCAACCCGACGGTCAGAAAATTATCACGTGATATAGGAGAAATTAAGTTATGTATGTATGTATGTATGTATGTATGTATGTATGTATGTATGTATGTATGTGCTTTCAACGGTGTTATTGTATGTGCAGTATTAAGGATTTTTTTTATTTTAGTTCGATTTTTCGATATGTATGGAGCACTGTTTTTATTTCAAAAACAACAATAAAAAAGAAAACAGATAGATCACACGAAATTCGTATTGGAAACGCGTGCTTTCAACATAAACCAAACAACATTATTATGTAAATATTTGATCTGTTTAACTTGTCAAAAAAGCACATTCAAAGTTCTTAAATTGAAAAAATTATAAAAAGTATGGTAACATGAGAAAATAAACAAACTTCAAAAGGAACACTTTGAACTTATGTGCGAGCCTCAGACGTTCGCCATCTTGAAACGCTATATATATATATATATATATATATATATATATATATATATATATATATATATATATATATATATATATATATATATAACAGTACTCTTATTGTGCAAACTCTCGATAAGATAGAACACTTCAAGTTCTCTTGACAGCCTGTTTATATGCCTGCTGAATTTGACATTTGGACGTTAATTTACTCTCCCATTTTCATGGCAACGCGTGGTGGCCACAAAGTACGCGCTACGACTACTGAGTTAAATAGGACTCGTATTAGGTTCAAATCTTGGTATCGGCAGCAATTGTCGACTTCCATACTGATGATTACAGAGTGGCATAAAACACATGTCTAATTGGGTTAATTTTAAAATTATATTTATATATATATATATATATATATATATATATATATATATATATATATATATATATATTTTACGACAACATATGGCTACACGCCATGACACGTTTGTGTACAGGGTAATCTCCCAAACTAATGAACGGATAATTATGAATTTTGGAATATATATTCTTAAAATACGGTGAGTAACGTGGGCACATTATTTGTTGTGAATTTAGGGTGCATGTATATATTTTTTTTAAATTTTAATTTCTTTTAATAAACCGATCATTATAAATTTTGAAGTATATATTCCCGGCAACTCGGTGAGTTACATGAGCACATTATTTATTTATTTCTTCTGTAAAAGATACTATTTAAGCAGTGCGACCACCAAATCACGTGCATATACAGTATATATATGTGTATCGAGGCAGCATTTTTTCTTTAAGACACGTATTATTAAAAATAACCGACAATTTTTGTCTGGTTATTTTAGTGTTGATCCCTTCAATTTTCCGGGTTAAAATCTTAATCTCGGAAGGAAATTGGCTGATGAAACTGCCATAGTGTACATGTTGGTCCAGAGTACTTTCTGACCCGTCTGGGTCCATCGTAAGTGTTTGTCATTATTCCACTGACGATGGACCCAGACGGGTCAGAAAGTACTCTGGACCAACATGTACACTATGGCAGTTTCATCAGCCAATTTCCTTCCGAGATTAAGATTTTAATCCGGAAAATAGAAGGGATCAACACTAAAATAGCCAGACAAAAATTGTCGGTTATTTTTAATATATATATATATATATATATATATATATATATATATATATATATATTCCTGAAAATGTTTTCGTGGAGTTGATGAAATTTGCTACGATGTCGGTAGAATTCAGTTTTTACGACATTATGTACAGACAGATTGATGGTGTCTCTATGGGCCAATATTTTTGTTGGTTTCCATGAAGAAGGTCTCCTATCTGGTCCAAATAGACCAGATATTTACTTTCGTTATGTTGACGACACCTTTTGTCTGTTCAACAATGAAACGGAAGCGGACATTTTTTTACGTCTCTTACAATATTCATCCAGCTCTTAAATTCACAATTGATAAGGAAGCGAATTCCTCACTCCCATTTCTTGATGTATTGCTTAATAAAGCTTCCTCTGGTTTCTTGACGTCAGTATATCGGAAACCTACCTTTACTGGTCTTTACACTCGTTCGGACTCATTTTGTCCCACAAAACAAAAGTTCAATCTTATTAAGACCCTTACCCATAGGGCCTTAATGATTTGTTCGAAGACCAAGCTGGATGAAGTAATTAAATTTATCACTAAGACCCTCTGCAACAATGGCTATCCTTTAGACATTGTACAATCTACCATTAAAACCAAAATATCAAATTTGTACAAAAGCAAATCAGCTTCTGTAGACAGATGCCCTATTTACCTTCGCCTACATTGGCTTGGTAACATTAGCAATAGATTCGCCAAACAAATATCTTTGCCAGTACAACAATGTTATTTTGCTGCGAATACACGAGTTGTTTTTTCCTCTCAACCAATCTTGACTTCTATTGGAAAAAATGTCCTTCCCCCACATCACAATAATTCTATTATTTATTTATTTAAATGTAGTTTTAATCCGGAAAATTGAAGGGATCAACACTAAAATAACCAGACAAAAATTGTCGGTTATTTTTAATAATATATATATATATATATATATATATATATATAGTTTATTATTATCTACATTTGTATAAGTTTAATCCTTGCGGAATTATCAGTGTAGCGATAACTATTCAAGCCGGTCGCACGATTCGAACCCTGGAACGAAAGTTGTTTGTTTATAACTTCTAATCCGACGCTCTAACACATAAGGCCGTCGTGAATAGTCATAAGAAATGATGCGAAATAAACTTATTTATGTCAGTAAGCGAACATTTTTATCAGACAGACAGTGTTCTACATAAAAGAAACGTTGCATTATAATCAAAGTTGAAGGCTGTATTATCTCGCATTAAAAGGTCCAGCTGAACAGGGGCTATAAATAATTATTTAATAATAAATATTTAATTATTATGTACATATGTATACGTTTCATCTTTGCGAAATCATCAGTGTAGAGATATTCATTCAAGCCGGCAGCACGATTCGAGCCCCTGAATTAGAGCTGTTTGTTTATAACTCAAAATCCGACGCTTTAACCGATGAGGCCGGCGTGAATAATCATACGAAATATATATATATATATGTGTGTGTGGTATCCACATATGCTTCTCGAGCTGTATTTTTAGAATGATTAGTGGTCTTTGAAGCATGAAAAACGATGTTGTTTTTTTTAATTTGTTATTGAATATTCTTAATGCGCCTCCGTCTTTCTTCGGGAATAACTAGAGAAGTAAGAAAAACTAGACGTTAGATCACACACCCCTGGCCCTCCGTGCGAGTAATGAGTGTCCTAAAAATTGGACAGTCAAATATAAAAATGTGGTTGCGTGATAAGTAAAGTGTAGTTATGTAGATTATCCGCAGCAAAATAATTTTACTGCGTCACTTCCGTAATGGTTACAATTACCGAGTTATGTAATAAGTGGTCAATTTCGGATGTAGTAAGTGATGAGAATCTAGTGATATGTTTAGATAGAAAGGGTTGTGGTTTAATTAGTACATTTAATCGTCAGCTAAGTGTACTGATATATATATATATATATATATATATATATATAGTACGTTAGAGTATTGATTTACTCCTCTCCAGGAGTTAGGCACAAGGCCAGTTTTTATCTTACTCCGACAAGTAAGATGTGACCCAAGGTCGGGTCGGGAAAGTGGGATTTAAAAATTGCCTGGGCAGCCCCGTCGGCATTCCCCAGTAGGGGCGCCTCAGGCAGTAAGCAATAAACTTACTCCTCCCCAAAGAGGAGACGCAAAGCCTGGGAAGGTGGGCCTCCCAGAACTGCACAGGACAGACCCATTGACCGGCGTAAATCAAGACCCGAAGGCCAAGACAATACCAGTATGGGGTGCAGTATCCATCGGAACAGATACTACACTTTGATCTTAGCCAAAAGGCCAAGAGTATGTTTAAAAGAAATCAATAAAGTGCTCGATCGAAAAATGTGAAAGCTAAAATATAAATTATTTATTTAAAACCTACATGTTACGTAATATGTAACATAAAGTTTTTAAATAAATATTTTTATAGTTATAATTATTATTAATAAATTTCAATATGTGTTCATTTATCAGCGCCTTATACGAACCGTCATATATAGAGGTTCAACTAATCCAACCTATTTTCTGAACATATACAGAGAAGGACGAAAAAAACATGCACATAATTATTTTTCCACCTATACCCTCTACATTTAGAATATTAATAATACTGATGATATCAATAATAATAATAATAATAATAATAACAACAATAATAATAATAATAATAATAATAATAATAATAATAATAATAATAATAATAATAATAGAAATACAGATAGTATTTATGATAATAAAGTGATGAAAGATTATAAGACTATATGAGATAAGATTTCAAATATAATATTAAAGAGTAAGAAGAATATATATATGTGTGTGTGTGTGTGTGTGTGTCTGTGTGTCTGTGTGTCTGTGTGTCTGTGTAGCTTTATACATAGTGACAATGATTCTCAAAACAAGTTTAAATGAGACAACGGATTACTTGGATTTCAAACGAAGATGTACGTCATCTTTTAAACCAGAGATAGAGAAAGAGACAGAAGAGGGGTAAGAGAGAGAGAGGGGGCGAGATAAGGAGGGAGAAAGATAGACAGACAGATATAAAGAGGGATAGGGAGAGAAAAACAAAGGGATAAAGAGAGAGGGGGATAGAAAGAGCGAGAGAGATCCTTTATTACGGTTTATCTCTCTAATGAAATGACTTCAATAGAAATGTAGGTCGAGAGGTCGACTATAGAACAGGTTAATCCTCCTAAAAATATCTGATCCGATATCTCTATTCTTTACTTCGAATCGGAAACAGATTAATCCGACATCGGGAAAGCCTACTCAACGTGGATTTACTTACTTCCCGCTGCTGCAAGATTGGCACAAGGCCGTTTAATGTGGGTAAACTGGGATCCCCCAAATGTAGCAGGTGATGCATTCTCGTACAAAAATAACTGAGAACGTACGCGTTGGCATGACTCGAGAAGGGAGCCTCAGGTGATCTGCAATAACCCAACCCCTTGTTCCGAAGGAAAATGTAATGCCTAGGGGTATGGCCTCCTAAGACCAAGCCGAATCATACCTCATTCTGATGAAGAAGGGTCTGATGTTGGTTCGATATACTTCCTTTTCGGTTGTATAGTATAGTTAACAAAAAATAAGGTGAAAAAAAAAATTTACCGCAAATAACTTTTACCAAACGCAAGAAAATTTTATCTTTTATCGATCTGCGTAGTTTTTAGTTTTTAATTTTGGAACTTTAAAAAAAAGAATTTTTTTCTGATTTTTATTTTTATCGCAGCAATGCGCCTTGTGCAAACAACATTTCAGCCACGCGAAATCGAATGGTTCGGTATAATGCAAAGTATTTTGAAATAAAGACAAACTTTTAAAAGTTTCAGTGAGTCAAAATATACAGATCGGTAGAAAAATTAAATATTCGACTGATTGGTGACAGTTATTAATTGTATGTTTGTTTAATTTTCGATTTTTCAGTGGTTGAATATTAAGTAAAGAACTGGCAGTCATTTTGAATCTCCAGTTTTCAAGATTTTTAGGCAGCATACAAAAACTGTACAGTTACGCAGATCGATAGTAGTACAACTTTTCTTGCGTTTGGTAAAAGTTATTTGTTGTAAATTTGTTGTTTTTTACCCCTTTTTTCTTGTTAACTATACTGCACAATTGCCATTTTATATATTTTATATATATTTCCGCCTATCGGTACAATCGGGGAAACAGGAAGCAGGGAAAATGTTCCAAAGGCCGACATTTCGAGGAAAGACGCTATTGGAATAGAAGGCTCTCCAGTATCTGGGGAACTCCACAGTGAATGTATGGGATCTAGCTGATTGTCGGGTTGGTCGAGTGTATTTACGTCGATGGGACACCAGAGCAGCAAATTCATCGGAGCACATTCCATTGAAGTACATGTAAAACAAGCACAAGGATGCAACAGTGCGGCGATGGGATAGGGGCTAGAGCTTGGTGGATAGTGAGGGACCTATTAGATTAGATACTCTTTTTGAACGTTGTATAAGAGGGAGAGACTGGTGGATGATGCAGCAGCCCAGATGTGACAACAATATTCCATGCATGGACGGATGGTTGCTTTCTAGAGATATAGGATACTGTTAGGTGTGGGAAATTTATTTGCACGGTAGAAGGAGCACGCTTTCTTTGCAGTAGCCTTGGCAATGTCTTCTATGTATCTGTTCCAATTCATGCTACCTGTGAATGTTCGGCTGAGGAGTTGTCCCCAGGCCTTGATAAGCAGTGATGCATTAGTAAATTTTTTTTAATAATAAAATAAACTAATTAACTAATCATTATGAATGTTGGAACACAGCTGCTAAGCGTAAGGGTGGGTAGTGGGGTTTATATTTAGTTTAGTTTAAGCGTAACGGTTCCAAATATATCAGATTTGCATTGAATTTGGTGCATTATATCTTCATTTGGTGCTTGGAACTGCGATTTTCACATGTGACCTCATCTCGATAAGCAACATTTTTTGTCTTTTGTTCTCCCACTCTCTACTGACAAAACTATAATTTATTTATAAGAAAATTTAAAAAATTAAAGTTTTAATAAATTTGAGGATATTTTAAGTAGGATGACTCTTAGAGCAAATGTGGTATTGTGGTGACTGAGATGATTCTAGTGAAGAGCAGGATAGTTATTTTGGTGCTCTTCTAATATGTGGTCTAACGATTCAGGGTTAGGGTTAGTAAAGGGTTAGAAAACATTAGGTATTGGGTTGCTTGTCAACTTGTGTAGCCCGAGATTTCTGGCCTCGCCCGGACGCCCCTATTCCGAATTCGTGGCCAACGATTATAAACAACGTTTTAAGTGTAATTTAGACGGTTTATTTGAATTGTTTGATAACAATATTTCGAATAAACCGTCTAAATTAAACTTAAAATGTTATTCATAACCGTTGGCCACGAATTCGGAATGAAGAGCGTGTGGGCGCGGCCAGAAATCTCGGTCAACACAAGTTGACAAACATCCTTGGTGTTAATCTTCGTAAAAGGGCATAAAAGTGATGCACAGCCGTTCTGTTATAGGGTTTAAAGTTACCCATCCTGGGACGGGTGATTTTAATCTAGAATTTTAACTCTAATAATAAGAATTGGAATAAGTATTCTAGACATTAGGTCCGAGTATAAGATACTAAAAATATCCGTCCCAGGACAGGTAAAATTATTGTCCTGAACTGTTTGCACCACTTTTATGTGACTTTACGAAGATTAAAACTAACGTATAATACTACTAAACCATATTTTAGAATACTTAGTCCGATTTTGATCACAAATGATTACTAGACATAAGGTTTAGTATCATTGTGCATTCATTGTAATCTTCGTTACGAGACATAGAAGTGGTGCAAAACTGTTTTGTTCAGGGCGGGTAATTTTACTCTATAATTGCAACCCAGATGATTTCAATGACTCGGCAGTAAACATTACTACATAAACAAACGTCCAAGTGGCAAATTATGTTCCCCTCCCTCATCCCGCCCCCAAACCGAGGAAGCATTCATAGCCCATTTATTTTTAATACGTGTAGACAAACACCAACACTTCACCTTGTAAACAGTGTTGTACTGAAAATAGACCCCTTTTCAAAGTAAGACCAGTAATTGACGTTGTCTTCCTTTGTTGACGTGCCAGATTTGCCGATAACGTTGGCCAGCCATGACGTGATCGGCGAAAGTCTTTAAGTCGTCCTAATAAACCCCGGTTTCTGCCAAACTGACAACAACGCTAATCGACAGGATAATTGTATGGAATTTTCATAAAGAATTCGTTCTATTAACAAAAGGAATTATCTCGCCATCTTTATTTCTAGTTTGCAGCCGTTCTCTTACGATTCTTTGACATTTCTCTCTCTCCCTCTCTCCCCTATCGCTATATTTATCCCCCTCTCTATGTATACACACATACACGCACACACATACACACACACATATATATATATATATATAGTATAAATTTGTATTCATACAAACATTATTGGTTACATATGTGCATACATGTTTCGGTTGTACTCTTCATAGAGAGTCAACCTCTTCAGACCAAAAGCAAGGAATTAATATATATATATATATATATATATATATATATATATATATATATATATATATATATATTAAGAACAGCTCTACTTGTTATTGAGCACTTTTTTATAAACACTGGAGTTTCAACAGATAAACATTTACAGAAATATATATATATATATATATATATATATATATATATATATATATATATATATATATATGCGACTTCGCGCCTCATGATCGTCTGAAATTATCACTTCCCTGCACTGAAGAGAGCAATAAGCTTGAAACGACATCGTATATGGGTAAAAATATAATTTAATATTTATTTATAAATATTATTATAAAACGCCCTGTAAAAAAATTAAAGTTGTAGTACTGTTAAGAGATATTTAAAATAGATATTCACTTAGCTATAAAGCTAAAATCCGAGTAAATTCGTTAAGTTCTCTAGTCTGTCTTTATGTTTACGCTGTAATGGGCATAAATATACCTTATCTTCTCTGTGTCACCGTGAAGATAGAGTGACAGCGTGCAAATCCAAAGGTAGCTCTGCGAACCGGGTTCGCGCCTCATAACCGTCTGAAATTATCACTTTCCTATACTGAAGAAAGCAATAAGCTCGAAACAACGTCGTCTGTAGGTAAAAATATCATTTTATATTTATTTATAAATATAAAATATATATATATATATATATATATATAATATATATATATATATATATATATATATAAAATATATATATATATATATATATATATATATAAGAAAGGTACATTTACATTCCAAAGTCAAGATTTTATTTTATCTTACGAAAACATTTTCAGAATAGTGCGGTTATTTCACAGTCTCGTTTCGATGAAAGTAGACACATTAGCATATAAAAATTTGGATCGGCCCTCTTTAAGCTCTTCAAGAAGTACACAAATTTCTAAGTTTGAAAAATGATATACCGTAGCGTGACATGAAAGATAAATGTCCAAAAAATAAACTGTGAACTCATATTCGCCCTTCGACATTGCTCCGCCATGCACGGCAGTCCGCAACCTTGAAACTTCAGTTCAAAATCATAACTACTATATATATATATATATATATATATATATATATATATATATATATATATATATATATATATATATATATATATATTAGACCTCTTCAAAATTGACCTTTTTCTTCAAACATATGGAAACTGATATTATTCCCATTCTCCAAGGTCTAAATTAGCTAAATATACCAGTTATTGTGATCTTGGACCTTGGCTAGTCCTGCCTCAAGAGCCATGTAATTTTATTGTTGACGTTTTCCAAAAACGCTGCAAAATTTGGGATATTATGTCCTTATTTTCATTGTAGCTTTCCAGAGGTTGATGCTATAGCATTGAAAGTGGTACCAAATGAAAGCTAATAAAATTTTCTTGCATATGGTAGTAAACACATGAACACCTGTGTTAATTTAAATTAATTTTAATGCACAAACATATATTTTTTTATGCTTGGAAAGGATGCCATCATATAATACATAACTTTATCTCAAAAATGTTACTCTTAATGCATGTATATAATTTATTATCACTAAGTATGTTTTATCTCTTCATTTCAGATTGTAAGTTAAAGCTGATTTGTTAAGATTTGTGAACTGCTGACAACATGGCATCTGGAAGACAACTATGCTGTGGGAAAGTGGTCAACGATACAAGTGAACAGGATGAACCAACTGAAAAGAGAAGAAAGGTGGCAACTCCTGCCACAAGGTCATTCAGTGATGTGTATCTCATTGGGCAACCCAGCTCCAGCATCAGGGGCTCTCAATTTCCTACTAATCGCCAGGTGTTCCAGTATTTCCTGCATTTGAGGAATGATAATCCCAACAGTGACAATAGGTCTTTAGCCCATGATACAGTGGATGTCGTTTTGCCATTCTGGAATATGACAAGGATTAAAACACTAACTAGACCAAATGCAGTCAACCGTTTCATGATCCTCCATGAAAAGTACAGGAAAATTGTTAAAAACAAGGGAAGAAATAACAAACCAGAGGAAGAGAAACGAGCTAACTTTCTGAAGGACTTAGACAAGTTATTTGATATTGGAGCAAAGGATGTTGTGGAGGAGATAAGAAGCAACAGGCTGCTCACAAAGGAGACTAAGGAAGAGGACGTCAATTTCTACTTGGACCAACAGACAACTCGCCTGGCACAGATGTCAGGTCATGATAAGGTGTTTGAGAAGAAGTCTAGAGAGAAAAGCTTCCGAGAAGAAAGAGAAGAGAGAATGTTATCATCAGTGACTGCTGCAGCAGTAGAAGTTTGGAAAATTTCAAGTGATGAAGACCCAGAGAACAGTCAAGGCTCTGGTACTAGTGAGGGTTCAGAATACACTGAGACAACACCAAGCTGTTCATCAAAACCAAGTACGATAACCTTACACTTTCCACACTCAGTTATGACCAGTGAAGAGATTTGTAGCACTGCAGATCGGTTGTCACTCTCTGACAACCAGACTACAGCCATGGTGTCTGCAGTGTTGAAGGCAGGAGGCGAAGATCTTGATGACTTTGTTATATCAGCCTCTACTACAAGACGAAATAGGATAAACACTCGTCATAACTTGTGTCAAAGTTACATGAATAACTTCAAGGAAAGTCCGCCAGATTACTGCACACTACACTGGGATGGAAAACTTCTACGGGATGTTCTTGGTGAAAGATACCCAGTGGAAAGTCTTGCAGTGCTCGTCTCTGGTACTCCACAGTATGAAGAAGGGAAGCTGCTTGGTGTGCCCTTCATAGAAAGTTCCACAGGAATCCAACAGTGTAATGCTACATTGGAACTGATAGAAGCATGGGGTCTCACAGACAACATTGTAGGCTTGGTATGTGATACCACAGCAAGCAACAGTGGCATCAACAAGGGTGCAGCGAAGCTTATTGAAGAAAAACTAGGCAAAAAGGTATTCTACTTCGCTTGTCGCCATCACATATCAGAAGTAATAATTGGAAGTGTATGGGAGGCTGTGTTCAGCAAGATCAAGAGTCCTGACAACCCAATGTTCAGCAATGTGAAAGAGAAGTGGGACAAGTTGGTTAAGGACTGCCCAAGAGTTCTGGGCCTAGTTGAACAAGACTTGAAACAGAAGAAGACAAGCACAATTGCAGTCTTAAGCAATTTCCTTGAGGAAGCAAGTCCGAGGGCAGATTACAGAGAGGTGGCAGAGCTGTGCCTGATCCTGCTTGGTGAGGAACCTCCTCGAGGTATCCACTGGGCCAAGCCAGGTGCCATTCACCAAGCCCGCTGGGTGGCCAGGAACATTTACTGTATGAAGATGCTCATGTTTTCCAAGGAACTAAAATACAACACGGACACTATCTTCAAGCTGGAGAGGATGAACAAGTTCCTGACCTTATTCTACACCAGCCACTGGGTGACCACCACATCTGCAGCTGATGCACCTATCCATGACCTTCAGCTTATGAAGAACATGCTGCAATACAAGCAGTATGACTATGAACTGGCAACCTCTGTTCTCGAGAAAATGAACAACCACCGCTGGTATCTGACCCAGGAACTAGTGCCATTCACCTTGTTCAGTTCACATGACCAAGTTTGCAAAAGAGAAGCTCGCAGTCAAGCTGTCAGAAACAGAGAAACCTGAGAGTTACAGGAAAGGCAAGCCAGTGTTTCCTGTCATCAATGCAGCTACAGTTCTCACAGACCTGGTAGGGCCAGAGTCTCACTTTCTGTTTGATGCTCTTCGAGTGAAATGTGACTGGCTCACTACTCCTGCTGACACCTGGGAAGACAATGACAACTACAGGAATGCACAGAAGTGTGTGAGGTCAGTGAAAGTGACCAATGATGTGGCTGAGAGAGGTGTGAAACTAATGAGTGACTTTGCAACTCAGATCACAAGTGACCCAGAGCAAAGAAGCTGCTTACTACAAGTTGTGGAGTACCACAGGAAAAAATTTGACAGTTTCAAAAAAGCCACATTGAACAAGTGATAATACATGTATTAGTAACATGCTATCTGACAGTTTCTTATGCAATATATGTGTCAGTGCAGTGCTATCATACTACCAAACTGATTTTTTGTAGTGTCCCAGCTGTTTGTGCATTAAAATAAGTTAAAATGTACACAGGTGTTCATGTGTTTTATTGTGCTTACTACCATATTCAAGAAAATTTTATTAGCTTTCATTTGGTACCACTTTCAATGCTATAGCATCAACCTCTGGAAAGCTACAATGAAAATAAGGACATAATATCCCATATTTTGCAGCGTTTTTGAAAAACGTCAACAATAAAATTACATGGCTCTTGGGGCAGGCATAGCCAAGGTCCAAGATCACAATAACTGGTATATTTAGCTAATTTAGACCTTGGAGAATGGGAATAATAGCAGTTTCCATATGTTTGAAGAAAAAGGTCAATTTTGAAGAGGTCTAATATATATATATATATATATATATATATATATATATATATATATATATATATATATATATATACGGTGAATCACTTCCTAAGTGATTGATTAACTATATTTTATCTATAAATAAATATAACCATCCCTAAATGGGACGACATAATGTATGTAAGGGAGATAACGCTCTCTCTCTCTCTCTCTCTCTCTCTCTCTCTCTCTTTATATATATATATATATATATATATATATATATATATATATATATATATATATAGTCTAAAGAAGCTTTGAGTTATTTTAAACAAAAAGACAAAGAAAAAGGAAAATGCAGTTTAAATTCCCAGGGAAACTAACTAAATCCAAAATAGTGCAGACTTACCATTCGTTAGAAAATTCATAAATAAATAAAAAATATATAATAGTAAGTAAATAAAATGAAAAGGGGGATTAAGTATCTAACAGTGAAACAAAAACAAGAGACTTTAACGTAAGCATCTAATATTAACACGGGGATCATCAGCTGTTTACCATGTAACTGTTTCGGAGATTTAAAAACAGGGCAGTTATAATATGCATGGCTCTCCAATGGTACTGATCAAACTACCATTTCCCCAATAATCAACTGTCGAAATAATTCATCTTAAAAAAAAAATATATATATATATATATATATATATATATATATATATATATATATATATATATATACAGTGAATAACTTCCTAAGTGATTGATTAACTATATTTATCTATAAATAAATATATCCATCCCTAAATGGGACGACAAAATGTATGTAAGGGAGATAACGCTCTCTCTCTCTCTCTCTCTCTCTCTCTCTCTCTCTATATATATATATATATATATATATATATATATATATATAAAGCAATCCAACAAAAGATATAAGCGTCAACTAATATCTTATAATTAGTGAAACATCCGGATAAACACTGAAGCTCAATATACTGGATAGAGCATTAATATTATAATATAAAATGAAGTAATAAAATAAGGTGTCAATCAAATTTTATTAGAATTCAAAGTTCAAGCAAAGTATCCTTAAGTCCTTAGCTCATGAGTTTTTAAAGATAATTCTTCTCTTCAGAGGACCATGACCGCAGTTATACTACTACAGGTAATAAAATTACGCTTTGAAAATATATAAAATTATATACACAAATACATAAAAATACATAACATCAAACATATCAACCCAAAAACATACTTTTTGTTGAATCCATCCAGTCCATCTAGGTCATACATATTGAGAAGCATAATCAGGAAAGACATTAATCCAAGTTATAAACAGCAGTCCAAATACGTGTAACTGAAGGGGCCGACAAAGTTATCCAGTCCCGAAATGTGTCAATATTCAATGTTAATGATAAATAAATCAAATAATACAGAAAGTCCAATCAAAGTTCCAAAATCCCGATCTGTGCAACCCAAAGCAAATCAAAGTTCGTTGTTTAATTAGAAAACCCGTTAAATCCGAAATATTATAATATATATATATATATATATATATATATATATATATATATATATATATATATATATATATATATATATATATATATGCAGCATCTTCTCTTGAAGGCAAGTATTGTTGAATACAACAGACAACTCATGTCTAGATATCCTTTGGTAGATCCTTTCAATAGTCCGAATCAGGATCTTAGTTTCGGAGGGAAATTGGCTGATGAATTTGCCATAGTTTGGATTTGTCCCACAAGTACTTTGAGACCCATCCGGGTCCATCCTCAGGGGAATGAGGTTAATCAGGTACAGACCATGTGTTAGTATTACACTAAGATCTTGATTCGGACTAACTATTGAAAGGATCTACCAAAGGATATCTAGACACGAGTTGTCTTTTATATTCAACAATATATATATATATATATATATATATATATATATATATATTACTAATAGAGATTATGTATCTGTCTGTCTGTCTGTCTGAAGTCGAAACTATACTATTAAAGGTTATTGTATTTATAAAATAGTATAGTATATACTATTTCAGACTAATGTACTATATTTAAATGCTCAATTCAGAAGCATAGTGTTGTGTAGTATCTGTTCTATTGTCATGATATCATTCTCCTAAGCATTACCTCTTCCTTTTGGAGAGGTGTAGAAGCAGTGTAGTATCTGTTCTGTTGTCATGATACTATCCTCCCAGGAATTACATCCTCCTTTTTTGAGAGGTGGAGAGGTACTGTAGTATCTGTTCTATTGTCATAATACCATCCTCACAGGCATTACCCCCTCATTTTTGAGAGGTGTGGGGATATTGTAGTATATGTTGTGTTGTCATGATACCATCCTCCCAGGCATTCCCTCTTTTTTTTGAGAGGTGTGGAGGTAATGTAGTATCTGTTCTGTTGTCTTGATACCATCCTCCCAGGCATTACAGTCTCCTTTACTTTTTTAGGCAGGAAGTAGTTTAGTATCTGTTCTGTTTTCATTATACCATCGTCCCAGGCAATACCTTCAGAGGGGTTAATTTAGTATATGTCTTACCCGCCCTCTGATTATTAAGTATAATGTTTTATTTCGAACGCACGGAGAGTTCTATTTAAAAAAAGTAAGAGAGAGAGAAAGAGAGAGAGAATACAGGGGCGCGTTATTTTATGAATAGCATGTAAACAACAGATTCTCTGAAAGTTATCGTACGAATCGCTACAAAATTATATATTTACTTTGATTTGTTTAATTAAAACTTTGTTTTTTTAATATTATTAGAAATTATGTTTTAAAACAAAATTTCTAATAATATTCAAAACACATTTCCCAGAACTGCCCGCCTGTGGAACACAGTGTCACGACCCTGCTTCCCTGCCGACTACAATATGGTCGTCTTGAAGTCCAATGTAAAGAAGTTCTTGTTGAAACGTCTCGTAAATAATCAATTTTGGCCCTGCTACAACCATCGTGTCGGTGAACGCGACGTTGTCTTACCATCCACCAGTCAAACTCTTTAACCCCTATCGTCGAGTTAAACTTTTGAACCCTTTTCCTCGAGTGGCCTTAAGGCTTGATAAGCTGTGACCTTTAATGTAAAAAAGAAATTCAAGAAGTCTTCAGCGAGATCTATTTTGAATTAATTTACCGGGTTTCGCTTGTTTAAAATTAAAGGAACAGTCATGTTGTAATATATATATTTCAAAGCGTAATTGTATTACCTGTAGTAGTATAACTGCGGTAATGGTCCTCTGAAGAGAAAAATTATCTTTGAAAACTCATGAGCTAAGGACTTAAGGATACTTTGCTTGAACTTTGAATTCTAATAAAATTTGATTGACACCTTATTCTATTACTTCATTTTATATTATAATATTAATGCTCTATCCAGTATATTGAGCTTCAGTTTTTATCCGGATGTTTCGCTAATTATAAGATATTACTTGACGCTTATATATTTTGTTGGATTGCTTCATATATATATATATATATATATATATATATATATATATATATATATATATATATATATATATCATTTAGAAACTCTTTCCTGTAAGCGTTATGTAAATTTGAATTTGTAAGTTTTATGAGCCAAATATATCCCTTCTGGGGTGAGCATACTGGTAAGCGATATAACAAAATGCTACTAACGTATAAACGTAATGTTCTTTGTGTAAACAAGTGGAGTTTTCGGCATTTTACAATATTATTATTGTGATTTAATATACCTTAGCAACAGCCAAATGACCGAGAGGTTGTAAGCGCTAGCTGTCGTCTAGACGGTCGTGTTTCAATCCTGGCTTGAAGATGACTATATATATATATATATATATATATATATATATATATATCTTTTTTATGTTTTGTGAGATCAGTAGCAGAGTGCCTGATTATTAAAAAAATAAAATAAAAAATCGGAATATTTATTTATATATGTATTACAGGAGATCAGAAAATCATCGGTAATGTCTGTTTCGAATCTGACGAAGTGGAACAGCACATGACGGTCCTTTGTGGAATCAACACCGACGGTTTCAATGTTGTTCTAATCTTCTGTGATATATATATATAATAGTTATTTGTAAATACTATAAATATATATATCTTTCTTATTTTGTAAGATAATGGGAAAAATCGCAACAGAGTGCTCGATTTATTGAGAGATTTAAAGTTAAGAGCGTAAATATTTATTTATCATTTAGTACAGTAAATCAGTACAACATCAGTACCGTCGGTTTCAAGTTCGGGGGGTGCTCGAATTCCCGACTTTCTTTAGCTTTGTTGTTACTTTGTCTCCCAACTTGAACGGGGCGGTACTGATCTTGTACTGATTTTCTGTACTAAACAATATATATATATATATATATATGTGTGTGTGTGTGTATGTGTATATATATATATATAGAGAGAGAGAGAAGAAGAAGAAGAAGAAGAAGAAGAAGAAGAAGAAGAAGAAAAAGAAGAGGAAGAAGAAGCAATATATGTATCCACACCTTTATTTTCTAAAAATGATTGTCAAAGACATAATACATGATACACAAAAAGAGGTGAATAGCAATGGGCGTAATAATCAGTGGTAAAGGTATCTACATATAATCGAAACGGACATGAATTGCGAGGGTAAACATGGAGCATGAGTGACTATATAAAGTGAATACAGCTTACTTTGATTGTGTCTAGGAAACATTCTGTACACAAATGCTACTACAAGTAAAAAAAGTGCCATGCTGCAATGGCTAGCCATACGGGAGTCCATTCTAAACTGTCCAGAAGTGAGATCTAAAGACACAGCATCAGCGACGTAAATAAAAAAAACATGCAAAAGAGAGAGTGAGGCGGACACGTTCACCGTTATCGAAAGTCCATCCAAGAAAAATACCAAACCTAAATGTCTTATCCTGCACCACGCATGTGTGAGTCTTTTTACTACTTAAAAATTAAAGAGTCATTTTTATTCGTCTCCAGTATAGTTCAGGGGAGCTAACTTGAAAATAGTTTCATGGACGTAACTCGAATATACTGAGCCAGAACTGGTATTATTTTGTGCATACTACCCGGACAACGCCAGGTAATCGTATTAGTTTTTTTTTATTAATCAGAAATAAGGAGAAATAAAATATAAAATTTTAGAGTATACTTTGGCTATCCGCCATGAAAAAAGAATGAAAATATTTACACGTTAGACATTTTTAGTGTCGGCTGAAATTCGTAGTAAAATACATTTAATTGCATTTTTTAAATATCTTAAACACGTCACAATATTAAAACTATAAAGCGTATATTAAGTCACGCCCAAAACAATTGGTATTTTTGTGATATCGTTTTCTTTTAATTGATTCCTCTTTTTATTTTTTTTATTTACAACATTCGACATTACACCGTAAATTCTTCTAGAGTATTAACCAGTATCAGACTTCTCCATCCCCGTAGCTTGTCGGGGAAGAGAGAAGACCTCGAAACAATAGTACTTCATCGCAAAATAAAAACCCAAGAGACAGTTCTCCCTTTTTCTTTCTGACATGACTTCCATTTCGCTACGTCACTTCCTTGTCACGTTAATCCACTAAAATATTAAACAGTATTAGACTTCTCCTCACTCGTCCCTTGCAGGGGAAGAGAAAAGACATCCGAAACACGATTGTCCCTACGTAGAACAAAAATCCTACCAGCGTTTTCTCTTTTTTCTTTTTGACACGTATCCTATGTGTCGACTTCCTGTTTTGTACGTCACTTCCTTCCCGCTTTACTAACTTCATCTTCGAAATGAACATTTTATTTTTACGTAATCTACTTATCTCTCATCCAGTCTAGCTACTTTGTAGCAGTGGTAAGAATATATGTGTTAGGGTGTAGCAGTAAATGTGTGTAGAGGTCGTTTGTCCTTCGCTTTCTCTTTTTTGTAGCAGTAGTTGTAGTCGTTCTTCTGTAAAATAACAACACACATTATCGATTTGAGGTTTTAATAAATATTTTGTGTAGTTTTATACCATAGAATTATTCTTATCCCCCACCCGTCCGCCGTAGACGGTATTTAAGATGGCCTTAAAAACACGGCTGCTATCTTCCAAAATCATGACCACAAGAGACCGTCTCGTTTTGTTTTTTTTTGTTTTTTATTGTCACCTGTCTTATCTATCGATTTCCTGCTCGCTACGTCACTTCTTTGCCACGTTAATGCATTTTCATTACATTCGAAGTAGACCTTTTACTTTTACGTAACAGACTTATCTATTGTCGAGTCTTGTATAGATATATTATAAGTTTTGTGCAGCAGTGTGGTTGGTAATTGTTGTTCCAGCGAGTTTACAGTTGCATTACGTCTCTCCCGTAGTATTAGTAGTAATAATAGTAGTAATAGTAGTAGAAGTAGCAATAGTAGTAGTTGTTGTTGTTGTTGTTGTTGTTGTTGTTGTGTGACGAGGTCGCATTCCTGTCTCTGTATCTTTCTTAATAGCAGAAGTTGTAATCGTTTTTGCGTATAATAACTACACACATTATCGCTTTGAGACTTTAATATTTTTTATGTGCTGCACCGACACACAAAATATCATATATTATTATTATTACTAGCAAATATATGCTCCCTCCGGTCGCATATTTTTGCTAGGCAGCCGCGTCAGAAATGACGCTAGTATGTAATTTGGGTAGAGCTTTTTATCACTACAATTAATTTAAATAATATATTGCACATGATAAATAACAGCATTAATAAAAAGAAAAATTAAGTTTGCATTGTTATCGTCTGCTCGATTTTCTTTCCACCCAATCGTTTTGCGCCAAATCCACGTAAGAATTTACAAAATAATAAATAATAATAGTGTTAGTGTTTCAAAGAGAAAAAAAAGTGTACCTAAAATAAAATTAACAATGAAAAATACAGCGAATACGATTCTAAAAACAGTTATTTACTTACCAAGTAAAAGGTGTCCCCCCTCCCCCTAAGTTATCGTCTGCTCGCTTTTCTTTACACTCAATCGTTTTGCGCCAAATCCACGTCAGAATATAATAAGTAATATTTGATGTCTTTCAAAGCGGAAAAAAGGTGTACGTAAATTAAAATCAACAATTAAAAAAAAAATACAGCGAAAACTATTCTAAAATCAGTTATGTAGTTTTCCAGTACAATGTGTTGTTGTTTTTGTTGACAAAAAAAACTAAATTCATTATAATGTGTGTGTGTTTTTTAAAATAGTAATTTTTAAATCAATTATTATTTTAATAAAACAATTTAATTCAATAAATTTGTTATAATTAACAATTTATAAAACTAAATACAGCGAACACTAATTTTCAAATCGGAAAAAAAGGTGTATCTGAAAATTATCAATAAAAAAATCGGTACTCTTTCACTGCAGGACCCGCGATAACTTTCGAAAAAAAGGTTTAGCTAAACTAAATTCTTTATAATGTGTTTGTGTTTATCAATTATTATTTTAATTAAACATTTGGATTCAATAAGTTTGTGTTTTAAAAGCATTACCGAAAAGTATCAGTCTTACCCCCCTCCCCCGCCCCGATAACCTTCAAACCCCGTTCTCTCCTTCGCAAACAAAACTCCCAAGAGACCGTCTTGTCTTTCTGTTTCTGCCACTTATCAAATATATCGACTTCCTGTTCGCTACACCTATTTATCTACGTCCCACAAAGTAGAATGTGACACAAGGTCGGAAGGTGGGAATTTTCACTCTAGAGGAAGAGTGAGGTGAATCTCAAAAAATTGCCTGGGCAGGGCGCCTCAGACAGTAAGCAATAAACTTACTCCTCCCCAAAGAGGGGAGGCAAAGCATGGGAGGGGGTTAACCTCCCATAACTGCACAGGACAGTCAGAACAGATACTACACTTTGATCTTAGCCAAAAGACCAAGGAAGCATCCGACACGTTAGTCCATTTTTATCACATTACCTTTTACGTGGACATTTTATTTTTACGTAACCGACTTATCTATTGTTCAATTCGGCTACACATATATTTAGTTTAGTAGCAATACGTGTGTTATTATGTGACGTCTGACTTTTAATTGTCGTCACAGCGAGTGTAGAGTTAAATATCGTATCTCCAGCAGTAGTAGGAGGAGTTGTTGTTGTTTTGTGTAAAGGTCTTTCTTTTTCTCTCTCTCTTTCTCTCTCTCTCTCTCTCTCTCTCTCTCTCTCTCTCTCTCTCTCTCTCATCAATATGTGCGTATTAGCGTGTCTCTATAATGAGGAGAACCGAAGTTATCGCCAAACGTGTGACTTTGACCTTTTCCGTAGCCTTCACCTTTACATTTGACCTAGATATCCGAAAATTAAATTAGTTCTAAGTATGACCATGGACGATATTTTGACCGCGTGGTGACGATTGGCCAAGTGATATGTATACCAGTCGGCACACAAACAAACATAGTTACAAACTCGACCGAAAACATGACCTCCGTGACGGAGATAAGTATATAGTGATAAGTAGTAATGATATCCAAATAATTTACCCTCTAATACTAATACTAATATAATACAAATAGTGTACCACCTCTGATAGCAGACGATACTACATGCGCATTAGTGGCTGAAAACGGCCTTCTTAGCTCGCATCGTATCTGTGAGGTCATGGAGAATCCCCGGATGTATAGTTTTGTATATGGTGCGACGGAAGGTATTGCTGCAATGTTTGGTCGAATTTCGTGAATGCTTCGCAGATTTTCGAGCTGAAAATGGCTAGGAAATATTATATTCTTGAACAGGTATTTCATACGGTGATCGCTGGTAGCGATTCAGGGAGTGAACTGGAGTTTTTGTAGCTTGAAGATAGTGAAAGTGACCATTATTTGGGGTATGTACAGCGACACAGAGGGAGGCTCATGGTAGGGGGAGAGGGTAAGGAAGAGAAGCTCGCGCTAGATGAACGAGCTAGGGGTTAGGGTTAGGGGACAAAGAGGTCGTTGAGGAGATATGCAATATGCTGTTGATCATTATGTCGGCAGGCTGGCAGAGACTTGATAAAGAAGAAAAGTAATGATGAAAAATGGATGAAAAATAAGATTCACAATTTATTTTTCGCAAAACTGTTTTTGATTTGCAATATAAGACACAACAGCACAAATATACACAATAAAATCAGAAATTGACTAATATGTGCATAATAAAATGACAATTTTCCATGAGGGGATTGTCAACTTCATTATACATTCAAGATGGCCGCCATCACAATATGCAAATTAGTCAAATTTTACAATTTACTTTGATAGTCCTACTTATATGCTACAAATGTCGTGTGCATTGTTTCGGCATACAATGAAAGGTTAAGCTTACAGAATCAGTTAAAAAATTAGTGTAAAAATTCATTTTCTACCGCCACAGATAGAAAAAAATCAGCCTCTTAAAATTCATACTACAATTGTCCACATGGACCCATTGTGTAATAAGTAAAAACGTTGATTTACCATCAGTTTTAAGTGAAAGTATTACTGGGGTTGACGGTCCAATCCTTGCCACAGTTCTTTTCATGGAAATCGCTTCAGACAAGGCATGAAGCCACTAAATGTAAGAAATTGAAAAGAACGAAATATAATTATCGCAAACACAAGAGATACCGATTTAAAAGACCAAGACTACATGTAGGAGGAAAACAATCAGAAAGAAGAGAGCTTAGAAATAAGCCACTGGTATAGGAAGCTGTTTTATAGCGAGGTATCAAAACAGCGAATTGATAAAGACCACTTGACCAACGAGTCGAACGAGCTAGAACAAAAGAAGCAGGAAATAGATCAGACAATTCTGAAGAACACATACTATAATAGTATTTATAGAAAAGACTGAGACTAGCAACATCACGTATGTGAGAGAGAGAGGGTACAGAGAAAGAGAAAGGGTAGAGCCAGCCAAATTACAGAGACGTTTCTGCACCTCATCAAGAACCTCAAATGGGACATTCAGCAGCCCAACTATAACAACAGTATTACATGCATGGGTTGAAAGTAGATTTGTAGGGATAGAAAATAGCCTCATGTGTAAGAAAGTATTTGGAGCGATAGAGAGAACAGACTTTACGAGAAGCAGAAAGAGCAATTGATCTAATGTATAAAGTCGAAGTGAGATTTGATAGGAAAGAAATAGAAATAAGTTTCAGAGTCGATTTCTCTTCAAGAAAAGAGCCATCCATGAGAATCTTAAGAAGAAAATGGGAACGCCTACGATTGAAAGCCACGAGTTTATAAAAAGTACGAATAACATAAAATGGTACTCTTATAAAGAAAGCACCGCGTTTCCGTGACTTCGCGTCGTCAACGTTCAGGCAGGTCTCGGAAGCGCCCGAGAGTTGACGAAACTATTAACCAATCAGGTTGCAGCAGGCATTAGACAATCAGGTTGCAGCAAGCAGACGATAACTTTTGAAAGAAATTAATTTCTACGATCTGCAGCGCGTTAAAAAAATATATAATTTTACGATATGTGACAGGGCGTTGAATCTCACTAAGGACTTATTGAGTTCAGTCAGCAACGGTCACTTCTTGCGAATAACTAACCCTTACCCTTATTCTTACCCTAACCTAAACCCTAACCCTAAACTTAGCCTAACCCCTTAACCCTAAATCCTCACCTAAACAATGTTAAAAAGAAAAAAAGACACCGAACAAAAAATGGAAAAAAATATATAAAATAAATTGGTTAAAAACCGTTGTTTTGTTGTTTGTTATATAAAAAAAATCAGTTTTTGAAACTTTTTGTTGCACAAAAAAAACATTTTATTTAAACACGTTTGCTTAACAATGGTTCCTTTGACAAAAAATATCTAATTAATAACAGTTGTTTAGCTATGGTTTGTTCGTTCTTTATTTCTATATATGTATTTTACTTTTATTTTCGTCGTCTAACCTTTTTTATTTGCAACTTTTCTTGAATTTATCGTCTGGCAGTCTTCGCCTCGACAACTCGCGGCCGCTTCGGAGACCTGCCCGAACGTTGACGACGCGAAGTCACGGAAAAGCGGTTCGTTTTCTATAAGAGTACCAATAAAATTAACCGGTTATGGCCTACGGAATAAGAACGATACTTAAATAAAGTGTTCACATCGAAATTAAGCACATGTTCCCGAATGTGATATGAATATTCACAGGAAATGTGCTCGACTGAGTTACAATCTCTGGTTCCTCCTTGTAAGACTTTCACAGCAAGAACTCGTCTTATTTCTAGAACCAAACACGTGGTGGAAAAAAGTGTTATTATTATATATGCGTCCCTTAATGGGGCGACGTAATGCAGACAATGCATGTAAGGGAGTTAACTCTCTCATCACTTAGGGAGTAAATCACCATAAGATAGCTTTCATTATCACCCCCCTCCAAAAAAAGACGACAACAAAAAAATCATATATATATATATATATATGATGTTTATTTTAATAATAATGGCGAGGTAGCCATAATTACCAAGGACGTAAAGGCCTATAATACTAAAGCGAGAAATAAATTATTTCTTCCTTACTTTAGTAAAGCGGTTAAATATATATATATATGTAACCACCACTCCTTCACTGATGAGGGGAAGAGAGCCCGAAACGACGTCGTCTGTGGGTGAAAAACACTTTAATATTTAAAAAATATATTTATAGTTAAAAGCCCCTTTTAAAGATGTAATAGTTTTCAAAGTAGAACCCTGTTTGAAATTTTAAAGTTTGTTGTCATCTGGCATAAGCTAGTTTAGACCGAACGTTGAACACTGAAAACAGTAATGACACTTCCCCCGCCTTTCGAGTAAATGTATCGTAATTTAAATTACACTCGTTGTCGATTTTTTTAAAACCGCGTGATCCTGAGCGTTTGTCTCGTGATTCTAGCCTGACCGCAAGCAACCGCCACTCTGATGAGGCCAAGAGAGTCCGAAACACTTTAATATTATATATATATATATATATATATATATATATATATATATATATATATATATATATTAATTTTATACGTACATAAAAGTAATCAATGGACACGTTTTTCAGGCTCACAGCCGTCATTAGGATGGCTAACTTAGACAAGGATCGAACCTTCGATATTAATGCCTATAGTCCAGCGCCTTACCATTGGACTACAATTTTTATCACTTCGATATTTAATATATTTTTATGCAATTGTTATTATTGGTGATTGCAACGTTCATTGGTTTTGCTTACTACTACTATTTCGATTGTTTCACTTCCTAATTAATTAAGATGCATTGAATTGCATTAGTAGTCGCCCATAACTTTATGAGACGTATTTTCTGAGATATATATGTGTAGATTGATTGCCATATATATTTTCATTGCTTACTATATATATATATATATATATATATATATATATATATATATATATATATATGTATATATATATATATATATATATATATATATATATATATATATATATATATATATATATTTGTAAGGTTAGTGAGAGAGAGAACACCAGCAGACTGATCGATTATTAAGATGAAGAGAGTCCGGTACCGATCTTCTGTAATACATACGCACGCACACACACACACACACACACACACACACACATATATATATATATATATATATATATATATATATATATGAATTTAATAAATATATATGTAAAAAATAACGTTTCTTGTTTGTTTGTTTTTCAAAATTCTATAATACAATTCAAAAAAAGTTTTCCTAAGGATGCGTAACCGCGCTTTATACACCACATTTTACTTTCTTCGAATCAGTCAACAAGACTAGACGATAAATAATCTTTCGATATCACGAGGGGGTTTACTTGCGATCTTTAACACTAAAGCAAGATGAAGAACAAAAAGGAAGGAAATTATTCTTTGACAAGGCTGTGGTATCAGCGAAAGTCTCAGACATATTTCGGAAATAAATTATTTAATTTATTTAATAAATATATATATATGTATATATATATATATATATATATATATATATATATATATATATATATATGTATATATATATATATATATATATATATATATATATATATATAAACCTTCCTGTGTTTTTAAAAATTCTATAATACAATGTGTTTGTGTGTGTGTGTGTGTGTGTGTGTGTGCGCGCGCGTGCGTATGTATTACAGAAGTAATGACTATTGGTGATGTATGAAACATAAAAACGATGTTGTGTTTTGTAATTATTATATTTTATTATCTTTCGAGCAGTCCGTCGCTCTTTGTCAAAAAAATGAAGGCAATTGAAATCGTTGAAAAAACTTTAATTTTCAACTGTGTGCAACGTTCATTCTTTGTGTAACGTGCAAGTAAGTTCACGCGAAATCTCTCTGACGATTGGTACTGATATCCGTTGTGCTTTTAAAAAAATGAAAGTGTGTGCGTCCGTACCTTCATGCATTACCATCGAGAGCAACTGATTTTCATATATATATATATATATATATATATATATATATATATATATATATATATATATATATATATATATATATATATGTATAGTTTAAATAACACTAAGCAATTGAATTTAACGGAATAGATGAGAAACGAAATAAACATAAAAATATAGAATGAAGGGTATGAATGGAAATATTATTGAATTAATATACTATATATAAGTAATAATAATAATAATAATAATAATAATAATAATAATAATAATAATAATAATAATAATAAAAGGAAAAGTGAGACCATACAACGGTCGGCAATGATAAAAACAGATAAAATCTTAAGGAAAATCTTTGAATGCGGAAACATTTCCACCTAAGCTACTTAGACTAACCAATCACATGCAAGGTGCAAAGAAAACAAAATCACATAAAGAGCACCACAAGAACTCAAGGAACAGAAACTGCAAGAAAGTGCATAAATTACCCCCCCCCCCCCCAAAAAAAAAGGTGATGGTACCAGCCCCGTTTGATAGCACACAAAACAGTCGTGAAGGATCAAGGAAGATGGAAAGACTGAGGAGTGATAGCACTAACCAGACATCCGCTGGGAGATTGGGGAGGATTATTGGCATCCAAATCCCAGAGAAAGACACTAGGCGTTGCCAACGAGAAATCGATGATAAGCGTCTGTTGTGATAACGCAAATTTGTAGCAGTTATCGAAAGAGCTGGAGAGCACTGAAAATCTGGGGAGACTTGTTGTCACTCAGACTCACGGAACACACCTGGTGATTATCAGTAAGCAATCACTGATGACGGCCTGTGTGTGAACTCTTAGTGAGTAAACATAAATATAAGATTTAACGGAGATCCCTTAAAGTGAGTATATATGCAAAAAAGAAATTATGTAATATAAATTATATAGATTGAATTATATAAATAGAAAAACAAATATATTAAAGTAATAGATGTATAAATAAATATATATAGATAGATTAATTAATATATTATCTATGAATAGTAATAACAATACTACCACTACTACTACTACTACTAATAATAATAATAATTATTATTATTATTATTATTATTATACTAATAATAGTAAGAATGTCATGTAAAAATAAATATAAATAAATAGATAGATATATCAATAAAAATATATAAATAGATAAATCAATAGAAATGTAACTGATATTCCTAAAACTAAATACACACTTTAAAAATAAATTATAATTATATAAATAAAAAGATAGATATAATAATAAAAGAAAATAATGAAAATAAAAGTCATATACATATATATATATATATATATATATATATATATATATATATATATATATATATATATATATATATATATATATATATATAATGGCATGAAAGAGACAATATTTATTAATCATTATGAATTAAGAATTAAAAAGATGAAAGGGCAGCTAACCGGTTTCGTACCTCGCTCAACAGAGCCAAATATCGAGGTATCGTGTAAAAAATATAATAAAGATGCTATGAGAATTATAGCGAGGGAAAGGGATAAAAAAGGAGTAAAAAAAACGAAAAAATAAAGTTCAATCAAATAGTAACAACATTAAGCCCGATGAGATTTTCTCTTTGCTTGCAAAGAGAAGGTCTCAAGGACTTAATATTGATTGTTTCTAGGATCTTGAGATGATAGAGAGAGTGCAACTTACTAAGAATGGAGAATAAATCGACACTGAAATTAGAGGCACAGGTGCGGTTATTTATAAGATGTTAGGCTATCGACGAACCATAAGTATTATGTAAAACGTCCGTTGGTGAATAATTTGCATTTCGAATTTTTGTGGGAACGTGTTGTTTGACCCGGATGTCTAATCTTTGTGACTTCATGCCAACGTAGTGCATACTGCAACTACCTTTAAATAAATAAATAATAGAATTATTGTGATGTGGGGGAAGGACATTTTTTCCAATAGAAGTCAAGATTGGTCGAGAGGAAAAAACAACTCGTGTATTCGCAGCAAAATAACATTGTTATACTGGCAAAGATATTTGTTTGGCGAATCTATCGCTAATGTTACCAAGCCAATGTAGGCGAAGGTAAATAGGGCATCTGTCTACAGAAGCTGATTTGCTTTTGTACAAATTTGATATTTTGGTTTTAATGGTAGATTGTACAATGTCTAAAGGATAGCCATTGTTGCAGAGGGTCTCAGTGATAAATTTAATTTCTTCATCCAGCTTGGTCTTCGAACAAATCATTAAGGCCCTATGGGTAAGGGTCTTAATAAGATTGAACTTTTGTTTTGTGGGACAAAATGAGTCCGAACGAGTGTAAAGACCAGTAAAGGTAGGTTTCCGATATACTGACGTCAAGAAACCAGAGGAAGCTTTATTAAGCAATACATCAAGAAATGGGAGTGAAGAATTCGCTTCCTTATCAATTGTGAATTTAAGAGCTGGATGAATATAGTAAGGGACGTAAAAAAATGTCCGCTTCCGTTTCATTGTTGAACAGACAAAAGGTGTCGTCAACATAACGAAAGTAAATATCTGGTCTATTTGGACCAGATAGGAGACCTTCTTCATGGAAACCAACAAAAATATTGGCCCATAGAGACACCATCAATCTGTCTGTACATAATGTCGTCAAAACTGAATTCTACCGATATCGTAGCAAATTTCATCAACTCCACGGAAACATTTTCAGGAACATATATATATATATATATATATATATATATATATATATATATATATATATATATATATATATATATATAAAAGTGAATAAAAAGATGTCCTTTCCGTCTTGACGGATTGATATATGCTGTGATCGCTAAGTAATGTAGACTAGCAGTTAATGTATGATTTGAAAATATTTAGTAGGTTTATCTAAGTATCCGTATAATGTTGTATTACTTGTCTCCCCATGAGAGCTAGACACAAGATCAGTATAAATATATTGGTGGAAAATTAAGGCGATTGAATAGGAAGGAACTGACGAGAAGGTAGGATAGAAAGTAAAGATAAGTAAATGTAAATGAAATAATAATAATAATAATAATAATAATAATAATAATAATAATATAATATATATGAGTGATAAGAAAAATCTATTAATAGTGGAGATTATGTATCTGTCTGAAGCAGAAACTGTATTATTAGTTTTGATCGTTCTCTTTTTAAACCTACTTATCAGCTTCTATATATACCCATTCCAAAACTTCCCCAAACATCAGGCGTCTTTCAAATTTACATAATTAATTTGTTTCAAAGCTTCTACTAAATTAATATTTGCAAATATACACTCATGATTGTTTTTTCAGATTTCCAGATGTATTTTAAATATTTTCCTCTAAAATAATAATCTTAATAAAAATTATAAATAGAATTACTCAAAGACATTTTTTAATCTATATAATTGAATTACGTAATTAAATTAGATTGTAATAGAATATGATGGAACAGCCGGCGTCCATTCCAACATTTGGTTATCCGCCCTCTGATTATTAAGTGTAACGTTATATTTCGAACGCACATGAAGTTCTATTTCAAGAAAGAGAGAGAAAGAGAGAGTAAAAGAGAAAAAGAGAAAGAGAAAAAGAGAGAGATAAAAAAGAGAGAAAGAGAGAGAAGAGAGAGAGAGAAAGAGAGAGATTAACACAAGACAGGAGCGCGTTATTTTATTCATAACATGTAAACAACGCATTCTCTGGGAGTTATCGTACGAGTCGCTCAAAAATGATATATTTACTTTGATTGTTTTATTAAAACGTTTTCAGTTTGTTTGTTTAGTTTTTGTTTATCTTATTAAAAATTATGTTTTAAATGTATTGAATCCAGTGGTTTAATTTAATAAATAATTGATTTAAAAAATTACTATTTTTTGTAAAAAAAACATTTTACTGAGCAATTAAATAACTGAATTTAGAATCGTGTTCACTGTATTTTATTTTTTTAATTGTTGATTTTATTTTAGGTACACCTTTTTTTCGATTTGAAAAACTTTAAATATTAGTATTTTTTTACGACCTTAAGTGAGTTTAGAATTTTTTTGTTTTACGCCGTAACGGGTAAATTTTGTTTGAAACTATGTTTTTATTATTCCGTGTTTTATTTATTAAAACAAAGGATGGGGCGATTTTCTTTCTTTTTTTTGTAAAAAAAAAACACATTTTACTGAGCAATTAAATAAAACAACTAGCAAAAATATGCGACCGGAGGGAGCATATACTTGCTAGTATAAATAATAGAATCATATAGTAAGAATAGATAGGTGGATATATGAATAAATACATAAATAAAAAAATAAATAAATTAATAAATAGAGATAAAAGGAACCATAAATTGAATATATGTAAAAATAGATATAGCAAGTTATGGTGAATAAAAATACAGAGTTTTAGGTGAGTATGCTATAATATTATATTGATTGTTTGTGGGACTGTATATGTAGGTTAGTTATAGTCATGGGGGTATCATTTAATCTTATTTAATAGATATCATTGGCGTTTGTGGAAATATTTATATAGGTTTAGGAGACTACGGTCCGTATATATATATATATATATATATATATATATATATATATATATATATATATATATATATATATATATATATATATATATATATATATATATATGAAGTTAATCCAACAAAAGATATAAGAGGCAACTAATATCTTTTAATTAGTGAAACATCCGGATAAAGACTGAAGCTCAATATACTCGATAGAGCATTAATACATAATATAAAATGAAATAATAAAATAAGGTGCTAATCAAATGTTATTAGAGTTCAAAGTTCAGGCAAAGTATCTCAACGTCCTTAACTGATGAGTTTTCAAAGATAATTCTTCTCCTCAGAAGACCATTACCGCAGTGACGTTACTGCAGGTGAAAAAATTATACTTTGAAAATATATAAAAAATATATACAAAAAAACAATTTTTCAGTTCTTTCAATTTTTTCGCCTTTGGACTGTTATTCAATACCTGGATCAATCTTCAATCAACCTCTTGGATACCCTTCCTGAATATGTTTTGATTTGTATGACTTGGATGGATTTTATAACTTTAACAAATAAGTATGTTTTTGGCTTGATATATTTGATGTGTTATGTACTTTTATGTATTTTTGTATATATTTTTATATATTTTCAAAGTGTAATTTTTCACCTGCAGTAACGTCACTGCGGTAATGGTCCTCTGAGGAGAAGAATTATCTTTGAAAACTCATGAGTTAAGGACGTTGAGATACTTTGCCTGAACTTTGAACTCTAATAAAATTTGATTCGCACCTTATTTTATTATTTCATTTCATATTATGCTATATATATATATATATATATATATATATATATATATATATATATATATAGAGAGAGAGAGAGAGAGAGAGAGAGAGAGAGAGAGAGAGAGAGAGAGAGAGTAGAAAGTGGACCTTGGGTTTACTTCCGGCAGCCTCGTAATTCTTTCTTCCACTTTATTTTGTACTTTAGTCTTCACATTCCATGAGCGATGTTTCTGACAAAAGGGGAAGAATTGCTGTTTTCTGGGTCAGAATCTATAAATCTAACATTGATCGTTGGCTATTTTTTTTTTATCTTTAAGTGGTATTTTCTAGCTCCTTACATCAAGTAACTTCGTGTTTTGTCTGGAGCGATTTCCAGAGAATTATTTGTCTATACTACGTAATATATCCCCACCCGGGCAACGTCGGTTAAATACAGCCAGCTGGTTGAAATATTTCAATTCAGTAGACAACAATGATCATAAATCAGTTAGAATATGTTTGATCCGTGAAGAGTAAATTTTCAAACTCGAATCTGTTTGAAAAGAAAAAATTAAGATCATCGTCTGCAGAAAATGAATTTCACAACAAATAGTAACATTTTTACTTGTGTTTTCTGTTGTAGAAAATGTATGTTGTTTTTGTTGTTAATTATGTGTTCCTGTTTTTCTCTATATATCTGTCTCTCTCCTTCTCTATCTCTTTCTCCTCCTCTCTCTCAACCTTTCTCTCTCTTTCTCTCTCTTTATCTCAATAACAATACAGAAAATGCCCGTTGTTGTTATTAATTAGGTGTTCATGTTCTCTCCCTCTTCCTCTTTCTCTTCCTTTATTTCTCTCTCTCGCTATCTCTTCCTAGCTCTCTCTTTCTCTTTCTCTTTCTCTTCATCTCTCTCTTTCTTTCTCTATTTCTCTTTCTTTCTTTTTTTCTTCCTCCATCTTATTCACTCTTCTCCCTCTCTCTCTCTCTCTCTCTCTCTCTCCCTCTCTCTCTCTCTCTCTTTCTATTTCTCCCTCAATTACAATACAACAAAATCACGTTGTTGTAGGATCTGCCTATGTTGTCCCTCTCTCTATTTCTCTCCCTTTGTATCTCTCTTGCTCCCTCTCTCTCTCTCTCTCTCTTTTCTCTCTCTCTCTTTCTCTTTTACTCTCTCTTTTTCTCTCTCTTTTTCTCTCTCTTGTTCTCTCCCTATCTTCCCCTCTATCTCTTTTTTATTGCTCTTTCTCTCTATTTTTCTCTCTCTCTCTATTTTCATCTCTATCTTTCTCTTTCTTCTTCAACAACAGATATAATAACCTTTTATTTGTATTTTTTTCAGTCCTCCACTGCAACGGAACGTTCGATTCGCTTCTCTGTTGGCCAGCTACGCTAGCCGGAGAAACAGTCCGGCAGAATTGCCCAGACCTTCGGGGACTTGACCCAACACGTAAGTACGAACTTATCTATATTAATAACTAGTATATATATATATATATATATATATATAGTATTACAAATAAATATATATATGTATATATATATATATATATATATATATATATATATATATATATATATATATAATTTAAATATATATATATATTTAAATATTTATATATATTCATGTTTCATCGGTTGTTTTTAACTTGTGAAATATTTCATTTTGGCCTCCAGATAATGTCGGTCATCAGGAGAGAATACGAACTGCTTCAGGGCTTTCCTCTCGACGTCTATTTCGCGTATCGCCCCCCCCTCACTGATGTGAGACCCCATTATCATACAGCAACAAAGACAATATACTCATCGACGTCGTTTCAGATGAAGATATACTAGCTGTCCCTATACGACGTTGCCCAGTACACTTTTTATTTCATTTTTATTTCGCATTTGGTACTGGTACAGCTTTCGAACCAGACAAAACCGACTTTTCGTTCGGCATCTTCCGGTCGTTTACGTAAACAGTTGGACGATGCCTAAGCGCTTTGCCAATTAGAAGGCTCGAGCAACAGACGACAACTCCGTGTTTTCAGAGAATATGACCACGTAAAGAAAGATGGTTTCGTGGTGATAGTACTCAACAGAAACGCAGAAACCTTCTCCTCACGTCTGCGCTAACTTCAAGAGAAAATTTGCAAAACTTTCGAAAATAATTTTTAAAAATTCTTGAACAGGACAAAAACCGAACTGTTTTTTTTTAACCCATGTCTAACCTTAAACTAACCATAAACTAACGCTAAGCTAACCTTAAACTAGTCGGGTTTTGTTCGGTTCAAAAGCTGTATTAGTACAAAATAAATAAGATCGAAAAAAAGTCGCTAAAAATCGTTGTTTTATTACTTATGTTCTTTACAATTTAACAGTTTATTCATAAAACACAATTTATCGAGAAAAAAAAAATAATTTTTAACTTTCCCGTGAAAAAAAAATTATTTTGTTGATTTTTGGTGTAAAAAAAAACAAACAATTGTCATAAAAATGAACATACGGTGAGTGTTTTTCTTTTATTATTTTTTTCTGTTGACAATCCGCCTCGTTTTGACGCCGGTTCTTTTTGATTCGGCCTCTTACGGTTGTTTACGTATTCCTGTGTCGGCAAAAGTAAGTTTTGTCTTGTTGAAAAGCTGTACGAGTACAATTTTACTGCCAGTCTCTTTAATAAAATACATTATCGAATTATCTTTACGAATTACCTATGGATATTAATGCTACACCCGTAAAAAGGTAAAACTTTTATTCTAATTAAATAGATGTTCAAAGTAAATTATTGCTTCAAAGTTATTCTTAAGGCATTCGTTATTTTGTTTTGTATTTTTCCCGAAGTTGTCGGCTATATCTCTGTTTTTCTCCCCCCTCCCCTTCCTTTCCCCTTTCTCCCCCCTCTTATAGAGCCTTATTCAATAAGCAGGAAAAGCAAGCATATATTGTTTTAAAATAACGACTCTTGATTGGATAATATTTTAATATAAACATCTTCAGTCAGCCAATCAGAAGTGCAAGAAATATACGTCTCCGCTATATTTTTAAAAATAGACGTTACAGTACTTCGCATTTTATTACTCATCTCGTCTTTTTACCAATCTTTTTGGTAAATAGGATTTTAAAGTTAAATTAAATTATTATTGTATCGTTTGATCATTAAATTATGATTTAAACCAAACTGTTCTAGAATTAAAACTAATTATTGTTAAGATTTTAATGTTTGATAATCTCTATTTATAAAATTACTGGCTTCCAAAACGTTTCAATCTTTTAATACATGAGGATTTGTTAAGAATTTTAAAGCCAAAGATGACTTCCTATTCAACAGGTTAAATCATTCAAATTGGTCAGCCATGACCAAGTAGAAGTTTAAAGTAATTTTTAATTGTATATTAGTATTGCCCATACTGGGGACCAGTGGCGCAACAGATAAAAGTCCTACGTTATAATCAGTTTTAAGTGATAGTCTTCTGCAGGTTGAAGGTTCAATACTCGGTAGAGGCGATACAAAGAATTACGAACTTTTTAATGGCTGATGGAACGAGAAGAAACCACCCTCGTATAATAAATAAAGGATTCCGTTCGAAATTCTGTACAGATTTTTGAGTTCGACATCAACATTTCCGAGTTCGAAGAGAAACACCTGAAGAAGATCGAGGGTTACATCGGCCGAAACGTTGTGAGAATATTATCCCAGATGAGAACAGTAGTCCAAATAATCAAAATAGTACAAATTATCAATGGTATCCGATTTTTTTATGAACTCCTCATATTAGGACTCCTTTCTAAGTTACGACATGAGGAGTTCGACATTATTAATTTTTCTCTTTTCTGTTATAGTTTTCGTTTTTTGTAGTCTTTTCCTGGTCTTGCCGAATTCTAGAACCAAAATTCGTCTAGTCTGATGTAATATCCAGCTAAGTGATGTTACTTTATTTTTTTAACTTAGTTCATCCCAAACAAGGCAAGTTGGCACTGTAGATGTAAGGGGCTACTGAGTATTAGTGTGAAAAGTTAGAGGGTCAGCCTAAATTAGGAGCTGTGCAGCGAGATGTTTGTTCACATTAGTTTTACATTTCTGCATGTCGGTATACTCTGGGAAACAGTGAACAGGAAAAGAGTTCCAAGGGTCGGCAGCTCGATAAAAGGAACTATTGAAGTAGAAGGCTCTTCGGCATCTGGGGACCTCCACAGTGAATGGATGGGACTTAGCTTATTTTCGGGTTGGTCAAGTGTATTTACGTCGATGGGACACCAGAGCAGCAATTTCATCGGAGCACATTCCATTAAAGTACTTGTAAAACAAGCACACAGATGCAACATTGCGGCGATGGGGCTGGAGCTGGAGCTGGAGCTGGAGCTGGAGCTTGGTAGATAATGAGGGACCTTTTAGATTAGAGACTCTTTTTGGACCCTGTCGAAGAGGGAGAGACTAGTGGATGGTTCACCAGCCCAGATATGACAACAATACTCCATGTATGGGCGGATGGTGGCTTTGTAGAGATATAGGACATTGTCAGGTGTAAGAAGTTTTCTAGCTCGGAAAAGGGAGGCCACTTTCTACGCAGCAGCCTTGGCAATGTCTTCTATGTATTTGTTCTAACTATTATTAAAATAACGTTCGTTCGGAGTGGGTTCAGATACTTGCGACGCGGATGGTCCGTGGACTTCCAATAAAATTCTATAAACAACGATTAGAGGTCATCAACCTGTATTCGCTGGAGCTTAGACGGCTGCGTGAAAAGCTCATCCTTGCCTTTTACATAATGCGCGGCATCTACAATGTGACTTGTGGCCTCTTCTTCACACCAACCCCACAGAGAGGGCTTCGTGTACACTCAGAGAAGCTGTACCTGAGACGATTTCGGCTAAATCGTCGGAAGGTCCCAGCAGAAGATATACCATGGTCGTTTTTGTCTAATTGGAGTAGGGGCAGCATTCTATATCTGTGTTTATGCAGAAGTGGTAATGGTGTCTATTATATCCAGGAATGAAGTCGCCTTGGACAAAACATTCGGACGTTGTTTAAATGTACACATATTCTAACTCTCCATTTACATGGCTTGTTGCACTTTGCTATTTTTGCCAATAAATTGTATTTGATTTGATTCCCGCTTGTCGCTTTTCTTATATTTTACTCCAGAAGTGTTTTTTTCTTTTTGTCGGGTCCAGTTTTGACTCTGAGAGGTAGTACCTCATGGTTAAATAGAATATATCGGGTTACGGACTATCCGACGAGTAACCAGGTATGCACGGAACACATGGTCCTGGATTATTCTAAACTAATCCCTCAATTTTAAAAGAAACTTAGTCCTGACCCTGTTTTTTTGTATTAGAATTCCTACAAAAATGTCACTTTCCAATATTAATTTTGCCACCGGCCACCCTTAAATTGTTGCTTTATATCTTGGAAGACACCACTCATTCCGATTTTCCTCCTCGATCTATTTATTTTTTATATCCCACTTATATACTACTCCTATTTAGGACTGACCTGTTGTTTTCGGTTGATCCGGAAAACAGTGGACGGTCTAACACTTAGCCAGGGGTTATGAAAGCCTTACTAGCCTGCTCTTATTGGGCATTTTGTTTAGATTTTTTTTTTCTTTTCTTTTAGGGGTTTTATTAATTTTCCCACAACGTATCATAATCTATGTATTTTTGTTGTTTTTTGTGTCAATAAAATTTATTTAAAACCATTTGGGGATCATTTAAATAAGATTATGCCATAAGGTGAATGCGGTATTTTGGTGAGAGTGTCTAGCGTAGAGTAAGGGAAAAATGCATTTGCCAAAATCGCATAACCACCAAAAACGATTCGGGATACATGCTTAAGGCAAAAGCTGAATTTGTGATCATTGTTTTTTTTAACACTTTTGTTATGAATGTAGGTTTTTTTGTTTAAATAAAATCGTTAGCAGACTATTCGTTGGAAAATTATATGCTAACAAAAACAGATCTAGGTACTTTTATAGAGAACGACGCACGTTTCCGTGACTTTGCGTCGTCAATGTTCGGGCAGGTTACCGAAGCGCCCGAGAGTTGCCGAGGCGAAGACTGTCAGATGATAAATTCACGAAAACTTGCAATTAACAAAGGTTAGACAAAGAAAAGAAGCAAAATACATATATAAAAATAAAAGAACGAACAAACTATAGTTAACCAACGGATATTAATTAGATGTTTATATTATTTTTGTCGAAGGAACCATCTTTGTTTTTTTTTGTGCGACGGAAATTTTTTTTAAATGTCTTTTTATATAATAAACAACGAAAGAACTGTTTTCAAGGAGGTTCTCTTTTTTGGGGGGGCGGGGGGCATTTTTTTGCACTGTGTTTTTTCTTTTTTTACATTTTCTAATTAAACAACTTTTTAAGTAATTTTCTTTCACTGTTTTTTTTTTACATTTTCTGGGTTTTTTTGTTTTTGTTTAACGTAGTTCACCCCAAACAAGGCAGGCCGCAACTGTAGACTTAAGGGGCTACTGAGAAGAAAGAAAAGGGGAGAAGGTTGGGGGTGTCCACCTAAACTGGGATCTGCGCAGCGAGATGTCTGTTTACATTAATTTTAAATTTCTGCATGTCAGTACTGACAGGGAAACAGGGGGCAGGGAGGGAGTTCCAGAGGCCAGCAGCACGAGGAAAGAAGCTATTTGAGTAGAAAGCTCTCCGGCATCTGGGGACCTCAACAGTGAATGGATGGGATTTAGTTGATTGTCGAGTTGGTCTAGTGAATTTACGTCGAGGGGGCACTAGAGTAGCCAATTCATCAGAGCATAAATAGGTTTTAGGCTTAGGCTTAGTTTTTAGTTTCATTTGAAAATTTCCAAATAGTAATCCTGTTATTTTGTACAGGTTCATAGATCGTAGAAATTAATTTTTTCCATAAGTTTTCGTCTGTCTGAGCAACCTGATTGGCTAATAGTTTCGGTAACTTTCAGTCGCTTCTGGAACCTGCCCGAACGTTGACAACGCGAAGTCACGAAACGCGGGTCGTTCTCCATAAAAGTACCCAAATCTATCTATAAACCAATCGCACACAAAACATGGGTACGATTTTTGTACTAATTAATCGCCGCTAATCAACGCCCAAAGGCCACCTACGAATAAGGGTTGATGAGTGTTGTGGCCTTGCAGGCCGGTAATAATGAAGACAAACACAGTGGTTTAATTTACAAAAGTGACTTAACAGAACTATGTTGCAAGAGTACGCGTCATGCGCTTCCGTCATAACTGCTACACTTCACTGCCCCTGACGCTTAGAAGTTACTGTATTTATTGTGTCTGGGCAAGTCCATTGAATCCTGAAATAGGTAGATCAGCTTATCCCATAACAATGAGTGTTTCAGGTAAATAGTGGAGTGTTAGAGACGATGGTTAAAACTAGGCTAAATGTTATTATTTCAGAGCACGGCTCAACAAGAATTTGTTTATATTTGACTTTAAAACGACCATGTTGTAGTCAGTTGGAAACCAGTCAGTGGTATTGTGTTTAGCAAACGGGTACTTTTGGGGAAATAAACTTTCAGTTTTAGTTAGTCAGAAGAAAAGAAAAATTATTTACAGTAGTTGTAGCCTGAAAAGTTTTTTGCTGTGAATTTTCACAGAACCAGAGATTAGAGCTCATTCGTGCACCTACTATAAACATAGCGGTAGAGTAGAGAAAGACTAGCAATGTATCTTCTGTGAGAAAGAGGTTGTAGAGAAGAGATGAGGACATCCCCATTAGATTTTGAAATCGGTTTTGTACTGTGTCAAGGCAGGAAAGGTTGTTTTGAGTGGGACCTCCCCAGATACGACAACAGTTTTCTAGCTTATGGCATGTTTAACTCTTATACAGGTAAAGGATTGTGTCATGGTGAGATACTTTCTGGAGTGATAAAATGATCCAACCATTTTCTAGCCAGCTTAGCAACGGATTTGATGTGAGTCTTCCACTTCAGGGCTTGGGGGAAAGTC
>OY744519.1:158791528-158801528 GCA_963556195.1 Sepiola atlantica
TAATTCTAGGACACTGATCCTATTAAAAATTAATTGCGTAATATGACTTAACATTTTATGTGGAGCAATTATTTTCTCTATTAAATGTTTGCATTTAATTTATTTTAAAAGTTTGTTGATGAAGATTATTAAAAAAGAAATACTATGCCATGTTACTCACCGGGTTGCGGAGAATATATATTCCAAAATTCATAATGATCTGTTCATATTTTTTTATATATGCACTCCCTAAATTTACAAAAAAGATAATGTACCCATATTACTCACCGTGGTGCCGAGAATATATAAAATTCGTAATGATCTGTTCATTATATATACACATATATTATAAAGTGGAGAACTAAAACTGAACTTTTAGGAAAGTATACAGTATACAGCTCAATATACCGGATAGAGCAAATAGATAGGTAGATGGTGGCTTCTGGAATTTAACTTTGAAACCTCTCAATTTTTCCTCCGTGCCTTCTAACGACCTACCTACAAATCACTTTCTCCGCTGGACTTTTTGACACCGGATTTTTTTTGCAATCGGACACTTGCTTGCATTCGGTCAGCTTTTTGCCTTGTTTTTTCCCCCACAATCTTTATTTTACTTTTTAAAATTTTAAATCTTGGCCTTTGCCAACTTATCTATCCCAGCAATTTCCTCTGGTGATAAGATTTTGATCTTTGAAAAGCCTGGCTTCAGGTAAAAATTAATTGAATAAATTGCTTTTTTGCGGAATATACCTTGCAATTAGCAACTGAATTGAAAAAAGATCTGCCTCCGTCGCTTTTCTAATTCCTTTTCAACCTTCTACCTATATATATATATATATATATATATATATATATATTACTTATATATTACTTATATTCCCCCCAAAAAAGGCTCATTGACACTGAGACGTAAAGGGCTACAGTGAATTAAGGGGCATATTTATGGGGGCATCGTAAGTGATGAGTTGTACAGCGAGATGTTTATTTACATTACATTTAAATTTCTGCATGTTAGTACAGTCAGAGAAACAGGGAGGGAATTCCAAAGACAAGCAGTTTAAGGAAAAAAGCTATTAGAGTAGAAAGCTTGCCGGCATCTGGGGACCTCTACAGTGAAGTGGTGGGATTTTGCTAATTGTCGGGTTCGTCGGGGGTATTAATGTTGAGGGTACAAGTTCGTAGGTGTATATTCCATTGAAGTAATTGTAGAACAAGCACAGAGACGCAAAATTATGGCGATGGGACAGGGGATGATAGAGCTTGGTAGATAGTGAGAGACTTATTAGATTAGAGACTCTTTCTTGAAGACAATCTTCACTTTTCTAAACGAATCTGGTAAAGCTTTCGTTTTTAGTGATTTATTCATATGTTTAATTTATTTTTTATTTTGTCTTTTTTCACAAATCCTGTCTCCACGGCATTTCATATTATGATACATCGTGTATTTTATCCTAATATATAGTTATGTTTGTTGCTGTTATTTTCGGTGATAATTGCAGCTTATGAAGCTATCTTACGATGATTAACTTCGTAAGTGATATTAATATATATACATATATATATATATATATATATATATATATATATATATATATATATATATATATATATATATATATGAGAGAGAGAGAGAGAGAGAGAGAGAGAGAGAGCGTTATCTCCCTTACATACATTATGTCGTCCAATTTAGGGATGGATATATTTATTTATAGATAAATAGGGTTAATCAATCACTTAGGAAGTGATTCACCGTATATATATATATATATATATATATATATATATATATATATATATATATATATATATATATATATATATAATTTTCTAAACATTATAAAATAATTATTTATGCTAATTCCTTATGCGATAAAAGTAGGGGCAGGGGATGATGGAGCTTGGTAGATAGTGAGAGACTTATTAGATTAGAGACACTTTCTTAAAGACAATATATATATATACTAACGGAACCCGTCGCCCGGCGTTGCACAGGAGAAAGTACTACCTATTGCATGACGTCGAATAAAAAAGAAACGGCCTTTTGTTTTTCTCAACCGGTGTTTTGTGAAAATTAAACTGTGTTTATTACTTCCCGGTGTCGATGAGTGTAGTCACAGTACACAATTGCTACCACCTATATGGAGTTGGTTTTTCGGAGAGACGTTGATGGTGAACCAAATGTAATATTTAGTGTTAGGTAGATGAAAATAATAACAAACTTACTAAAACACGCTCGAGTGAATAAGTGTAGTATAGTGGTGAGTTTAGTAGCCTGTGATGCATGTGATTATTTTCCTATACTCCGAGAAGGTACAGGGGAAAAATCGTCTCTACTTTATATATTAGAAGAAGATATATATATATATATATATGTATATATATATATATATATATATATATATATATATATATATATATATATATATATAACATTTTCTAAACATTATAAAATAATTATTTATGCTAATTCCTAATGCGATAAAAGTATTTTCAATATTAGGGAGAGAGCATTATTATAGAAGAGAAAATGATTTATAAAAAATTAAATGTAAAGTTACATTCTTTACATGGATATTATATTCAAACAGTACAACAACGATAGACATTAACTAATAAATAAATAAATAAACACATAAATAAATTGCTGGTAATTAATCTTAATTTAACATATTTAATATACCAATGTATATATATTAGTTTATATTTCAAATTATCTGTTCCATGTTATTATGTAGTGATTCTAGCGTATCTGTACTTAGCAATAGATTTCCACTTTTTTAGTCTAGTATATTCAAACAGTACTTGAATAATCAGACAGTACAACACATATAAACATTAACTGATAAATAGATAATAAATAATTGTTTTTAATTAATCTTAATTTAACTTCATGTTTTAATTAATTCCAGATTAGCTACTTAACAAATCTTATTTTATATCTTTCAATTGTTATCTCCACACTCCACCTATTTCTAAATTTCCCCGCTTTTTATATTTATTCAACTTCAATACGTCGACTACCTTAACTTTAAATCTGCATCGTTTGTTTTTTTATTTAATTTTGTAAAGTTTCAATGTTTGTAACGTTTAACACGTGCTGATTCTTTCTTTGGTTCTTTTGTTTTTTTCTTTCTTGATTTCTTTATTCTGAACAGAATTGGATAATGTATAAAATATTGCCTAGGAAGACGTTTGGGGGCATAATGCATTTAGATATATTGATCTTCAAGTATATTGAATATTAACAGGGTTTACCTATTTTTCTGGAATCCAATATTCTTTAAATTATAAACAAGCAGGTGACAACAGTGTAAAATATTTCTATTAGAAGTACTATCTCTGTATTCCACGGGCGTCCCCTTCACCCCCTTCAATGTATATTTTAGTTATCGGTTAAGAGTCGGTGGGGATTGAAACATAAACCTCACGGTCTTCGTTCCGTACCGCTAACCATTAAGACGAATAATAGGGCAGGTGAATGCGTGTCTTTTTGTTTTTTTTGGCACGTCGCGCATGCGCAAAACGTACAGGTGACAAAAAACGAAGCAATTTGCCCCTCCCTCGCGGCAGATTTCATGTCGGTTCTACATGAAGAGATAAATGTGTTTTTTTCAATTTTTGTATATTGTACGTCCGAAAGATGGACGATTTCGAAAATGTAAACTTTGTGAGTGGCTGTCGCGTATTTTTCAAGTTTTAGCTGGACATACAAACATACATACACACATAAACACAGACACTTCCCCTTTATATCATAATATAATATTCCAGTCAATGATACTTTGACACCTCAAAATATATCTGGAGTATTACAAAGACTTTCTGTTCCTTCATTCATGAATTTCTTTTTCTTTCAGAACTCATAAACGATTGAACAATTTATCTGTATTTTTTTTCAAATTATTAATATTAACAATAATCGATTGTTTTTCCTTTTGATGAAATGAATTATTTCTTTCAAAGCCTATGGTTTAAGCGACATTTTATAAACTATTCTTTGTTTTACTATTTGAATATAATTAAACCTTTAACTTTATATTAGTTTTATTAACATTTTCTCTTATAAGCCCTATGACCGTCTGAGATTGTTATTTTCCTGCGTTGATAAGAGCCATGAGCTCGAAACGACGTCGTACGTAGGTAAAATACTTAAAATAATTTAATATTATATATAGACAGATATATATATATATATATTTTTATATATATATATATATATATATATATATATATATATATATATAAATATTTGTTTATCTACATGCGTATAGGTTTCATCCTTTCGGGAATCATCAGTGTAGATATAATTATAAATACCGGTCTTAGGATTCGAAACTCAGAATCACGAGTCATTTCATAACCTAAACGCCGACGCTTTAACCCACTCGGCCATTATGAACAATCTGATAAATCAGCGATAGTTAAAACATGTTATAGGCAACTGTCGTCAAGAGTGTTTAATTACTGAAGGAACATGCATTAAACTTACGATGATGGCTCTGTTAATACTACTCACTACAGTGCCCAGCCTATATTGGGGGTGACAAATAAATATAAATATGTGTTTATCTACATACGTATACGTTTAATCTATTTGGAAATCGTCAGTGTAGACATAATTATTTATAGCGGTCGCAGTATTTGAAACCCCGGAACACGAGTCATGTTATAGCCCGAATTACCACGACCTAACCCAGTCATGATAAATTAGCGAGAGTTATAACTTGTTATAGGCAGCTTTCGTAAAGACTGTTAAACAACTAAAGGAACATGTATTAAAGCTACGATTACGGCTGTGTTAATACTACTTACTACAGTGCCCAGTCCAGATTGGGGGCGACTGTATATATATATATTGTGTGTGTGTGTGTGTTTGTGTGTGTGTGTGTGTGTGTGTGTAATAAGTCAGCGGAAAATCATAAGCGCACAAGTGGGAGAAAAATAATTATAAGTAAAAATTGAGAATTAATGAATAAATATACTTGCCACTTACAATTTTGTGCCGAGTTTATTACACGATTTTAGAAGCAAAGTAAATCCGAATTTCAGGTTTTATTTTTCTTGTATGTTGGGATAGTTCGTAGAGAATTTTCGGGAACCATTTCCTTCTTCAAGCCTACTATTAAGTGTGAACATAGTTCTTGAAAACGGCGAACTATATATATATATATATGTGTGTGTGTGTGTGTGTGTGTGTGTGTGTGTTCTAAACATGACTTGGATTCCAGTGTTCGAGTCCGTTATCGCTATGAATTATCATACTATGTAGATAAAAACAAATATTTATACCCCCAAATCTAGGTTGAGCTCTGTAGTGAGTAGTATTAACACAGCCGTCATCGTGCCTTCAATGCATGTTTCTTTTCAGTAGTCGAACACTTTGACGACGGCTGTCTGTAAATAAGTTTAATCTCACGCTGTTTACTAGGTTGTTGATAGCAGCCCTGTGGGCTAAGATGTTAGAATTCGAGTTTGAAACATGAATCATGTTCTGGGGTTCGAGTCCGGCGAACGGTATGAATAAACATCTCTACACTGACGATTCCAGAAAGGATGAAGATAAAAGCATATATATATATATATATATATATATATATATATATATATATATGTATGCATTGCCCGCGTCTGATTTATCGTCTTTGTGGGGTTTTTTACCTATTCCCAGCCCCGTAGTTATTTACATGTTTCATTTAATAACTGTAGTACCTACGCAGACACGATTGTCGACCATAAAAGCAGCAATATTCATAAAATATACATGTATGCAGGTGCGTGCGCCCTGTGCGTGAAAAAGAATAGCAAGAATTCATTTATATGCTTTTTCATTTACTGCAGTTCGAAATTCAATTTTGATTTTAACTTCCCGACAAATTCCACAAATTTCATTTGCATTTCATTTTTTCTGGTAAACTTTTTTAACAAATTCTTTTCGTTTTTCGTTTCGTCCATTGATACAATCCGCATTTTTCATAAAATTCAAATTATTACGCCGGAAAATCGAAATGCGTTCTCTGTTGAAATAGGGTCCAAGATTATTGCCAATGCAATAATAAACTTACACTCGTCGAATTATACAATATTGGTTTATATTTTTGTGTAACGAATAAAATATATGATATATCATAAAATGAAACGCCGTGGAGACAAGATTTATGAAAAAGACAAAAAGAAAAACAAATTAAACACAGTAAGATATCATAAAAAACGAGTGATTTACCGGTTGCGTTCGGATCAACGAACATCGTTAGAAAAAAAAAATTTTCCAGAGACGTTCGTTGGTCAAAACGAAACCGTTCAATCACTTTGTTTTTGATGATTTCTTCCTGTGTTTAATTTTTCTAACTTTTCGTCTTTTTCTTACGTGTGTTTGTGTTTATTGTCTTGTTTGTTTATTTATTTATTGTTTTATTTATTAACTCGATGTTCTGCTATTCCTTTACTATGTCTGGTAAAATAACATTGGTTTCTGTAAATTGGCATGCATTTCTTCTCGTCTGTTGTTGGCCATTATGTTATTAAATTATCTGCAGTGAGATTTTCAAAACCGCTAGATTGCAACTCTTGTAATACTGTAATGAAATTAAAGCAACTCTTCTTCAACGACAGCTGGCAAAAATTCAACTGCCGCTTTCAGTTTTGTCCTTCCATTTACCTCAGCTGATCCCCACATATGCTAATTAGTTGAAACTACAGAAGTCTACATATGCGAAAAGGAAACACCCACACACACCCCACACACACACTCTGGCGGATGGAAATTCCCAACATGCGAAGCCGCTATCAACAACCCGGTAAATCAGTGAATATTAAACATATTTAAATGCAGCCGTCGTCAAAGTGTTCAACTACGGAAAGGAAGATGCATTGATGTCACGATGCGTCGTGCGCCTGACATCTGCAAACCTACTTTTACAGCTTGATAGCAGGTGATTCACACACTTTGCTTGCTGTTAGATTTTACTTCGGTCGAAGTTCTCAGAAATCAAGGGGCCCCTTCCTGGGGCTAACACTAAATCTCTATATGAGATACACAGATATTCGAATATTGCATTAATGTTCTCGTGTACCTGTCGCATACTCTTCTCAGCCGGTAGGTGTTGCCCTTTATTGTCACACTCCCTCCTGATCGTACAGCAACACAAGTGACAGTAGGTGGCTGGTCGTTTTATTTTAGTACTACTCCGTAGTTGAACAGTTTTTCTTCCTCTTTGACTAACGCGTCAGAAGTACCAGGATCTGAATTGTTAATGGAATTGTGATGGATCGAGATGCGATTCGAGCGAACACCAAAAATGGGATGGTTTGAGTAGCCACCCTCTTTCTTTGTTTGGTTCGTTGGGATACGCTCTCCTCGTCACTTCCAAAAAGGGGGTTAGTTTTCACAGGAACGTATCGACTCAATATTTTCAACCAATGAATATCGTTTCAAACGCGAAATCTAACAAGCCTATGTAAAATTAACAAGCCGATGCGAACTTAGAAACCCCTATAAGTGACGGTGAAATAAACAGGCAAGACAGATCCAACCGTTATGCCTCGAAAGGAACCACAAGAATGTACGCTAACCTCCCCCCCCCCCCACAGTGCCTTTGGCCGGGGAAGCGATGAGAACAGGACACTTCAAAACTCACGTACAAGCTCACTCACCTCGCGCACATCTACACAGACAAAGGTCAGACGAAAAAAAGGAAAGTCCTACCCACTTATACGCACTAACAGAACTAGGTAAACCTACGCATACGTACACAGTGCCACATTGTATAATACTCACTTACGCATATAACTCACACAAGCATATTCACACTGACAAATATATAGACTACACATCCTTAAGCCTTGTGTCTTCTTATCCACTGAACGTTATCCTATCCAAAAACACGAGTTATATAAACTTTCATCCATTTCATTTTATTCGCCATTTACAACCTTCAATTGTCGGCGTGGTTTTTAGTAAAACTCTTAAGATGCCAATGTCGCCTAAAAATGGCCCTACCAAGGCCAGGGACCGCGCCACAAATTGGTACCCTCAACGTTTGGTAGACACTTTTACAATATTGGTGACTTCCGATATTGGCACAGTTGGTATCCCGACGTTCGGTAGGAAAACCACAGATTGGTTGACCTCCGACGTTTGAGAGGGCAAACATAACCTTCTGAAAACAAAGCAACATAAAAAAATAACGAAAACCAACAAATGAATTAAAAATATGAATTTAGCGAAGGAAAAATACTTTACATTTAACGTAAATCGCACAGGACTTAACGTTCTCCCCTCGCTGTATTGAACACAAAATTCTGTCTCCGAATTTCATACTTCTCGGCTGTTTGAAGAGGAACGCCGCACTATTTCTTAATGCTGTCGGCCCATCTTTTAGGTGAACGTCCTCTTGGTCTTGCGTTTCAGAAGTCTGTTCTGTAGCTAGCATTTATCATCCAACTACTCCTAGCAACATGACCAAACAATGGAAGCCTTCTAGCCGACACCATATCTTCGCTGGTTTCCGTCATGCACAGCGCTTCTCGTATGCAAGCATAACTAAGCCTGTCATTCCTGGTAACCTTGAGGATTGTCCTAAGACATTTAATCTCAAACACCAACAGGGCTCTGACTTCTTGTCCATTTCTCTGAACCGTATATGGCTATTGACAGAATGAGTGCCTTATACAATCTAACCATAAGGGTTCTGGACATGTCTCTAGAGATCTATATTGCGTTTCTTAAACGGCCAAACGCCTGTGACGCCATGGATATCCTGTGCAAGACATCCGAAGCGCAGTTGGGAACTAAACTGCCAAGAAATTTGAACTCTGCAACTTTTGGATTTAATTGATCGTCTATTTTGATTTCTTCATCAGCTTCTGGTGACATAATTACACATTTAAGGTGATTAATTAAAATAAATTAAGTTCATATATATGTACTTAAGCGTGTCTGCATAAAAACAAACACCAAAACATATAAATACCGAGGCTTGTGGCAAAAAAACCCAAAGAAGTCTAAAAATATATATATAATTGTAGACCACACTAACAAATAAACACACTACACATGCCTTATACCTTCTTATTCACTGAACGTTTCCCTACCTAAAAACACGAGTTTTATAAACTTTCCCTCATTACAACACCCATTTTATCAATTTGTCTTAATTGTCGACTTGGTACTTGGAAAAATCCCAAAGATACCAACATCGCCTAAAAATGGCCGCACAGAATAATTGCCTCTTTTCTATTGTTGGACATTGAGTTATTAGATTATCTGCAGTTTTGCCAACTGAGATTTTCAAAATCTGCTAGATAGAAACAAAATAATCCCCAGAAAACCGCTAGATTTTTTTTAACTTTTCGTACTCTACATAAAGAATATTACGAATAGACATATTTCATGTTTTCCATACATTTTTTTTTATTTCAATGTTATTCAAGTTGTTATTTGCCAATTTAATTCTTTTTTTGTATTTATTTTAAATGTTAAAAAACAAACAAGGGACGTGCTTCATGGAGGACATCTGTGTCTGACTAATCGAGACATATACCAGCCGGGCGAAATCCTCTACCTGTATAAAAGTCAAATACATTCTAAGATGGAGTACTGTTGCCACATCTGGGGAGGTGTCGCTCGGAGAACCCTTTCCTGACTACACTACAAAACCGACTCCGAAATCTGGTGGGCGATGTCCTCTTCTTCATCCTACAGCCTCTTTCTTACAGAAGAGACGTGGCTAGTCTTTATCTGCTCTTACGTAAATCTCATGGCAGATGCTCGACTTAGCTTCAATCTATGACCTCCCCCCCCTGTAAAACATTCACATCAAAAACCCGTTTCGCTACAACCACTGTCAATATATTGCCTTTCTCCTTCTCTGTGCCTAGAACGTAGCGGAACTTCTATGAGCAAAGTTTATTTCCTAGACGTTTCGTCTATACGACACAGTGCCACAGGGCTGCTTCCCGGATGACTATAAGATTACCATTATTAAGTGTAATGAAGTTTTCATGGGAGGTAACTATAAAAAAT